>JABTXL010002731.1:2992293-3039481 GCA_025134845.1 Neodon shergylaensis | reverse complement strand
GATAGATAGATAGATAGATAGATAGATAGATAGATAGATAGATAGATAGATGATAGAGAGAGAGAGAGAGAGAGAGAGAGAGAGAGAGAGAGAGAGATAGGCAGACAGACATAAATACATAGATACATAGAGGAAATAAATCAGAGTGCAAGCTGTTAACAGAATGTGCCTGCTCAAAAGCTTTAAGATCCCTTAGTAGGACTCTTTAAATATTCATTTATTTATTTTGCGTGGCCGTGTGAGTGCGGAGGTCGGAGGACAACTCAGGACTTGATGGAGTCGGTTCTGTCCTTCCACTACATGGGACCTGGGAATTAAACTCAGACCACTTGGCTCAGAGGCAATGCCTTTACCTGCTGGGTCATCTCTCTAGCCGCTTCTTAGGACTCATGATTGAATTAGGAGCCAGGTGATGGTCCCTGCAAACAGTTGGTCCGGGTCTGTCTGTGACTGACCTTGGCACTCTGTTCCACCCCTAGGTTCCACACCACAGTAACTCCAAGGAGCAGCTTGGGCCAGAGCTCACACAATGTTCTTCCTCAGAACTGTAATCACTTATCTTCGCTGGTATTACCACAAACGCTCTACCTAACCAAGTGTGAAAGAGAAAATCATTATGATGCCTCCTGATTGTTGTCAGATACTATTTTATTTAACAGCAACATATTTTCCATGAATGATTTAATACAAGGAGACATTTAAAATATGCATGTGTTTAGAAATCCAATTATTCAGATGAAAAACTCTAACTTATCATGACTTCATTTCCTCATTGACTACATGTTTTGCATTTGTACGTCCCCAAAGGCAATTTCTGTATCAGATGCAGAAAGAATGCTTTTTAAAAAACTCACATATGTTAAAAATGTCATTCTGGGGAAATGTGGGCAATTTGTTAAGCCCCAGTGGGAGATTTAACCAAGTCTTGTCATCAAATTGGGCTTAAGGTTATTTTGAAGACATGGTTAGCCTCTGTTTACAATACATCAACATTTTACTGAAAAGCTGCAGTGTGACTGGCATTGTAGGACATGGTGGTTAACAGCCTGGGTGAGAACCCAGCTTTCATTCAGCTTGTGCCGAGTGGGCAACACAGCCAGAAAGCAGACAAGCCCTCAAGAGAGCAGGGTGCACTAGGGGAGATTTCATTACAAGATTTGGCCAAGGCTGAAACATAAGATGAGGTACAATAATGCCAAGCGGGCCGAGCAGAGGGCACAGCGGGATCTTCAGGCAGAGCAGTCGATGCAATTGACAAGGCAGTGCCACAACCAAACACCTTTTGCTGCCCCCAACAGACATCCACCTTGCATCCCCATCTTGAAGATGTCCCTGTATGATAACTTCTTTCCCACCAGCACTACATCCGAGGATAATTCCTATCTTTTTGTTCCTTGGAGCGTGTATAATCCTATGGCTTGCTCCAGATGACATGATGGTGGGCTAAGCTGCTTACTGAGGCTGTGTCTTGACCTCCACACAGTTGATGCTGGCTAAGGAGGACTCTATGGAAATTATTTTAAAAAAAAACAGTTTAGTAAATGATTGATGGATTCATTGACAGGTAGATCTATAGATTTTCTATATGCCGGGGGTCTCTGCAACCAGACCACCAAGGTCAGCAGAGTAACGATCCAAAGGAGGTAAGAAGGCAGTTCAGTTTAACATGTCTCAGTAGCTGGTGTTGGTTCAGACTTTGAGAGTCTGACCTTGACTGATTTATTTTAGGCATATTTAAATACAGCACAATTAAAAAAAAAACATTCCTGGTGATAATAAACTCAGTTCCCATGTACACAGCAAAGCTTAATACATGACTACAGCAAACCCTTTGTAAAGTATAAATGACATCTTTCATAAAGGAAGGTTCTATAGATTAGCTGATAAAATAGGCTGAAGATAAGCAAGCTCATGATAAGGGCCTGGGGGAAGACAGCCCTATAGCTTGACCAAGACTAACACGCTCAACATAAAGTTCTGGGGGAGGATTTGATGTGACTTGGCCACACAGCACTGAGGTCACCAGGGCATTGGGCACGCCCATTCCCAGCCTTCTTCCCTTTGAAGAGACGAACCTGTATGTTTAACAGTCCTGGTTTTCCTGGTACTTATCAGTGAGCATGAGGATCTACATGCCTCCTATAGCAAAGGATTCACGTGCTTAGGGGGACTGGGTAGGGAAGTCCAAACTCTACAAAAGAGATAGTTGGGAAGGGTGTACTGCAACTTTTGGGGTAGAATATGAGGTTACCGCTCCAAGACTGAATTTTTCCACCTCTGGAAACTCTAAGCTTGCCTTTCTTAATCCCACTTCCAAAGATCGTTCATGATCCCATTTCTTTTTTAAGGTAATGACCCCAGCATGAGGATGATCCTTGACTAATTTGTTCAGGTAGAGTGATCAGCTAAAGAACAGCAGTATCCCCAATACATATATACCTGACGTGGTTCAGGGCTGAATGGTGGCAGGGCATGCAAAGGGGGTGTGTTAAGGTGGTGTTTCTGAGTCTCTCTCCGTGTTTCTGTTTGCTCTCTTACAATTAAAAATGACAACAAAAGCCTAAACTAACCAGGCACGATCAGCACAGCTATCAGATGACCCGCAACCTTGTGACAGTCAGTTCTGGGCATTGTGCTTGTGCATGTGGCAACCACTACACCAATTGTCTTGTTTCCCCAGGTGATTTATAGCCCTTTAAGTATATCATAACTGATGGCCGTAAAGATGTCACTATGGCTATAGGTGGAGATGAGCAGGCATACATAAATATATGCTCATAGAGAGATGCTCTCATCACCCCCACATTCTCACATCCCATGCAGAAGCCTCACACCCACAGACCTTCAGGAAATTCTTCTTGAATTTAGAATAGGATGGAGAACTTTATATGTATTCATGGGAATGAACTTGCCTCAAGGAGGGGAAGCCCCCATGTTCTCCCTTCCTGGACTGTGGCCTCCCGACCCTGCAGACTTATTTGCGATTGATGAATATTTATGAAAACTGCCACTTGAATTAAAATATAAATGTTCCAAGCTAAATTAATTGAGTGAGAAAAAGAGAAGACTCATCTTCCTTCCCGAAGATAATAAATGAGGGGCAGAGGTTGTCTTTGTTCAGGGTGTAGAAAATAATTCGCATTACAGACAAGGAGACACAGCTTGAAAGAATTTCAAAAAACGTCGGCCTCTGAAAACACATTTGTCAGCCTGACTTCCCACCCCGAAACATGAGAGACTATGACTAGGTTTGAGCTTGCCGTCCATCAGAGAGCCAAAGGGCTACACGTGGGGCACGGGGCTGTGAAACCGGAGGAACACAGAAAATTCTGTCCCTTGACTCAACAGTGTGGAATGGTGGCAGTCTCAGCAGGCTAAACCTACTGTAAGCGGTTTCTGAAAAAGGCAATGCTGTTGGGGCAGGGATGGGAAATAGGAAGCATGTCCACACTGGAGCATGCAGAGGAGATAAGGTGATGGCAAACAAGAGAAAAATCACTCTGTTTACCCACAATGGCATGAAGTCTATTTTTAAAACTGAGAAACACAGACTGGGGAACTAGCTTGGCGCATAGATGTTTGCTATACACGAGGACTAAATTTGATCTCTAGAAGACACATTTATGAAAGCCAGACAGGGTAGCACGTTCTTTCAACCCCAGATTTAAAAGACAGTGATGCAGGGACCCCTGGGATTCACTAGCCCAGAAAATTAACCTACTTGGTCAGTTCCAGGCCAGTGAGAGACCCTGTCTCAAAAAGGAATGTGGACAGTGCCTGAGGAATGACACTCGAGGGTGGCCTCTGGCCTCCACATACACACAGGGGTCTGGGCACACACACAAAATGAAAAACACCATTGGTTAACAGGGCTGGGGAGATGGCCCAGTGGTTAACTACACTGGCTGTTCTTGCAGATGACCTGGGTTCAATTCCAACCACTTACATGATAGTTCACAACTTTTTGTAACACAAGTTCCAGAGGACCTGACGCCCTTTTATGGTGTCTAGGATCATCACCATGCATGTGTGTGCATGTGTACACACACAAATTAAAAATAGAATAATTTGGAAAAGGCCGTTAAACATACTAGCATGCAAGTTTCACCACTGCCCATCAACCAGGGACCCAAACATCAGACAGCTATTGATAGTGTAGCTGAGGTTGATCTGTAAGCCTAGAATTTTATAAGCAAGGAACAGTTGGCTATTTTAGTCCATTTCATGCAAATATCAATGAGCAGTATGTAGTCGCTCCTAATCTACATCTTGTACACAGCTTTAACTTCAAAAAAAATTGTGAAATTTATTCTCAAAGGATGGAGAGACTCTCAGCATCCCAGCCCCTACGCTTCCCCTTACCTCTGTCCCTATCTCTATCAACTTCTCGGTTTTACAGTAGAAAGATGAAGGCACCAATCAGGAAACTATGCATAGAGTGGCTCACAGTCTACCCTCACCGCAATTCACCAAATGGCTGCTTCTTCACACATGTGCACACGCTGAGAAATGTTGCAGTAGGTAAATGGGCAGAGAGTAGCCAACTGTCCTCAGCACTGAGGACAGGGGCCCAGCGGCAGTGTTTGTTGACCCTACACTTATTTGGGAAATGTCTGGCTCCTTACTAAAGGACAGACCCATGCGTTTTTAACTACTCCTGTGGAACATGCGCCGCAGAGAGGGGCAGGAATTTTACAGCTTCTTTGTGACCAGCAGACCCAGAAGATGCCCATAGAGGCAGTGGCAGTTTGCAAATGTTGCTGATGTCAGCAGAGCCAAGAGCTAAGCAGCAGATTTCCCAGAATGCATTCCTCCATGGGTCTCAAGGCACCACACATTCAACCTTGCTGACTCTAATTATCACCTATTAATGATGTGTTTAGTGTTTTCCCACAGAATAGACCCTAGATCTATTCCCAAAGATGAGTGAGTCTCTACAGCGGGAGAAAGTAGTGTTTCTTTTTATTCAGAGTGGAAGCAAGCTTTATTGAGGTGAGTTACAGAAAAGAGAGAAATTAAGGAAAACTGGGAAACTCCTAAAAGTGGGAGAGGGATCCAAAGGGAAGAGTATCAAAATGAAAACTTTTGGTTTGTGTATTTTGTTTTCAAGACAGGATCTCACTAGTTAGCCCAGGATAGCCTGAAACCTTGCTATCTAGTGTCATAGTTCATTTTCTGTTGCTTTTTTAAAAAAAAAATATTTATTTATTTACTATGTATACAATATTCTGTCTGTGTGTATGCCTGCAGGCCAGAAGAGGGCACCAGACCTCATTACAGATGGTTGTGAGCCACCATGTGGTTGCTGGGAATTGAACTCAGGACCTTTGGAAGAGCAGGCAATGCTCTTAACCTCTGAGCCATCTCTCTACAGTCCAACCAAAATCAGCTTGGGGAGGAAAGGGTTCATTTCAGCTTGCAGCTCACAGTTCCTCCCCGAAGGAAGTCAGGGAAGGAACCTGGGGGCAGGAACTGAAGTAAAGACCACAGAAGAATGCTGCCTCCTGGCTTGTTCCTCAGGGCGTAGTCAGCCTGCCTTCATACACCAACCATCTAGGTTAACCAGCCCAGAGGTGGCACCTCCCACAGTGGGCTGGGCTCTCGCACATCAATCACAAACCAAGAAAATGTCGTACAGACTTGTCCACAGGCCAATCGGATGGAATTTTTTTTTCAGTTGAGGCTCCTCTTCCCAGATGACCATGGTTTATGTCAGATTGGCAAAGAACAACTAGTCAGTGCATCTAGGCTGGACTTGAACTTGGGTCCGTGCTGGGATTCTAAGTGTGCAGCACTGCCCTCCTGGGCGGAAGGAGCCTTGTTCATCTGTTTTATCGCTGTTTCTAGACATAGGGCAGATGACAGCTTCACAGCTTCGCTGCTTTTCCCACTCTGTGAGGCGGATGACAGTGCTGAGCCAGGCTGGCTCCTGACTGTGGGAAGCAGGCCCTGCATGGCTGCCTTCTGCAGCAGAGACACACCAGGGGCATGGGAGAGTGTGGACGATCCAAGGTCCTTTACACGTGTGCACCCGGCTCATGTCAAAGTAAAACGCATTTTTAACTGAAGTACTTGAATTTTTTTTAATATAAGCAGAATTTGGCCAGTCAGGGTAGCTTCAGGAAACAGCCTATTCAAAGCGGTGAATGCAGAAATGTTAATGGCAAGGTGATTGATGATGGTGTTGCCAGGGTAACAAAAATCAAGAGGAAAGCTGAGGGGTGGAAACTCAGTCAGTAAAGTGCCTGCCATGTGAGCGTGACCTCAGAATTCACATGAAAAAGTCAAGTATAGCTAGTGTTTTTATCATTCCAGTCCTGGGAGCCAGACACAGGAGAAACCCTGAGGCTTGGTGGCTGCCCAGCCTAGTCGACTCAATAAGATCCTGCTTCAAAAAACCAAGGTGGAAGTCTCCCGTAGCAGGCTTTCTTGAACCACCAGCTCCGAAACCACTACACGAAGACTTACTATTAATTATGAATGCTTGGCTTTAGCTAAGGCTTGTTCCAAGCTAGTTTTTTTTAACTTAAATTAACCCTTTTCTATTAATCTATGTGCTACCCTGAGCCTAGTTTACCTCAATTACATACTGTCCATCCTGCTTCCTCTGTGTCCGGATAACTGACCCCCAGCTGGCTGGCTGGCTCCCCTTTCTCATGGCCCACCAGTCCCGCCTATTCCTACTCTTCTTAGCTATTGGCAGTTCAACTTTTTATTAGACCAATTAGGTGCCTTAGGCAGGCAAGGTAAAACAGCAACACATCCTTACATAATCAAACAAATATTCCATTCCACAACCAATACCCGAGATTGGCTCTGAATACACATACACACACACACACACATACACAGACACGTGCACACACACACTTGTGACCACACATGTATGTGTATATGTGATCATGTACATGCAAGAACAAAAAAGAGGCTATGAAGCACCAAAGAACAGCAAGAACTGGAAGCCCTTACTGTGTCTGATCCTGGAGGAAAATGAGAAACAGAATTCTTCTAGAAACTGGAGAGACTGAACAAGGTCATTATCTTGAACTACATCAGTGGTTCCCAACCTGTGGGTCAAAATCTGTTTGAGTGTCTAAGGACTCCTTCTTAGGGGTCTCCCAAAACCATCAGAAAATACAGTTATTTATATTACAACTCATAACATTAGCAAAATTACAGTTATAAAGTAACAATGAAAGCAATTTCACAGTTGGTGGATCACCACAGCATAAGGAACTGTATGGAAGAGTCACAGCATTAGGAAGGTTGAGAACACTGGGCTAGGAATCATGGACAATGCCAGGAGGGTATGCCATGGGGGGAGAACCAGGAAGATAGAAACCTGCAGCTCCCTGCTCTCCTGTTCTCAGATGCCCTGAGAGGCACCCTACACATGATGGACAAGAGGGTCCTAGCTGAGTGATTTTGCCTCACAGGCACAGGACCAGAGGTAGGGATGACAGGATGTGTCTGGAAGGACTGACAGAAACACGTCCGTCAAAACTCCAACAAATGTGCTTTAAAATGCACCTGCATTCCTAAGACAAACGACATAGCCTCCTTTCTTATGTAATGCCTGGAGAATCTTCTCAGATCTTCCCAGGCCACAAGAAGAAGAAAACGAAAATGGGAATAAGAACATCCAAAAAGGAGACAAGCAGGACGGACTAAGAACACATGACAGAATTCACATTAAACATGCCGTGAGCTCAGCTCCTTAGAAATTCGGAGGTTTTATTCCGCAGGTGGGTTAGCATGAAGAATACTGTTGGATCTGAGGTTTCTGTGAGTTCAGTCATTCTCAGACAGAATTATCTTTTCCCGGTGTGGCCTCATTTCAAAGCAGATGGTGTCTTAGCAAGCAGGACTGATGACTTAGGGAGCATTAGTAACACCCAAAGAGTCTCAGCGGTGCTCCACTGCTCAGAGTAAGTTATCATGAGACAAAGTGAGGAGAACCCTTGCGTGGTAAGATCTCCAGCTTCCCTTTCTCTCTTCTCTATATGGATTCTGCCCCACCTGGGCTTGACCTCGTGGAACTGAGAAGGTGCCCCAGACACTCCCATTGCACGCACTGTCCACTAAGCAACTCTCCAAGTAAAGTAGCCCCGAAGCAGACAGCATGCTTTTATGTGTGTCTAAGTTGCGTCAAATGATCCCTGAGCATCCATTGATAAGCTACCTTGCTCGTACTCAAGTCTGTCATCTGATGAATGGGTATAAAATTAGTACCTTACTATGAGGTCACTTTGGAGAACATAAGACAATATATGCAAAATGCCATTGTAAAAATTATCTTTGCTCATGGGACTGGAGAGATGGATCAGTGCTTAAGACCAATTGCTGCTCTTGCAGAAGACCTGAGTTCAATCACCAGTACCCACATGGCAGCTCACAACTGTCTCACTCCAGCTCAGGGGCATATGACTCCCACGTCTGTCCTTCACAGATGCTTCCCAAGCCTGGTACATAGATGTGTATGCAGGAAAAACACCTGTACACATAAAATAAAAATGAAGAAATCTTTTTTGAAGTTCTTGCATAAACTGAGAGCAGTCCTACAGAGAGCAACTTTATCTGGAAGAAGAGACTAGCCCCAACAGGTTGGGTCACCAGGCATTTCTCCCGGTGAGGAGGACCCTGTATTGGTACTGGCCATCAAGTATATACCCCAAAGGAGGAGAGAGTCACAGATGTCATGTTAACCCATCTGCTGCTTCCTTAATTATTTTCCTCTCAGCTGAATTGTTGGGTTCCCTGCACTCTGACAGGAGAGGGCAGCTGTTCCTGGCAGTTACACAGCTGTGCTGGGTTCCCTCCACTCCCAATGTTGTAGCTATTACTTCTGTCCTAAACCTAGTACACATTTTCATGACAAACACCAAGGTCACAATTTGTTAGGTTATATGTCAGTAATCATTGTTTTAAAATCATTTGGTTAACTCTCCAATTCATTTTTTCAATTCAATTCAGTTTTCTCCAATTCATTCAAATTTCGTTTTCATTTTTATTTGTTTTTCCCTGTTTGCAAGCACACATGCACATGTGCACACGCGCGCGCACACACACATACATACACACCTCTTTCGATCAGCCCTGAGCTTTTTAATTTACACATCTACCTGTTCAGAAGGCGTTGGCTAAGCCCCTTGAGGACACACTTTTTCATTTTTTGTCTCTAGGCTCACACGAGAACATAAGCGACAAACATTTGCATTTGCTTTTAATTATTTTCTTCAGTCTGAGAATCTGGCAGGTCTTCAGTGACCACTATGTCTCTATCAACATACCTGTCCAGTGACCCGGAAGTTCCTGCAGCTGGGCCTCCACTGACCCGTAAGTACCTGCAGCTGTGCAGTTCCGAAAAAGTGCCAAATCTCAGTTCCACCACAGACTTGCTTGATCAGCACCCATATTTTGAACAAGAATAGTTCAGGTGATTCGCATGGGATTCTACAGTGAGAAGCACCGGGCTGTGCTGAGCAGCTTGAAAATCCAGATGGAAACCGCTCCAGTTCCCCGATTTCACAGATAAAGGTGCTGCTTTTATCAAAGGCACAAATGTGCTACAAATGTACACAGTGCAAGAAGAGAAAGGCAAGATGGCGACACAGTTAAGCCCAGATCAAATTCTTGGTGTGTTTTACATCTCACATAGTTCAGCTTCTGAGAATTGCAAGCTTTGGCTAGTGGACAGGTAGGTTGGTCAAGCCTCATGCTCTTCTCAGCCTGGAGACCCGCTGCCTAGCTGTCTGAGGCCCTGGAGAAGGGGGAGGGCACCAATACCGACTGATAGAACTTTGTATTCCTTCTTCCACAAGCAGGCACAAACTCTGAATTGTGTTTCAGTGAATATTTAAACTCTTTATTCCTCATGGAAGATGTGAACCAAGTGGGTCTAGATGTAGAACACTCAAGAAACACATCAGTTACCCAAAGTGCAGAAGCACCATGCTCATGGCTGCATAGAACACTAGCAGGGGGATGGTTTTCAGTTTGTCTAACTGGGCCTGTATTCTGGTCATGTGCCGTTTCTTTCTATTAGGTTGTATTATAAGTGTTTATTTGTGTGTGTGTATGTATGGGGGCACATGTGTGCCCCAGTGAGAGTGTGGTGGTCAGGGGACAACCTAAAAGAGTCCTCCTTCTACCATATGGGGTTGGGAGATCAAACTCAAGTAGTCAGGCTTACCTCAAAGGCTGAGACATGTCATTCCTAAGATAAATAAATGAATGAATACATCATTAAGTATCAGGACTGTGGTCACTGTGGAGTTGCTTTTGCTGGGACAGGTCTGAAGGTCTGAGAGCAATAGAAGTCTCACAGGCGAACTTCTTTAAACCCTGTCGTAGGCTCCAACGGGCACAGGTTTGTATGGAGAAAATATATGCATCTCTCCCTCTTGACTCATCTCCCCTCTCCAACTGAGCAAGACAAGCCAACCAACTGTGATCTCTAAGAGTTGACACACAATTAACCCAGAAGTTCTAGGTCCACCTTGCCAAGCCTTGAGGGCACTGGATGCTGCCTCCTCTTTCCCAGATTCTCCTTCCTCTTGCACAAGGCTCCTGAATTGAGCAGCTGTTCTGATCTTCAAGGCACCATCCATCAGGACAGAATAAGGAGAGAAAGCCCTGCCACATCAAATCACTTCCTGTGAATATTTTAATGAAGAATTCTCCAGCATATGCATGTACTTAATTTGCAATTAAAGAGATGGGCATTGTAATTTATTATCAGTGAAGTGTTATAAAAACACATGCAAGTTATTATGCGATTAATATGAAATTATTCTTAAAAAAATAAATACTGTGTCATCAATATCCTCACCGTTTCCTGAAGCCTTCATAATATAGGCAATTAAGGCTCTGATTTAAATAGTTAACAGCTAACTTGCAAATGAAAGACCTGGTACCAATTACTTAACAGAGCTGATAGGTTCTAAACAAAGGCATCATTCTTCTTGGAAGAATGATGGAAACATTTTTATTCTTTCTATTCGATGTATATTTGACTTTTCCTTCTTTTTGTTTTCAAAACATTATTTTAAGAACGGTGCCTTTGACATCAGCATGTAATCCTAGCACTTGGGAGGGAGAGACAGGAGGATGTGGAGTTTAAGGTCATCCTCGGGTGTACAGGGAATGCAAGGTCAACCTGGGAAACTGAGACCTTGCACTCACCCCAGAAGGAAGACAAAAAAGCAGGGGAGCATTTTAGTTAGCAGAGAGAAGATCTGAACTGAAGTTTTGTCATCTAAGGAGAGAGAATTCGGGCTCCCTGCTTGTCCAGCAGAAGAACCTCTCAAAACAAAAAGTGAAGAAAGTCTAAGAAAACATTAAAGGGTCAGTTTTCTATTGCTATGGTGACTGGATTCTTTTGAAACTCTCAAGGTTTTTTGGTTTGGGGGAATTGTTTTGAGACAGGGTTTCACTGTGCAGCTTAGTGGCCTGGGAACTCCCAATGCAGACTAAACTGGCCAATGTGTGCACCACCATTTCTGGCAAATACTTCTTTTCTTTTTAATGAACTCAATATGATAAAAATAAGCTCCTGAGAAATTCTGCACATGCTTAAGTTTACAGGGCATGCATGCTTGCAGTTTATTATCAAATGAAATCACTAACAGGAGCATGTCTGTAGGACATTTATTGACTAATGATTGATGGGGGAGAGCCCAGCCCACTGTGGGTGGTGCCATCCTTGAGCAAGTGGGTTTGGACTTTATAGGTAAACTGAGGAGCCGGAAAGAGGCTCAGCATCTAAAAGCACTGGCTGCTCTTGCAGAAGTCCCAGGTTCAATTTCCAGCGTTCACATGGCAGCTCATAACCATCACTCCAGTGTCAGAGGATTGTACACCCTCTTTTAGTCTTGTGGGCATCAGACATGTAAGTAGTGTCCAGGTGGACATGTAAGCAAATACTCATACATATGAAATAAATTTTTAAATTAAAAGAAAGGAAGCAGAAGCTGAGCATGAGCCTGAGAGCAAACCAGTAAGCAGCATTCCTCCCTGTATCTGCTTCAGGTTCCTGCCCTGATTTTCCTCAGTGATGGACTATGACCTAGAAGCATAAGCTGAAACTCACCTTTTCCTCCCCAAGTCACTTTTGGTCTCAGTGTTTATCACAGCAATGGAAAAGCAAACGAGGGCACCTAGGGTGACTAAGAAGGTCACACACCATCAGCCTGTGGACACATTGTGTTTGCCCTGCATGATATTAAACTTCCATCCCAAGAGTTAATAGTATGGTATGAATTCTGTTTGTGGATGCAGAAATTAGAATTCTGGCTACACGGGTATTAGCCTTGCATCACAGCATAGCAGCAATTGGCTAAGTCTGTCTGCCTTGTAGACTTGACACTTCAATTTAGGCATATGCTTTGCAATTCTTACCAGCAGCTAAATGATAAATTGTAGCATAAATTTCAAGATCAAATTTGATGTCCTGCTTCTCAAGTGTTTGTGACCCATTTCTCTGTAGCAGTATAATGACAGGGAAGTGTTTATTTTATTTAAACCATTAAAAATAATTTCTCTATTGAGTCTAGAGAGGGTTTACGTAATTTTTCGTTTTTGACTGGGGGCTTATGCCTTAACAAGAGTGTGAGTTTGATTGATGACTCTTGCTTGCACTATCAGAATTGACAAATATTTTCAGCACAGTAGCAAGACACAAAATCAAGGTGCAAAAATCAATAATTTCTTGCATTTGGAATACTCTCAGGTCTCTATAATGCTGGAGTACTATCAGCATTACTATCATTTATTGAATTCTATTTTGTCGAAACTCCTGAGTGTTTTATACAGATAATATCATTGAATCCTCAGAATTGCATTATGAACTAAACACTCCTATAGCCACATTTTATTTCTGAAGAAAATAGTCTCAGAAAGATTGTATGGTTTGCCCAGAACCTCTTAGCCAGTTAATCTTAGAATGAGAATCTATTCCAGGTGATAACGGAAGCCTCTGTATCAATGATGTAAATGTCTTCCTAGGACTTGCTCACTCTGAAAAACAAGACTGTGTGGTCAATAATTAGCTACTGATTGTGTCTGAACACTTCACAGATCCCTTTATCCAGGCAATTAATTTGCTCACCTGAGTTAACAGTCCATTTATCAGTCAATGGTTTAGTAAACAACTCACTGACCTGGTTGTATCCACCTCTTCTGAATTATTTGAAAACAAGAGCTCCCATAGCCAGGCTGACCTGGGGGTCCCTACGTAGCTGTTGACCTTGAATGCCTTCTGGTCCTCCTGCCTCCACCTCCCCAGTGCTGAGGTTGTAGGTATTTGCCAACATGCCTGAATTTGTGCCAAGCTATGAAGCTAGAAATTTTTCAAGATTTAATTAGTCCTAGCTTTAACATTTCTACCTTTAGCAAATGGATTCCAGATACCAGAAATGTACAATACCTTATATTGCCTCTCTTCCCCTTTGAAATATTACTGAGATTCTCTCAAGGCTTCCTGGATACAGCAGGTTAAATGTTTCATCTCTGCCTGACACATGCTGTTTTCAGGTGGTCTCTGTAGACTTGCTAGTGTAGGGCATAGCAATGTCACCGTCTAACCTGGATGTCACAAGTGCAGCCATGCAGTGTCCCGAAACCATGAACAGACCATAACCTCAAGGGTGACACTTCAGTCTTCACTGCTGACCGTGTTGAAACTACATAGTGTTCTCCAACTCTACCCTTTTTGAGCTAATAAGAGTCAAATTTGGAGAGAGAGAAAGAGACAGAGAGAGAGACAGAGACAGAGGGAGAATGAGAATGCAGTACCTACAAAGACCAGAAGAGGGTGTTGTGAAGTTACAGGAGGTTGTGACTTGGGTGCTGGGAGCAGAACTCAGGTCCTCTGCAAGAGCAGTAAGCACTCCTAACCACTGTGCCGTCTCTTCAGCCCCAGTCTGGAGTGCTGATAAGGGTCAATGGCAAGACCAACGCCTTGTAAGTTTATAAACTTGATAAGAAAGAGCAGCCTGGACTGGTTTCCTGGATGCAAACTTTCCACTGACTTGTAAGAACACTGAGTGTTTGCCTTACATCATTTCCTTGAAAAAGATTCGACTCTCAGCACACCTTAACCCAAAAAGAGATTGGTAAGAATTTTGAAAAGAATGAGAAGACAGGCAATATGAGCAAGTAATGAAAGCATTACTTATGCCATTGCCTTCAGGAAATGCGGATAGATGAGAAAAGCTCCCTATGACCCTCTGCTCTCTGGAAATCACACACTAAAGTCCAGTTAACAAGTGCTGACCTGGGAGTTTGCTTACTTCAGGGATGTGGCTAAATGATGGATAGCACTTTATAAATGGTACTCAGAAGTTGGTGGTTGCTGGGTAGTGGACCTGCCTTCACCCTCCTCCATCACTGGATTTATTTATCTTCTGATTCCTGAGTTTCCTGCAGATTTTCCTTTGAGGGTAAGGTGAGATGCTCTCCCACAAGTGTGTATATCTGTAACACAGGTAAGGACACATATATGAACGCTTACAAACACTTGTATATTAGACAGCTAAAGATTTTATATACACGATAAACAAATAAATGTAATTTTAAGAGACAAATACAAGTGCTAGCTATCCATGAACAGTCAGAAGATATGTGGGCATGCCCAGAGACATCCAGTAGAACTAATGTTTTATATGTAGTTGTGGGAAACACGGCAGAGTGCTTGTCAATGGCACACCCTTTTCCAGCCTCTCTGGATATCCAGGTAGAGCTCTTACCATGTGGAGCCTGTGGGTCAGATCACCAAAGGCCTGGCACCAAAGTTACCATGGCTTTCTGCCTTGTTGAGAACAACCCACCATGCTGGTGAAGGAAGCCTGAGGTGACCTAGGGGTTAGAGCTTAGGAGACAGTAATCGTTTAGGGCTTAAGCACTGAGAGATTCTAGCTAGGCTAGGAGGATGCTTGGTGAGGAGGGGGGCTGGGTCTTGTTAATGACCGCCATTTCAGACTTACAGTTTCCTTTAAAACAAAAAAAAATGGATGAAATGCTTTTTTATTGCTCATCGTCCATGTAGGAAATCCTGCCTCAGTATAAGGACAGGCACGTTCTGAGAAGTATGTATTCGTAAAAACATCATCTGGATGCTTACGCTAAGAGAACTAGGGTGTTGCTAGGCAATATGATCTTAGGGAACCACCATAGTGAGGTCTACGGAATATAAGGCATTGCAAGCTAAACTCTCTCTGCCAGTCAACTCTAGAATTTTCAAGCCAGTTATTCTAATAATCAGAACAACTTTGCCCCTTGACTTAGCTGACTTAATCGAAAGCCTTGCATGTGATAACCGTAGACGTACCACCAGCGAGGCTCCAAGAGTTGAGATAGACTAAATTGCTGCATAGATTAAGGACTATTCAAACTGTCAGCCTAACTAGAGCACTGGAGATCAGAAGCATTTTTACAAGTCAGTACTGATTCCACGTCTAATCCATGCCCAGCTTTGAGGAGGCAAAGCAAAAGCAAGGGAAGGGTTTCACCAGCGGCGACGGTGCCACTCAGGACTGGGATGCACTTCACGACATGTATGAAACACTCAAGGATACTTTTAAAGTAAGCTAAAGCATGATCCAAAGGCCTGTTAACTGTATTTATTAATCCAAAAAATAATCTCCGAATGCCTGATCTTTGTTCAAGTCTGTCCCAGGTTTCACTTAGTTAAAAGAGGAAAAAGAAAAATCTTTTTAAATCATTTAAAAAATATTTAAAGGATGGTTGGAGGGATTGTCAGTGGTTAAGAGCACTGGTCACTCTTGCAGAGGGCCTGTTTGATTCCCAGCACTCAATGGAAGCTCACAACTCTCTGTAGCTCCAGTTCCAGGGGATCAGATGCTCTTTTCTAGTCTCTGCGCAACTGCATGCATGTGCATGCACGTAGACACATGCATAAACAAAAAAATAAAAATACATGTTTTCAACTTGGCTCTCCTTTATATTTCCCATTTCTCTGAGAGTTTATATTACTCTCTTGAGGTATAACACCAATACAGGGACAGTTTGTAGGGATAATGCGTGTGTGTGTGGTGTCTATGTGTGGTGTATGCACAGGTCCGTGTGTATGCACAGAGGCCAGAGAAGGACATCTCCTAGAGGCTCTGCTCTATCATTTCCTGCCTCGTTCCCTTGAGAGGAAGTCTTCCACTGAAACTGAAGTTTGGCTGGCAGCCAAAAATCCTCAGAAATCCTCCTGTCTCCACCCTGCTAGCACTTGAATTGCAAACCTATGTGGGAAAGCTAGAGATTTGAACTCACGTCTTCATGCTTTTGTAACAAGTACTCGGACCCAGCGAGCCGTCTGCCCACCCCTACACAGAGTTTGAAGTGTGGTGGTTATTGCACATTTGGATGAGTGTAGCTTTAAAAATCTGCCCTCTGATATCAGTGTCTGCCCTCCCCACCTGACCCCCACTTTAGAAACTATTGTTTTCATTCTTCCATTTGCGTTTAAATCTTCTGCTTAGTTCCATAGCAAATAATGTACCTTTAAGTCTGGATTTTTGATTTTATAATTGAGAAACTCTGGGTCCCATTGATGTGCTTCTGTTTTATATAGCTGTCTTTCCCTATGCTCTTCAAGGAAAGAGACAATAGGAAGTCCAGAGTCACTGCTAGATCTCCACCGACATAAAAGGGTGTTCATTTCAGCCATTTGGGAATATTAGAATTCTGGTTCCCCATCTGTCTGTCCTTTTCTAACACATTGATAAGGTGGCCTCATCATGACTTCATTTTGCACTAGAAGTTCACTGACACCAGCCAACAGAGAAGGGGACAGTCATCATATTGCTGTTGATAGAAGCAAAAGTCACATCTTGCCAAGTGGTTCCACTGGGGTTGGAGGAATGGGTAGAAAGAGATGGCTCCTATCAGTCATCAAGGATGAAAATTTCAGCAATACACTTGACCTGTTCTGACACCTGCTCTGTGGAATGTCCACATGCCTCACTGAACTTTCCATCTCTCACTGTGACTCTGGAATGAGCAGTTCTATTTTCTGTTGCTTGATTAGAACAAGTGCTTGTTATCTAAGTGTCTACCTTCCAGGCTGATCCTGTCCTGTCTAAAGGAGATTGCCTTCTATTTGTTATTACTATGATGATATAATTATATCCTTGTCCACTGGAGTTCCTCCTCACTTACTGTATCAGTTACTTTCTGTTGCTGTGCTAATATTTTTAAAAAGTGTTACGAAAAGCAACTTATTGAAGAGTTTGTTTGCACTGTGACTCCAGAGAGGGAGTTCATGATAAAAGGGAGACAGGGTAGCATGTGACCAGAGTAGGTAGCTAAAAGATTATACTTTCAACTACAAAAACAAAGTGGAGTGAATGGGAAATGGGGTGGAGCTATAAACCCACAAACCCCACCTCCAATAATGTACTTGCTCCACAAAGGCTCCACCTCCTAAAGGTTTCATTTCCTCCACAAACAGTGCCTTGCTGGGGACCAAGTGTTCAAACACTGAGCCTATGGAGGAACAACCTTTCAAATCATCATACTTGCCATCTCCTACAACTTGTGAATCCTGTATACACTCATGGATCAAACTACCATTACTATTATTTTTTGCCTGACTCTCTGGGGCCCCAGCGACTGTACTTTTGGTCTGTCAGAGCCTGCTTTTTGCTTAAGATTTAATGTGTAGGCTCTACTCTTATAGTGAGCAATAGAGTGTGTCTATTCCATCTGTTCAGATGTGAAAGTTTCCTGATATATTTTATTCATTTGAGTATATTTACAAATATTTCTGAGCCATCTGGAGAATGTGCTGGCCCACAGGATAAACACACAGCTGTATTTGGGGACATGAAATTGCTTAGTGGTGTCATGGTCTCATGGCAGCACTTCTCCTTGAGGGGTCCTGGAGGCACTAAGTAGCTTACAAGACTGGGTTTCCTGTTAACTAGTCAGGAAGTTCTTCTCTTCTCGCCTATGTACCGACATTTGATACTCCCCCACAAGAAACAGAAGACCTCCTATCTTCCTTTGGATCTTGCATCAGGCTATATTGGGACCAAGGGATTTGACTAATTGTTCATCTTCTATAATTGACCAGCATTAGCATGACATTATTTTTTATGGCACCAATTACAAAACACTTCCCAATTAAACTTGCAGTGAATGCTTGGGGGGCCCGCTCCAGGCCGCCTGATCACATGGAAGAAAATGGGTCAGGAAAGTCAGTTGCATTTTTACTGCCTGTGGTACTGCCACACTTTATCCCAGACACAAGCCACTGGCAGACCTCACCTCAGCCTACATCTATTTTTCAGTAGAACTAGGAAGGTGTGTAGTTAGGGAACTAAGTTCTTCTCCATGCAGAGAGTTATACACACAGCAGAGACTTGTTGAGGCAGCATGAACCCCTCAGATATGAGGTTACCTGAGGATTCTGCTACATTGCTGGCATCATGGATATCAGGATCGTTTCTCCTTGCCATTTGTGGTAGTCTGAGTCAGAACAACCTCCCTAGGCTCCTATATGTAAATATGGGACACCCATTTGGTGGAACTTTTTGGAAGTGTTAGGAATCATAGTCCTGTTGGAGAAGGTATGACTTTGGGGTTTCAAAAGCCCAATGCCTGCTATTTCTAGTTTGTTCTTCCCTGCCTCTGTCTGTCTGTCTGTCTGTCTGTCTGTCTCTGTGTGTGTCTGTGTGTGTGTATCTCTCTCTCTTTCTCTCTCTCTCTCTCTCTCTGGGTGTCTCTGTCTGTCTCTCTCTGTGTGTCTCTGTCTGTCTGTCTGTCTGTCTGTCTCTCTCTCTCTCTCTCTCTGTGTGTGTGTGTGTGTTTGTGTGTGTGTGTGATGTTCATGGTCAGATGTAAGTTCTCAGTCACTGCTCTAGCATCTGCTATGCTCCCCGACATGGCCATGGACTCACCATCTGAAATTTTAAGCCCCCAATAAACCCTAGAAGTTGCCTTCATCATAGTGTCTCACTGCAGTGATAGAAAAAATTACTAAGTCACCATTCATTTCAAAGATGATGCAGAATCAACCCCAGAGATGGATAAGGACTGACCCACGGTGATGAAGTAGATGTTACACAAAGAAATAAGGGTAAATTTAATGAAAGCACCATGGGCCTTCACTTCTCAACTCTTCCAGTGGTTTTCTGGCTCCATCATAAGAGTGCACGAACACCTGCAGCCCTGTCCTGCACCTGACCGCACCCTTCTCTAGGTCTCCCTTATACCAGTGCTGGGGTTCATCTGCCAGGCTTCACTCTTCTACAGGACTTGTGTGCCTGCTCTGTTTTGTATTGAAGGAAGGTCTGCCCACATTTTCTTTCAATTGGTGCTTTTGTGATTTTGTATTTAATTCGAACATCATGACTTATAGAACATGTCCCTGGCTCAGAGCTAAGTCAACAGCTTTCATAAAAGCCTAATCATCTCCCTATGCTTAGTTCTTTTAAAAATTTATTATTATTATTATTATTATTATTATTATTATTATTATTTATGTGTGCATGCCTACATGAGAAACTGGCTATTTTAAACACAGTTTGGGTTTACACAAGAAAGTGGATTTTCTACTGAGAGTTACTAGTCTAGTTCAGCACAAGGAGATTGTTTGTGACCTGGGAAAATATATCAGGATATTAAGATTCGAATGGCACCATGAGCTTAGATAATTTTAAAAGGTATGTAATTTGTTGAAATCAGTAATAAATGCTTTCTTAGGGTTAGGGTTAGGATATCCAGAGTCAGATATCAGGGTAAATGCTGAAAGATCAGAGAGATAAAGGAACAAGCCACAGTTAACTCTTACCTCTCCAACTTTTTAAAATTGTTTTTATTGAGCTATATATTTTTCTCCACTCCTCTCCCTTCCTTTCCCCTCACCATGCTCCCAACTTACTCAGGAGATCTTATCTTTTTCTAATTCCCATTAGATTAGATCCATATAAATCTCTCTTAGAGTCCTCTCTGCTGCCTAGATTCTCTGGGATTGTGAACTGTAGTCTGGTTTTTCTATTTTAGGTCTAAAAACCCTAAAAACCACTTATGAGTGAGTACATATAATATTTGTCTTTCTGGGTCTGGGTCACATCACTCAATATGATGTTTTCTAGATCTATCCATTTGCATGTTAATTTTAAGATATCATTATCCTTTTCCACGGTGTAGTACTTCATTGTGTAAATGTACCACATATTCCTTATCCATTCTTCGTCTGAGGGGCATTTAAGTTGTTTCCAGGTTCTGGCTATGACAAATAATGCTGCTATGAACATAGCTGAGCACATGTCCTTGTGGTATGATTGAGCATTCTTTGAGTATATACCCAAAAGTGGTATTGCTGGGACTTGAGGTAGGTTGTTTCCTAATTTTCTGAAAAAATCACTATACTGATATTCAAAGTGACTGTACCAGCTGACACTTCCACCAGCAGTGGAGGAGTGTTCTCTTTACCCGACATCCTCTCCAGCATAAGCTGTCATCTGTGTTTTTGATCTTGGCCATTCTTACAGGTGTGAGATGAAATCTCATAGTTGTTTTGATTTGCATTTCTCTAATGGCTAAGGATGTTGATTTCCTTAAGTGTCTTTCAGCCATTTTAGATTGATCTGTTGAGAGTTCTCTGTTTAGGTCTGTACCCCATTTTAATTGTATTTTTTGTTCTTTTGATGACCAATTTCATGAGTTCTTTGTATATTTGGGAGATCAGCCCTCTCCAACTTCTAAGCTGAAAAGGGGCCAGTCTCCTGTCTCCACTCTGCCTTATCACTTCCTCCCTCTTACCAGCCATATCATTTTCTGTTTCTGCCTCCCAGGTGCTGGGATTAAAGGTGTGTGTCACCACTGCCTGGCCTCTGTAGTTAACTAGTGACTAGCTCTGTACTCTGATGGCCAGACAAGTTTTATTTGTTAGAGCACAAATAAAATCTCACCACATTCCTTTTTTGTCTAAAATAAAAAAGATTATAATTAATATAAGAAAAACTATATACAATAAGTATAAACAATATATATATAAGCAATAAACACATTAGCAGTGTCTAGTCCATTTACATTTGACAAATTCAGAGAGAATACCCCATTATCTATCTATCTTGGTGAGTACAAAGGATTGTACCTAATTCATCTTCTATCCTAATTTCCCAGCTGCCACTTCTGCTTTATTTTTATTTTTGTCACTATAGTTTATTGAAAGTGAAAATGATGTGTATTTATAATGTAAATTACTTGCTTATATTATGTTCGCTAGCCCTCATTCTTTTCTCCTTTAGCTGAAGTTCGTCCTTACAGCAGGGTATGAATTCTTCGAAGATAAAGTGGAAGAGAAAACTCTCTTGTAGATATTTTATTCTAATACTTCTCGGAAATCTTTGTATAAACCTTCTCCTTTTCCCATGAAGAGAAAATGATTTTTTTGTCTTAGTGCAAAAGGGCTGAGGATCTTCCATGGTGTGCCAGGGTAATGAGACACATATATCAGTGTGTGATGGGAAGTGTGGTTGGGACTCAGCTTGAAGACACAGCTCTTGCTAGTTGAGGTACATCATGTAAATACCAGAAGTGAGATGTCTAGCTAGGAAGAACAAAGGAGACAGACTTGTTCTTTTTCATTGTCTTGGGAATTTGGTATATGCAACCTACCTAGTGGGAGTCCAAACCTGTGCAGGTGCTGTTTGCTCCACCTGTGGCATCTCAGGACACTGGTGAACCAACTGAACCCTCACCATGTACTAGGTCCCCAACAACTGCCACATTCATGGAGACAAAAGTGAAACCCCATCGGCTCAACCTTGGATGCACGTTCAGGAGGAACTGGGGACGGCAGCATGTGCCGACAGATACCCTCTCCCCAAGGCTCCCAGTGAGCACAAGCAGCCTAAGAATGCACTGGGATAGCATGCAAGTGTCACTAGCAGGGGTGAGTGACAGCAAGAGAAGAGTGAATAGAACAGAGAACGCTGCAGGGGCTCTGACACTAAGCAGCCATTGGAATTACATATTGGGGAACTGGAAAGTTGACTAGGAGGATGAGAACAATTGATGCTCTTGCAGAGGACCTGAGTTCAATCCCCAGCATCCACCTGGCTGCTTAGAGCACATGTAATTCTACCTCTAAGGGATCTAATGCCCTCTGCTGTTCTCTGTGGGCACTGCACTCAGGTAGCACACACACACATTCAATACATACATTCACACACATATACACATTCAATTATCCGTTAAATATAGATTATGTTTAATCTATATTTTAAATTTAATCTTTGTATTTAATCATATATATATATATATTGGAAGCCAATGAGCAGCATTTATTCTAGAATCCATTAGAATTCCAATTTACTTTTCATTTGCCATCCATAGAATGAGAGAAATCCTGTGCTGGCTAGGGCCCTTGCTCGCCTGTGCCTTCCTCAGTCTCAAGGCAGGCGGTCTGTGTCAGAGGTAGAGATGGCAGCTTTGGAGGGTTCCAGAACTGCGCCGATGCATAAGGCCAGGGTCAGGAGGGGCAAGAGGTAAAAGGTGCGCATCTATCACTGCAGCCAGGGTGCTACTTGCTACCCGCCATGATCCTGAGGTACTGGAGGGCGCGGCGAGCAGCCTCACCTCGGGCTGCCTCCCTGGTAGTTGCAGAACCATGACACACAGTGGCTGGCTGGGTGGACAGCTCCATTAGGCACTGGCAGAGCCCACTCAAGCTCAGTTCTTCAATGTCCAGGTAGCTGACATGGAAAGCCTGCTCCTCGGAGAGCTCATTGAGGACACTGCAGCAGGCAGAACCCAGAGTCCCTAGAGAGCCCACAGAGCAGCTACGAAGGGACAGAATCTTTCTCCCACAGAATTGCGCAGGGAATCCCACGTGCAGCCTGGCCCCCGGTTCCGAAGTCCATCCAGGCAGGAGCTCACGCCAATGGAAAAGTGATCATCATCAGGTTCTGCCTCGTTGCCATCCCGGGCGTCCAGAGGAACTGTGTGCACTCGAAGCAGCATTTTAGCTGCTGCATTCCGCTTTGCCAGCTTTTTGGAAGTGCCACTGCCAATCTCAATGAAGCGTTCCACCCGGCAGGTCATGGTGAATTCTTTACGGTGAGCAGGCCCAGAATCCTGGGTCACCATGTACTCTGGCAAACGCCAGCCTTTTTGTACCACGAGCTCCTGCAGAGCACCTGCAGGGAGACAGGGTATGCATCTCCATGGGAGGGCTCCTGGTTAGTAGAGCAGATGGAACAGGGGCGGCAACTTCTGCAGCAATGACAGGCGCGTCCTCAAGCAGTGAAGGATCTAGAAGAGAAAAAGAACTGCTTTCCTCCAGGGCCTTTGAGGTGTTTGAGGGCCACCTCAGCTGCCTTGTGCTTGGCTGCCTTCTTGCTGGGGCCCTGACCAGTGCAGCTGGTGTCGCCAACGGTGACCCGGAAGGTGAAATTAGGCTGATGGGCTTGGCCTTTGGCTTTGAGAAGGTCGTACACGGGCGTCTTTCCTATTCTGGTCCCATACACCTGAAGAAGGCTGATCGGGGTCTTGCCCTGGTTGGCGGCCAGCATTTGCTCTACGCTGGGCAGCCTACAGCCTGTGGTAGTACCGGAGCCCTGCTCCTCTTCACTCATTCCCTCCTCCGTCCCCGCGGGCGCCACCGTGACTACAGCCTACACGCGCCCCAGTACACCACCGACGAGTTAGGGCCGGGGCCAAGCCCCTAAAATATATATTTAAATTATATATTTAAGCTGGGTAGAGGTGGTGTATGCCTTTAAGTCCAGCACTCAGGAGGCAGAGGCAGGTGGATCTCTGTGAGTTTGAGGCCAGGTGATCTACAAGAGATAGTTCCAGGATAGCCAGGATGGTTACACAGAGAAACCCTGTCTTGAAAAACCACAAAAAATGTATTTAATATATTATACTAATATATGTATATACATTCATATGTATATATATATATACACACACACACATACTTAAAATGCGTGATAAACCTACATGTTGACCTAAACAGAAATACTGTGTGCCAGGAGAAAAACATTCAGATAAGATGATTGTAAAATTATCACCATTTCTGCTGTTCACTTAAAACCCAGCCTATTACTGGGAACCAAGAAAACAACAATTTGAAGATAAAAACAGCAATGGTAAAGCAGTAACAATATAAATTCCAAGGTAATCAGATGTTAGAATAATTTTATAAGCATTTCAAACAGGGATCATAAGGAATATTTTAACAAGAAAAAAAAATAGCCTGAGAAAAATGGAAAGAAAAAAAGTAGATTTGTGAAAGTTGGAGAAAAAAATTACAGTAAATTATAAAACTAAAAGAATACAGCAAGCAAAAGAGGAATGGGTAAGATAGACATGGCTCAAGGAAAAAAAGAAAAAATACACATGAAAGGGAAGACAGAAATCAAATTTGCTCCACCAAAATGCCAGAAAATATACTGGGGAAAAAAACTGAACGGAGAGGCAGGGACCTGTGGGTCAATAAGAAAGATTTCAGTTTTGCATTATTAGAATCAGAAAGACGACAGAGGGCTTGTGGGCATTAGAAGAAGCAAGGGCTGAAAGTCTCAAATGTGACAGAGAAAAACACCTAGATACTGAAGACAGACAGACATTATGCATGTGTTCAGACCAAAGAAACCTCCGTGAGTCCCGCACAGGAAATACCCATGACAAAAAGTTAAAGGCAGAGCCAAAGAGGGGATAAGAAAATGGGGGGGGGGTATTTGATGAAAATTATTTGGCCTGAATTAAGGAATAGCAGCATGTACCTGACAAGACAGAATTGAATGAGAACAGAAGAAAATTTGACTTTTAATAAAACACATGTGTGAAAAAAAATGCTTTTGTCTGAAGTATTTCGTAATTTTAAAATGTGGTCATGAAACCTTACATGTAATTTGGTGGTTGAACATGTGTTTAAAATATCCAGATCCCAGAACTG
Source organism: Neodon shergylaensis (assembly GCA_025134845.1). Classification (NCBI taxonomy): domain Eukaryota; kingdom Metazoa; phylum Chordata; class Mammalia; order Rodentia; family Cricetidae; genus Neodon; species Neodon shergylaensis. The sequence continues at coordinate 3,014,556 of JABTXL010002731.1, read as the reverse complement.
AGAAATAAAGCCGAAATCAGAAACTGTAACAGGATCACACACTCGGCCACAATCAATTGCACTTTGGGGTTCAGAGACTAGGTTCTAAATCTCTCCATAGCTCCTAAGGACCCTCAGGGGAGTCCCTTTGCACCTAATGACCTGGGTAGGTTCTTCCTGGGGTGGCCAGCATTGATTACTGGTTACCCAGCATCCTCAGGAGGAGGAAAAGATTCGGGTACACTGAGTCCAGGACCAGGCTGGGCCAGGAGGCCTGGTACTGGGCTCCATAACTCTTCATCTTGATTGGTTCTGGTTTTTCTGTAGTGATTTCTGTCTGTTGATGAGGGGTGCACTCACCAGGCTAGACACTTGAGAAGGATGTCTCCATCCGGGTTTTGTTGATCACCTATTTCTCTGCTGGCCTGGAATCACATAGCTCCAAATCAATAAGGTGGTATTAGGAAAAGATTGACTTGGGGATCATGGTCCCTGTAATTTGAGAATGTTTATAAAGGAACACCTGAAATGCTCTCCATAATGTCCTTAAATATTTAGTATAATCTGACTATCCAACCTCGGGGAGCTGAAAGTCATCCCATGCAGCTGTCAGATAAGCCACTTGAGCCTGCTTTAGTGTGGGCTTGGATAATGGCATTGAGGAAACATTGATCACCTCCTTGGGCTGTGACCCAGATCATGATCAGCTTGCTCTATCCCATGCTAATCTTTAATCCTTCTAATAGAAATTTTGTTAAACTCTTAGAGTAATTCTTGAAGGGAAAGTAGCAGGCACAGCTGATGCTGTCCTGATAGAACAATGAGGACACTCAGAGCTGGGGTACACTGTCTCCTTCAACTTTCAGAGGAACGACTGCCTGTCTGAACTGCTACCTAGAAGAAAGGAACATTTTTCCTTCCAGGAATCTACCTAAAGTATTCTCCATCGCATCTGAAAGTGCCTTTACTGGGGAGTGATGATGGCAGGATCAGAGAATTCATTTCTCTGCCCTCCTTAGGGACACTGGGTCACCACAACTTGGTTGATTTAGGATCTGAGAGAAGAGGTTACTATTCTGTTGACTTACCCTGTGTGTTTTATTCACCCCACCTTGGTTGGTGCAGGATCTGAGAGGGGAGGTTACTACTCTGCTGTGTGTTTTACTCCTGTTGCCCTCCCAGCAAGTTTGTAAATAGGTGCACTGGTTCCTGTCCTGCATCCGAATGGCATTCTGACAGATTCATGTGTATGACTCTTCTTCCCAACTTACTTGAGGAGTGGGTTCTGTTGTTACACTCACTTTAGTGTTGGAGCCCACAGAAGTGGATCGGTTGCACTTTGTCTAACGGTCTGAGAGTTCAGGCCTATTCTTACTCCTTCAAAGTTATGACAGGAGGTTTGACCCAGGGTGTGACTGCCTACAGGATACTTGGCCTAAGCTGTGGTCACTGCTTGTCCTGCCTACACAACAGAATGCTTAACTCCGGATTCAGGATATAGTTACTTGGGTATCGAAGAGGCAATTACTCTGTTTGTTCTTTGTATCATGCTAAAGCAGTCCTTTGCCTTCTTCCCCCATTTTTAATTGGGGTATATAAAGTATATGAAAAATAAAACCGGGAAAATTCAGTATTAACTGGGTTGTTCTCCCAACTCTGTTCTGTGACTGTGTCTTTTTCTTTTGTATCTCTGTTTTTTCTGCTGAACGTTTCTAATCCACACGCCTCTGCCCTAAAACATATGAATCCATCGAGGCCATACCCCGTGCTTCTGCTACAGGACTTTAGAGGTCAGGTGATTTGGGGTGAAGAGACAGCAAGACCACCATAACTGTTTAAAGGAAATCATTTAATTGGGCTTGCTTACAGTTTTAGAGGCTTAGTCCATGGTCATCATGGCAGGAAGAATGATGGTCTGCAGGTAGAGATGTTGCTGGAGGGGAACTGAGAGTTCTGCAACCTGCAGGAAACAGGAAAAGATGAACTCTGGGCATGGAATGGACTTTCTGAAACCTCAAAGTCTTATTGGCACACTTCTTCCAACAAGGCCATCCCTCCTAATCCTCTCAAATAATGCTCCTCCCTGGTAATAAAGTATTCCATCCTATGAACCTATGGGAGCCATTCAGATCACCACAGCAGGCTTCCCCTTTATGGATTCTCTTTTAATTCTTATGGTATGGAGACTTTTGGATATACCTAAATATTTACAAGGAACTTTCTAAACTAGTCAGAAATAAAACCCTAAGAACTCGAAAGCACCAAAGGAGCTGCCACTTGTGTGTAGAGTAAGTATTTTTTAACAGTGAGAATGATGAGTGTTGTCTTAGGTAAAGATACTCCGTTGGTTCCCAGGCCCACACAATTCCTCATAATAATACAGGTGCAGGCAGTAGCTGGCAGAGAGATCTGCAGTAAATGGAATTCTATCCAGAAATAGATACTTAACATAAACTGGTGTGCACTTACACATAAATAAGAGGCTAAAGTTATGTCAGATGTTTTAATTATTCAAGTCATCAGCCTACTTATCTTTTTTAATGTAGGAGAAAAGTGAGATTAAAAGGCTGAAAAAATAGGCAAAATGCAGAATAAGAGATAAAGTTTGGAATAAAAATGTACACAGAAAATAAAATTTTCTGAATTTGCTGGGGTAAAATCGATAATAATATTTTATGTAAAACGTTCTGGAAGAGGCTCAGTAAAATTCAGGATCTAACAAAAAAATCCAGATGTGTCCTAATATACTACTGTGCAATGTGCTTCAGTGACAGAAAGTAACTTTTCATGATCATAAACTCAAGGTCATAAGGAAATGTAATGGGAACTCTAAGAAAATGTTCCCACTAATAAAAATCTCTGTTACATGGTAATAGCCAAATCAGACACAATGTGACACTTATAGCAGATACCCATTACACCCTTCCCCAGCAACAAAACCACCAAACATGACCCAGGATCCTGACCTTCATGCAGGTGCCAACCCCTATCCATCAAGTGATCTTGTATGTCCTCTGTCTGTCTCATGTGCAGAATGGAGGAGAGGACATCCTCCTGATAGATTATTAATACTGATAGCATGAGCCAGTATGCGTAGAAACCATGCCTGTCGTAGAGTGAGAACCACACATAGGATTAACTAATTGCATGTAATATAGGATTATATATTATATTTATTTTATACATAGGATTAACTAATTGTGATCATATATGTATATATTATTATAATAGCATATATGTGTATTATATAAATGAGCAATATAGATCATGTTATAGTATATGTATATGTACGCACATATATAATTACATGCAATTAGTATGTATGTGTGTACATATATACTATAATATTATCTATGTTGCTCATTTTATATAATAACCATAGTAAAATATGCAGCATGAATATGTATAATATATAGGATCAAATGTGTAAATAATATGGTACACAATTTATTTATGAAAAAGATTTCCTGGGGCTGGAAAAGTGGCTATACATCCATATAGATGGCCCTGGTCAAATCCGGAGGAGTGGTTAAGACCACTTGAGATGTATTCCAAGTATGTTTGGCTCCCAAAACCTACATGAAATAGCTCACAACTACCTATCTGTCATTCCAGCTCCAGGGGATTAAACTACTCTGACTTCCCTTGGTATCCACACACACATACACATAATTAAAAATAAATATTTTATAAAAAGCTACCTGCCCTGTAAGCCACAAAGAAATATAATTTCTAAAGACAGCATCCCTTACACCTTTCTGTTACTGTGACAGACATTACTAATCAATCTAGCTTTCTTTCCCATTAGTTATCCACTGTGAATCCAGTTCTCCATGCAGTCATTACTAGTCAATGATGAAACCCATTTCAACCACTTTAGAACAGTATCTTAAAGGCTGTGCACACAATAGCACTAAGCACAATGCACACAGCCAGCACATAGACTACCTGCATGTGGAGTTTTCACAATGGATTCCCTGCGGAAGAAGAAAAACTCTCTAAAAGACCTACTAGGATCAACATCACCTCTCTCTCCTGTCCTTCCAAACCGCGGTGTGGAATTTCCCTCTGTATGTTGTGAATATGTTTTATTACCATTGGTTAATAAAGAAGGTGCTTTGGTTTATAGCAGATCAGAATAGAGCAAGGTGAGAAATCCAAGCAGAGATAGAAGAAAAAGAAGGTGGAGTCAGAGAAATACCACACAGCCACCAAGGAGGAAAAGTTAACAAACCACGAGCATCAAGATAAAATATAAAATACTAGAAATGGGCTAATTTAAGATGTTAGTGTTAGTTACTAAGAAGCCTGAGCTAATATGCCAAACAGTGTTGTACTTAATATCATTTCTGTGTCATTATTTGAGTCTGGGCAGCCAGGAATGAAAGAGCAGTCTCCATTTATAAAACCTCAAATCAAAATGACCCTTAAACAACGAGGGAAGGTGACTCAGTTCCATCAAGGATTTGGTGACCAACGCATCATGTCATCCCGAACAGGGAAAGCTGCTGGAAGGTAGACCTGGGTTTATCTACAGGTGCAAGATGAAGGGAAATGAGTATGAAATTTTTCTGTGACATTGAATTCCTAGAAATAAATGACATGGAGCCTATAACTTTGAATGTGTTAGTCAAGGCTGTTTGGTTAATATTATTGTGATTTCTTTATAGATAGGGGTTTGTTTTTTCTTGACTTTCTTTCTTGGGTTGTAACAAAGTAGCTAATTGTTACTACTTGAGTGTTAATGCATCTAAATATTATACTCAGTCCACTCAGTAGAGCCTAGAACAAAAGTAACGCAATACACTTGGTTTATGTTCCCACAAAGAGACTCCTGCCGTATCACCTTGTAGTTGTGCGGTTCAGTTTTCTATAAATACCGGCTAGCTTTCTCTCCCACATGTGTGCATTGAAACAATGTTGACAAAATACCCAAAGAAGCTCATAAAGAACTTAGCTGGGTATTGTGGTGTATACTTGTAATCCAGGGACTCTGGGGAAGAGGCAAGTGGATTAATATAAGGTTACCCACAAGTGGAAGACTCTATACTTATGAATATATAAGTAACACTAACTAGACTCAGTGGGAAGAAGGAAAAGAAGGAGGGGGAAGAAGAGCAGGAGGAGGAGGGGAGGAAGGAGTATTGAGAGGGAAGGGTAGAATGGAATCGAAGGTGAGGAAAAATGGATATGATCAAAATGCATTGTATACATGCATGAAATTCTCAAAGAATAAATAAACTTTAAAAAATAAATAAATAGTAAGGGCTGAGTAGATGGTTCAGAAATTAAGAGAATGCAGTGCTCTTTCAGAGGACCCAAATTTGCTTCCCAGCCCCCACATCTGGTGACTCACAGCCACCTGTAACTCCAGCTCCAGCAGGTCCCACAACCTCTTCTGGAATCCTCTGGTCCTGCGTTTATGCATGCAGCATGAATGCACACACACACACACACACACACACACACACTTAAAAATAATTAAATAATAATGAATTAAATTTTAAGAATTAATGGAAGGCCAAATTTGGGCACACAGAGAGACCTTATCATGAAAATTATAAACTGACAAACAGCAATAATGTACTTCTGTCCATCAGCATCAAGGGCAAGCTTCTGAGACCTTTTCCAGTCACCTCATAATGAACCTCTGAAAATAAATTTAGTTTAGCAAAGTATAGCTTTGTAGCAGGCTTCCAAATCCTTCAATGCCCTTTTATTCTGACCCACACAATCTTAATTATTACTTATCATGGTCATTATTCTAAAACCCCTCAAACCATGCATTCAAAGGCATTGTGTTGTGACCATGCTCCATCTGCCTCCCTCTCTGTTCATTGACTTGGATCATAAACAAAATTCTTCATGGACATCACATGTAGTCCTGAAAGGGTGATTGACAGCCTGACTCAAAAAATAAATAAATAAATCTGACTCCTGCTAACACTCATGGTCAACTCAACCTATGCCCTTCCTACCCCAGTATGCTTTCCTGTGTCTGGCTACATGTAATTTATCTGTCCCAAATGCCTCTAAAATAACCTCTAATGCCGTGAGAATGGTCTCCTTGGGGAGGCAGAAACAATGTCTGACCTTCCTTAGCCAGTCCCCACAACAAACCAAAGTGCCATTTTATGAGAGCGTGTCCTGGAGAACTAATGAGCTTACTGTGCTTACAAAGCAAGGGGGGATGTGGGTTTCTAGCAGGATCATGGGCCCCAAAGTGGCCACAGTGAAAGGTCTTCATGCATCATGGATGATGGCTTCCCCATGACTGTCTTCTCGACCTATACGCTCCTCCCTCAAGCCACATGTTGGAAAGAATGGCTGGCACTTAAGTGAGGGCTCATTGACCCTCACCACCCCTCCTTCTAGGAGGAAATGTCGACATCCACAAACCCAGTCATTGTGAAGTCAGCCACAGCCGATTTCATGAAGATGGCAGCTGCTTGGAGAACCACTTTCCCTCCCACAGCGCATAACCACGGACTGCTTTCAGGGAAACGGAAGTAAGCAGGGAGCATAATAAAGCAATACTGTGCCTTTATGTAAGAAAACCCCAAAGCTGTGAAAAGGGGTATTCCTCTGTTCAACGTTCCCTGAGTCCCTCCCCAGCCCCGTGGGTGAAGGCTGCAGTTAGCTTTTAAAAGAAATAAATGTGTCATATCTAGATGGATTTATTTTTTTTCCTAAACCATGGGAAGGCTTAAGATGGAAAAATGACTGCTAAATCTTTCTTTATTCCCTTGACTTGGACAAGAGTTTGCATAATGCACCCTGTCTGTGTTTAAATCATCTCTGTCCCTCCTCAGGCCTGGGCTGTCTGGAGTGGAGGTTATCACACCCTTCGCGCTAATCGCCGTTAACTGACACATGCCTGTTGCCGTACAAAGAGATTTGTTAGAGGATTAATTGAAAACATCACAGGATGAGCTGGAAGAGTTGGGGTAATGACTCTGAGAAAGCACTCTAAACAATTAATGGACACTAATGAGTCTAAATAGAATAATAAATATCAAAGCTGACATCCTGATTGCAAGGAAGCAGGCAGAGGCTGTCTTTGCTTTCTGAAGCGGAAGCAGATCTGAGGAGTTGAAGGTCAGGACAGCGGTGAGATGGTCTAACCTTATTTAACCACAGCTCTGTTGCTATTTGAATGCCAACCCGACAGGATCAAGTAGGTGAGCCTTTGGCCATGCCTGTGAAGGGTTATTGAAATCAGGTTAGACCCCAGGCATGTCAATGAGGGATTATTGAGATTAGACTAGCCTCTGTTATGACGGTCCCCCAGACCAGGATAGCTACTGACCATATCTTCCTGATTATGGATGCTATGTAACCAGCTGCCTCATGCTACTCTCAGCATGACATTCCCACCATGATGGACTGTGCTCTGTGAACCAAAATAAAGCCCTCCTTCCTCTTGTTGTTGTTGTTGTTTTTGATATTATATCCCAGACACTCAGGCGTTCTGAGATGGAGGTTTTGAGGTTCTTGGAGAAGGTTGGTACACATCCCAAACAAGTATTTCCCTAAGCACGAATCCTCACTTCCTTCTTGTACATAGAAGTTGTCTCCAGCCTCATAGTCTGGCATTCACATCTGGAACCTTCTTCCAGGAATGGAAAGCTGAGAAATTGCGATTAATCCCTAGATTACCTACAGTTACTAAGATTGTCCTGAAGTTCCTAATGATGTCTGAGATCCACTTTACACTCATGACAAATTTTAATTTTGTTTTTATTTTTGTGAGTTTTTTCTTTGCTTATTTTTCCTTTCTTAATTCTAACTGACTTCATTAGGGTGTTGGATTTCCTAGAACTGTGTCAGATCACAGGTCATGTGCTGGTCTTTTATTGAACATTGTCTGCTTTTGTGTAAAGCTAACAATAGTCCATACACTCATTGGCAATTTTATCTAATGACTCATGATTAATTTGGAAGGTGCTGCCAAGTTAAAAAAAAAAACAATTACAGAAATATATTGTATTTATCTCCATATTTCTGCTTTGGTTGTCACAAATGTTTAGAAAATAGCCTACCCAGGATTATGAGAGAAAAATTCAAGTATTATATTAGAAGTGATCAGAATAACAAAAAACAATCAATTTCCTCTTGTTCCTCTTTTCTCTTTCAATCCTCCCTCCTTCTTTCCTTTCTTTTTTCTCTGTAACTCGGGCTGAACCCCACTTGAGTTCTAGCTCAATATATAGCCCAGACAGGCATTAACTTCTGAGTGCCTTGCTTCCATCTTCCAAGTGATGGAGGGCAAGCTTGTACCATAATATCTACCTTTCATTTCCTGAAGCCCCAGTGGTGATTGTAATCTAAAGTCATTTTTGTTGAAATGTTTTCTGACTTTTGAGTTGACTGAGAAATAGAACATGCATCCTCCAGGGTCCTTATAAGTGCAAAGGGGGTCAGAGGTCAACAGTAGGGTCACAGCTGGAGAAGTGGAAAGGGAGATATGAGGATGGTGCTGGGATTGCAGGGATGAGGAACCATGTCCAGCTTGCCAAACCTGCTTTCAAAATAGCTTCTCCAAGTCCCCAGCTGATACTGTTTATTTTCAAAGTCAAACAAACAATTGACAAGAGATAAAAATACATGGGGGCAAAAAATTAAAACTCACAAATTAGAAAAAAAGTTTTGTATTTTATTATTTCTCATCATCAGTCACCCACAGAGTAACTATCAATCAGCAGTGGGGCACGACTGACTAAATAAACCAGAGCAGACCCAAATTGTATGAGCCCCACTACTGACAGAATAAAGCCAAGCAAACCTCATGAGTGAAAGACTCACCTAGGAATGGTCCGCATGGCCCTTTTTGCTAGATACCACCACCCACCCACTGTCTTGAGAATAGTTATCATTGTTGATAACTATTGATAACATTGGGATGTTTCCTTTTCCATTTAATGTTGCAACAGTTGGGCATTAGATGCTAGGCTGTGGATCCCTGAGCCTTGAGGGGAAGGTTTTGATTAACATCCCATTTAGGGCTGAGCGCTCCAAACTCTCACTCTCTGTATTCTGTCCACTTGTGGGTCTCTGTATTAATGCCCATCTATTGCCAGACATTTCTCTGATGAGGATTGGACAACACACTGACCTGCACAGGATCAAGCTAACAAAATGTCCTGAAAAGGGGAAGTGGATGCAATGCCCCACTCCTAACAAAAAAGTTATGTACAAGTGCTATCTACTAGGGGAGTGTGGTGGTTTGAATAGGTACAGTTCCCATAGACTCGTGTGTTTGAATCCGTGGTATATACAGAGTAGCACTATTGGAAGGTGTGGCCTTTTTGGAGTAGGTGTGGCCTTATAGAAAGAGATGTGTCACTGTAGGGGTGGGTTTTGAGGTCTCAAATGTTCAAACTACACCCAGTGTGGGGCACAGTTCACTTCCTGTTGCTTTCAGATCAAAATGTAGAACTCTCAGCTTCTTCTCCAGCACCATGTTTTCCTTGTTCTCAGCGTCATGATGGTAATGAACTAAACCTCTGTACTGTAAGTCAGCTTCAATGAAATGTTTTCTTTGGTAAGAGTTGTTGTGGTCATGGTATCTCTTCCCAGTATTAGAAACCCTAACAAAGACAGGCAGGCAAAACATTTTTTCTTCCAATGGAAAATCATCGGATATATCAAACAGACTCTAGGTAGGTTTCATGCTCAGGAGTAGTTGGCCAATGCAAAACAATTGCTTTGTTTTGATTTGGTGTTTTTTTTTCTTTGTTTCAATTTTAGGTTATTTTGTTTGGGTTTCTTTTTCAGAGCAGTGGTTCTCAGCCTTCCTAAAGCTGCAGCTCTTTAATACAGTACCTCGTGTTATAATCCCAACTATTAAATTATTTTTGTTGCTTCTTCATAACTGTCATTTTGCTGCTGGGATGAATCATAATGTAAATGTCTGTGCTTTCTGTTGGTCTTAGGTGACCCCTGTGAAAGGGTAGTTAACCCCAAAGGGATAGTCGTGACCCACATGTTGAGAACCACAGTTTTAGAGATGGGGGGACATGAAGTTGAGTAGATAAAGAAGTGAGGAAGATCTGGAAGAACTTTGGGAGATATAAAAGAATATGATCAAAATACATCATGATAAAAATTAAATAACAACAGCAATAATAATAATAATAAATATTAACAGTTCTAATACCCACAAGGAAATGGGCTCTTTTACTAAGGGGCATCACTGAAGGCTCTTCATTGTTATGGAGACAGTGACATCATCATTCAAGGACATGAAGCTCCCTAGCACCCCTTCTATAACATTAGGAATAAAGAAGGGTGAGGCAGTTGGAGTAAGTCTCATTATAAATTCTCATCTTTACACCATATTCTGCAGTGGCTGTGTATTTGATGGGGGTGCAGGACATGCTTTTATGTTTAATCTACCTCCCCATGTTTGTATATTTTAGAAGATCCATAACAATGGCATCATCCTTCCAACTTCTTCTTGGTTCTTATTAATTAAATGTAGATTGAATCTCCATGACGTCTTAGAAAATGCACAGTGGTGGAAATACCCTCCCCATCTCCTTTTGCCAAAGAGCCAAAGTCAAACACTAGGATGTGAATAACTGAGGGTGATGTCACTGGACTTAGGGGTCACAGACTGTGCCCCAACAAGCCACAGTTGACCCTTGTCCTCCATAAGCCAATTAAAGGAGTCAAATTTATACTGAAAAGTAAACAAGGGAGATTTATTCCATATGACCATTGGAAAGAGAGACAAAGAGTCCTAGCAATTGTCCCAAGTCCATCTAAGGGGTCTGTTGTAATACAAGCAGCGGGGCTGCGTTCCTCTACCCAGCTAGCTTTACCCCAAAATAATTACACGGAAACTGTATTCTTTTAAACACTGCCTGGCCCATTAGTTTTAGCCTCTTAACCCATTTCTAATAATCTATGCAGCACCACGAGGTACGCTTACCAGGAAAGATCTTAACCTGAGTCTGGCTGGAGTGGGAGAATCATGGCGACTCACTGACTCAGCTTCTTTCTCCCAGAATCCTGTTCTGTTTACTCCGCCTACCTAATTTTCTGTCCTATGAGGGCCAAGGCAGTTTCTTTATTAGTTAACCAATGAAAGCAACAGATAAGATACAAGACTCACCTCCATCAGGGGTCCTGACATGAGAACAAAGTTAAGGCAGAAAGCAAAATCTGTACATGATGAAACAGTCTAGTAAAGGGTAGACCCTGCCACCGCTGTCCCATCCCCAAGTCTTTCATACAAGATCATCTGACTATCAGTCTTTCTCCAGGACATGACAAGCTCTTCCCCTATTATCCCCAAGGGTTTCAGTTTTTTCCTCTTCCAGCAGCATAACCCTGGGGGAGCTCCACTTTCTTTTGATCCATTATTTCCATAGTCTGACAGCCCAAGAGGGGAAGATGTCTCTTCAGAATCTTTGAACTTCTGCCAAACAAGCTAGTTACAGTGGGACACCACCATTCAAGCCTGGCTAGGCATCCTTCTATCTTAGAATTAATCTCTACTGCTAGCCAGCCAATATTCTGTTTTCCATTGTGCTATCTTTAAGTTTAACCTATTGTAAGCTAAGCTGTGGGTAATATCATTAAAAATAAGATCCTGCCTGGTTCTCGAAACCTCCTTGCAGAGGTTGACGGGAGAACGCTGACTGACATCAAGTGGTATCTGATGTGTGTTGCAGAGAACCTTCTCAGAGAAGCCACACCTTCTCAGAGCCAGGTAAGTCCATCCCACTGCTCACCTATTCTCTAGGTACTGTTTATTATAGGCAGTTTCAGTGTGTTCCCCAGGATGGCCATCTATTCCAGCTAGATGGATTTATTCAGAGAGAAAATACACCTATTCCTTTACCCAGAAGGCACCTTTGCAAATTGGGTACCAACTGCCTATGAAAATAAATAATAAAAAAAGCCAGTTCTCCCCAGAGAGGACTAAAAGACACAGTTTATTCTGGAACCAAACATGAGTGACCATGACCCAGGAGCTCACAAAATGTGGTGCTGAGCCTACCGGGGGAATTGTGAATGAGCATTCCCAGCTGTATCTGCAAAGGCTGATTGACAGATTAGCAACTCAATGACGTGGAGAGGTTGGCATATTGCAGCTCTGGAGGCTGATTACAATGTATCTTATGCTCCAGAATAAACTATGAATCCTTTGAATCCTTTGAAATGAGAGCTGCTTCTTTCCTTCATGCAAATGATCTTCCAACAGAACTTGGGAAAGGGGATCTACACCGTCCTGGAGAGCTCCGTTCTAAAGGATGACTTCAAGAAAGTCATCCTTGAGTCTCGGAGCTGGCAAAAGAGGCACTTGAAAGTAAAAATTAAAAACAAAAACAAAACAGCCTCAAGTTCAAGTCACCCAAAAAATACTTACAACTTTATGAAACTAAGGTGGTCATAGAAAAGAGTTTGTGTGAAGGAAGACGAAATAGACAGGGCATAGCAGATCGAAACCCATCAAAACGCTTCCCCACCCCCATCAATTAATTATTTAATTGCATCTATGAGTAAAAAGAAAGGGGCATGAGGATAATGTATCACATAAGAGGCAAGCATCCCCAGTCTCCCCATTCCAACCACTGATACCTTGTTGAAAGTCAGTTTGGGGCACACACAGTGGGTAGGTAGAATGACCAGGATAAATGTGTCCTCACGTGGAGCTTTACAGACAAAGTAATTTTAGGCTTCATTAAATACTGATTCATCCTTGCTTGGCAATGTACATATTGTTCTGACTAAATTCATGAGCTCAAGCAACTAATAAGAATCAAAACTTGTGTGCACAGGGGCTAGGCAGGACACGGTGGCTGCTCCAGAGGGTTTTGAATTATGCAAAGGTAGATGAGGAGGATGATCATGCTGTGTGCTAGGCACTGTAAGAATTAATTATTTAGCTGCAGGAAAGCAAATGTTCTCGGGTCAGACTCCTCGCTTGGCTTGACATTCAAAAATGTTACTGTGTGTTTTTATAGTGCGACACCATTTGTGAAGGGCAAGGCTCGGGTCACTGAGCCTGCCCTAGCGCCCCAACCTCAACTAATGTTCCCTTACCCATGGACAGGGGACTTCCTTAAACGGTTCCAGAGGAGAAAGTTCCTAAATCTATTCAGAAGGCAAGTCTCAGTATTTGGAAGGTACACACGGAAAACAATCTGACCTTTCTTTTGCCTTCTACAATTCACTTCATTTACAGCATTCTCTTTAAACCTATAATTGCTTCCCAGAAAAAGTTCTTCCTCTTTGTCTTAAAGTTCTATTTTATTCTCACATATTTGCCTGTAGGAAAGCAGGTATAGGCATATAAGTACAGCGATTCCCCTGGAGATGGAGTTAGAGGCGGTGGTGATCTGCCTCATCTGGGTGCTGGGATCCAAACTCAGGTCCTCTGCAAGAGCAATACATACTGTTTACCACTCAGCCATCTCTCTAGACCCCAGATGTCCTGATATGATCTGTGGAAATTTTTCCAAAGAATGGAAGACTCTTACAGTCCATACAATGGCTCCTTTTTAAAAAATGAGTAATATACTTTACCTGGCACCTCCTATATGCTAGGCATGGTACAATGGCTGTAAGAATACCGCCTCAATCCTCAGCTTAGTAACTAGCTATTGTGGCTAAGTAGGTGGAGGGTTTACCATGAGACTCAGTCCTGTGAAACAAGCATGCATGCATGCATAACTTATTTAATTTCCATGACAGCCCTATAAGGTAGAGTACACTTGATTTAATTTCTTAGCATGACTGCAGTAAATTACTACATTCACAATTCACCGATACTTAGAAGAGCCGCCGTGTACTGGCAAGATGGCTCAGCAGATGAAGCTCTTGCTGATCACTCCTGAGTCTGATCCCAGGGATCCATGGTAGAAGGAGAAAAGCCACCCTCACATGTTGTCCTCTTACCTCTGCATGTTTGCTCCCACATACAATACATAAACACACATGCAGTAAACAAACAACATAGAAATGATTTAAAAGTTCTCATTTATTGCACAGTTTTGCAGGTGAGGAGACTGCCCTGGTCACATTCTGCTGCTGTGACAAACACCCTGAGAAAAGCCACTTAGTGGAGGAAAGGGTTTACTTCACCTTACGGGATATATGTCCCCATTGAAGTAAGTCACAGCAGAAACTTGAATGCATGACTGTTGCTTGCTGTTCCACACAGTATGACCTCTAATCAAGGAGCTCACTTCACAGACAAAGAAGAACAACAGGAGCCATGGGGGATGTTGCTTGCTGGTACACAGGCAGACTAGTACTCAGACTTTTTAAATAAAACTCAGACCCACCTGCCTAAGGATGCTGCTGCCCACAGTGGGCTAGACCCTCCTACATCAATTAACAGTCAAGACAATCTCCTGCAGACATGCTGTCTTAGTTTGGGTTTTTATTGCTTTGAAGAGACAGCATGGTCATGGCAACTCGTATAAAGAAAACGTTTAATTGGGATGACTGGCTTACAGTTTCAGAGGTTCAATCCATTATCATCATGGCAGGAAACATGGCAGCATGCAGGCAGATGTGGTGTTGGAGCAAAGAGTGCTACATCTTGCAGGCAGCAGCAAGTCAGCTGACAGTCATACTGAGGGGAGCTTGAACAAAAGAGACCTCAAGGCCTGCCCCCACAGTGCACACTTCCTTCAATAAGGCCATACCTCCTAATAGCACTGCCCCCTTTGGGGGCCATTTTCTTCCAAACCACCACACATGCCCATGGGCTAGTCTGATCTAGACAAACCCTCAACTGAGATTGGTTTCCAGGTAAGTCTAGATTGTATCAATTTGACAATCAAAGCTAACCAGGACAAAAACCAAATTGATTTCAGCAAAATTAGAACCTAACTGGTGGCATCTGTACCTTGTAGGTCTGGGATAAATGAGAGCTGGGGCATGTTTTGTCTGTGGGAAGACCATAGGGCCAACCCATCTCCTTGTTAGATGTTTGTGACATTGACCCAGAAAATGTGTGTCCAAGACCTTTGTGTTGACTCTGCTTCTGACCCTCTGGGATCCCAAACACCCCAGGCTGGGTGTTACTAAGCAGTACTGACCAAGCCAATGCATGCCTATCACTCACCTAAACGTCGCTGGTTCTCGCAGAGCAGGACAGAGCTACCTACACGCATATGAAGTAGCAGATTAGTTTGCAACCAGAAGCCATAACCCTTTGACCTCTACTGAAATCCATTCCTAAGACCTAGCACGTAAAGTTTGCCTCAGAGCTCAGGGCTGTGTGCTCGTACAGGCAGCCTGCTTTGCTCATCATCTACTTTACACCGTTTGCAAGAATGTTGACCAACACAATAAATGGTAAGAAAAGCAAGGGGGTCCTGTGCTTGGGCTACTATCCTCTCACTTCTTCTGGATGTCACACTTTATATTTTCCTGAAATTCCACTTTTATGGATTTCATGATTAACCACATTAACCACAGCCCCTAAGCCCATGTTCTAAATTAAATGACCGCATAATATAAGAGTCTGCCACACCTGTCACCCCACCTCCACCCCTTACCCCATGCTCCCATGCATTTAGCTTCTTGGCAGGACTTTTCAATATTTAATCATAAAAATGTTCTATGGCAGAGCAGGGGCTCTGGGTGATGCCAAAGACGACTGTGTTAGCTGTGGCCTTGCATGGGATTAAGAGGATCAGTCTCTAAACATTTGTAATTTCAGTGAGCTCTTGTGTTGCCTTCTGTCCTTTGAGGAACCTGTTTTTGGATCATGCTGTCCCTAAGTCACTGCCATTTCTCATGGTCTGTGGAGATTATTAGTTGCTTGTATAAAAATCATATTTCTTTTTCAAATACTTTCATTTATTCTTATTTTATGTGTAAGTATATTTTGCCTGTATATACACTGTGTGTGTAGTGTCCATGGAGTTCAGAAGAGAGTGCTGGATCCCCTGAGGCTGAAGTTATAGATGGATGTGGGTGATGGGAACCCAACCTGGGTCCTCTTGCAAAAACAGTAAATGCCCTTAGTCAGTGAGCCATCTCTCCAGATCCTCATTTTTTTAATGGATGTCTAATAGTGATAATGAGAATCTCTGCCAAGAATTTATTTTGGAAAGGCTCATTGGTTTAACTAAGCCAGAGAAACATTTAAAAAATAAACCCGTCCAAGTAATAGATAAAAATAAAAGAGTCAATGAGCCAAAGACGCAATAAAATGAAGAGATAGAGAATTGTTTCTCAAAGGGTGGGTTTGTTTGCAGAAAACTAAATCTGCCATGGGAGTGGTGGGAGACAGAAATCTCTGTACATTTAAAGATGGAAGTATGGGAAAGTTACTCGTGTAGCCATCATTTAGACAAAATTGTCCCAAGAGCTCTTTGATAATGTGAAGCCCATGTCTTTCCATAGTATAACTTCAGGATAGCCACCTCGGGCTATCAGGAGCCTCCTAAATAGCCATACTTTTCCACTTCTGTGTCTGACCTAACACCTTGTGACTACCAGGCAAATCTTTTTGAAATACATTCACTTAGCAGACCCCACTTTCCAAGGACCAGAAAACAACTAAGGTCCATTGTTAAGATGCCCCTGCTTTTCTATAACTCTCCCTGATGCTTCCATCAAAGTATTTGGAAAGTGTCTTGAGTTATGTTTTCTTTGTTCTGCTTCTGTAAAAACATCATGAAACAGCCGGGCGGTGGTGGCGCATGCCTTTAATCCCAGCACTCGGGAGGCAGAGGCAGGCAGATCTCTGTGAGTTCGAGACCAGCCTGGTCTACAAGAGCTAGTTCCAGGACAGGCTCCAAAACCACAGAGAAACCCTGTCTTGAGAAACCAAAAAAAAAAAAATCATGAAACTAAGCTGTTATTACACCAGAAGATAAAATTCACGGGTAACCTGAATTTCGGTTCCTGGGCTATAATGATTCATACTTGGCTCCAAAATCAACCATCTCTTATCCCTTTCTAGGTGAGAGCTGGAGTTTTGCGTGGCTGCTCCCTTTGTCTACATTTCAGGGTCACTAGAGTTGTTGTTTGGAAACACCCCCATCATACATCATTCTAGTGAGAAACCAGCATTAAAGGTTATGTGGGTTAATATGATTGCTAGCAAGTCTGATAACCAGAATTTAAACCTGGGACGTGGGCTGGAAGGAGACTTCCCACATGTGCATGCACACACACATACACACATACACACATACACACACAAATAGATAAATAAAATGCAATAAAAATTTTAAAACACGGCAAAGCGTTTCAGTTTTCCATCAACTTTCCTATAACTCATTAACTTTTATTGCAAATTCCTAAGCAATCCTAATATGTAAATGCAAACAGGAAAAACCAGGATAGATAAAAATCTTAATGAGGCATTTAGGAAAGAAAGGCATTTTTCTACAGAAGCTTTAAAACAATTATTTTTAAAGCTAGAAAACATAAGATTATTAACTTTCAATAGCATTGGTTTTATAATTAGTCATGAAGGTCAGAGGATTGTTCTCTTGTGGATGTCTGTCTGTTTCACTTTGGTTTACAGAGTTCTTCCCCTGTGAGAAAGGTTTAGATATGGGTAGATAAATTATGTCTTTACTACAATCAAACATCCAATAATTTTCTGTGGGACAAAGGTCTTGTACCTTGTCACTAGTTTTGTTTTAATAAAATGCTGATTGGCTAGTAGCCAGGCAGGAAGTAGAAACAGGACAATGAGAACAGGAGAATTCTGGGAAGAGGAAAGACTCAGCCTGCAGTTGTCATCCAGACACAGACAAAGCAAGATGAAAATGCCTCATTGATAAAAGGTACCAAGCCACGCTGCTAACAAAGACAATAATTATGGATTAATGTAGAATGTCAGAGTTAATAAGAAGCCTGAGCTAATAGGCCAACCAATTTATAATTAATGAAGACCTCTGTGTGTTTCTTTGGGGCTGTATGGCTGCCACATCAGGTAGGACAGTAACCTCTGTCAACAATAACTGAAGAATAAGAGAAATGAACAGGAATGAATGAAAGAGTGTGATTAGTAGAAAAGTACACCCATGGTTACCCATGTCTTCATTTCCAGAACACATCACAAACTTACAAATAGGCTACATATTACATGAGAAGGGGAATTGAGTTATCACATAGAATTAAGACTAATAATTAAATGATATAAAAATGGAGAGGTTATTTAGAGTGATCAAGGTGAGCTTAGCATAAACAGAGTGTCAAAATGCCTTTTTCTTTAAAATTTATTTTACTTTTAATTATATGTGCACATGACTGCAGAGCTAGAGTTACAGATAATTATAAACTATCATGTTGGTGTGGCAAATGGAACTCAGTAAGTATTAATAACCACTGAGCCATCTCTTTATCTACCCACCTCCTTTTTAGACAAGGTTGCTTATATCACAGGCTGGACTAGAACTCACTATGCAGCTGACAATGAACTGGAACTCCAGATTTTCCTGCCGCCACCTCCCAAATACTGGACCCGGTTTATGTGGTGCTAGGGATTAAACCCAGGGCTTCGTGCATACTAGGCAAGCACTCTGCCAACTGACTGCATCCACAGCCTTTAATTTGTCATGCTTTAAATGACTAAAATCCTGATGGGTTTGGTACAACATCACCTAAATACTAATATAAGGAACTTAATTAACAAATATCTGAAAATCAAATCATATAAAAATAAGCATAGTTTCAAAATATTTTCCAGTGTTTTAGCTGTTAACCAATTCTGCTTATTCCTGACCTCCTCCTCCTCTCTCCCCTAATCACTCATTTTAATGTCATACCTTCCAGCCACCCATGGATTAAGGACATGCTTGTAGGGTCTTGAGGTGCTCTGTGCAGTACACAGAACATGGTCCATCATCTGAAGAATGCATGGGCATCTGAGGCCTCTTTCTATGTCATTCTCAGCATCTCTCTGAACAGATTAGGCAGACAATTGATAAAACCACTAATCTTACAAAAATCCATTTGTTGGTAAATCTCAGTACTGCTGAGGTGGCTCCTTAGCCAGACAATTGGTTTCTATCTTATTAAGAGGGCTTTTCTTTCTCTATATTTTCATGGACTCCACTGAAGGGAATGTTGGTTGAGAAACTAAGATTAATAGGAATTGGAAGACCCTAAATCCCCAAGCTTCCCAAGCTCATACAATGTTCCCACCAGTGAGCAGGACGGGACTGAGTATACTGACTCTTGGTGCCTGTAGCAGAGCCTAGAAAACTCTGAGTAGCTCCGAGTCACACCTCCCCATTGGCAAACAAATGTGGTTTCTATCTGAATAGCACTTGGAGTAACCTCTTTAATTTCATTTATCTTTAATTCTGTTATTAGCCAGTGCCGACAGGCAGTCTTGTCTGGTTCCGCATATACATTGGATCCTTTTGTTTGTTGACAAGGATATTCCTAGTGGTGACTGAGATGCACCCATCTCTGCTGAAGTCCATCTAGTTCTCCAATCCATGGTTAATAGCCAGAGTTGCAGGGCATGGGTTATAACTAACAAATAGAAAGGTTTTTTTTACTCCATTCTGAATCTGCAATGTTTAATGGTAAACTTCAGACTAGTAAATATTCCAGGGAGTTGGAAGAAGTATCACGGAGGGGAGGGGTGGCCTTGGGGAGTCAGTGCTGTACCACACAGGTTCTTGGAGAGATGCCGTCTCCTAATGCCCATGCTTGTGTGCACCCTCAAGGCCATGGGTGTTCCTAACTGATGCATCCATTCATTTTGGAAAGCTAGTATGGTGTGAGGCATAGGGAAATTCCACCTATCTCATACGACAGGAGACATAACCAGTTCACCTACTCTGGATCCTAGGGACCTCATTTGCATGGAAATGTCTCGCCACTTTCTGCTGAGAAGCCTGGTGCAGCAGCTTGGTTCCCATTACATGGGGGTCAGAAGTATTTGCCAACCCTGGCTAAAGCTTTGTTCTCTTTGGATGGAGGATAGTCATATACCAAAGATGCCACTATATCACAACCCTGCCAGTAGCTCCACAAATAACCATTTCTCCTCCATCCTATCCCAGTTGTCACTCCTGGAAAGAGGTGATCTCCAAAACATGAAAAAGATGTCTATCAGAAAATTAGATGAGCTCTTTGACACAGGGGATGGTGATCCGTGTCATAGCGAGACACTGTGTTATAAATGAGAGCTAATTGCTTTGTCATTGCTGTTTTCAATTCCATGTCAACCCAGATACAATCGACGTAGTCACATAAAAGGAAAAATCGCATTGACTTCAGGCTTGTTCAGATTGCTATCCAGGGTGCCCCAGATCTGAGCTGCTTTGACAAATATTCTCTAAGGTTGTACATGATGCTGACTGTTCTGTGGCTTAAACTTAATGATGCAAGATCTGTTCATCACATCTCGGGCTTACTGAGATTTATGAATAGTGCTGTAATGGCAAAGCTTTCCTTTTTAAATATAATGTCTCATTAATTCCTTGAGAAATTCATACAATGTATTTCATTCATATTCACCACCTTCCACCACTGTCTCTAACTCCTCCACACCCCTCCCAACTTCACTGTCTCGTTTTTAAAGCTCACTAATTCAGTTTGTGCTGTCCATATTCTCATGTCTATAGATTCATCCATGGGACAAGGTTGACCTACCAGAGCCACACCCTTAAAGAAAACTGACTCCCCTAGAAGTTTTGGGGAAGTCCACAGCTCCTCAGTCAGGGGTGAAGGCTCAAAAACCTCTTCCTGTTCCATGTTGGAATGTTGACTGGTTTGATTTCATGAAAACAGCCATAGCTGCTGTGAGTTCACGAATATTAGCTATACCGTCCTGTCCAGAAGACCCTGTTCTCCTCTGGTCCTTCCTAACTGTTGGCTCTTACACTCTTCTTTCCACTTCTTTGTCCCTGGAGGTCCCTGATACTCAAGGTGTGATACACGTATCCCATCTGTGGCTGAGTACTCCACTGACGCTTACCCTCTGCACTTTGCCCAGTTGTGAGTTCTCGTGTTAACCACTGCCCACTTCTCTGATGCAGTATGAAAGTTGCTATAATCTGCGTATAGCAGAGATAAATTTAAGAAGGGCAGTTTGATACTTTGGCCATTTAGAAAAGTAACAGTAGTAGATTTAGTCCTGGTGGCTCTGCTTCCTTTTATGAAGTAGGCCTTAAGTCCAATAGGAAAGTGAGTGGTAACTCATATAACAATCATGCCACTATTGCACTTAAGAGCATTATCTTTCCATGAAAGTCATTACTGTAGCTCAGAGGGTTCACAGAAGACTGTCAATAACTCTCCACCCCACTCCAGTCACCTGCATAGCACCTTGTAGTATGATGAAAGAAGCCAACAGGGAGGAAGATTCCTGATTACAGTGTGTGGTGTCTTCATCAGTAGTCTTACCTGTGTGTTTGATGAAACTCTGCCTTAAGAAGAGAAAGGATCAAAGTCTTAGGCAGCAAGGAATGGTTTCATGGACTGTACTAGAAATGAGTAGAAGTTTGATCAGAAGTCATGTACTGCCAGGACCATGAGCATGTGTTGGAGTGGGTCTGTATAGACAGCTTGGCACTAATGTTGATCTCTGGGGCTGAGCATATGGTCCAGTGGTAGAGGGCTTGCCAGATTGCTCTTGGCTTACCCAGGGCTCCCCATCCATCCTAAGCACCTGGAATCAATGCTGCTGAATTTGGACTTTGTCCCCTAGCTTCCATATGACAGATCTTTGGAACTATGTCTGTGCAGATTTCTATTTGACTTTGCAGTGAGGAATTTTTCATCATGGTCAATACCTATTGTGTGAATTCTCCTATACACGGGAGTCAGAACCCATTCTGACCACAACAACATTATAGACAACGTAAAACAAAGAAGGGCCTGAAAAGATGGCTCAGTTCTTGTAGAGGACCTGTGTATTTGTTTATTTATTTATTTATTAAAGATTTCTGTCTCTTCCCCGCCACCGCCTCCCATTTCCCTCCCGCTCCCCCAATCAAGTCCCCCACTTGTTCCAAGTATCTACATGGCAGCTTTCAACTCTTTGTAACTCCAGTTTCAGGGATTCTGCCACCCTCTTCTGGCCTCTGTAGGTACTGTATGAGTGTGGTACATAGACATTCATTCAGGCAAAATATCCATACACCATAAAATAAAACAAATAGATAAGAGAGAGGGGGAGATAGATAGGGAGGGTGGAAGAAGAGAAAATAAAAGAGAAGAGAAAAGAAGGGAAGGGAATAGAAGGGAAGGGAAGGGAAAAGAGGGGAAGGAAAGGGAAGGGAGGGGTAGAGAAGAGAAGAGAAGAGAAGAGAAGAGAAGAGAAGAGAAGAGAAG
>JABTXL010002731.1:2946288-2992283 GCA_025134845.1 Neodon shergylaensis | reverse complement strand
GAGAAGAGAAGAGAAGAGAAGAGAAGAGAAGAGAAGAGAAGAGAAGAAAAAGAGAGAAAAAGAAAGGATCTAGATTCTTCCAGTGAGTCAATTTCTGAGGATAACACATCCGACTTTTAAAGAAGCACAGTAGCCATGCTGGGTCTCTGTGGCTGGAGTTTCAAAACACTGAATTAAATTACATTACAGAAATCAGGTCAGTGTGAGTCTGCCTGGAGAAAACATGACCTTGAAGATAAATTATAGCCACGAGGTTTTACAGGCTTAAAATATTTTTGGCATATTAAAAGTAGAGGTTGATATATACTTTTAAGGACACATAAAACACATTTTAATGACCTGTTAATATAAGTTAAGAAGACTTTTACTATTTTCCCATTTTAAGAGCCATTTTTAAAGCATATTGCTGGTAAGCATTCAAATCTTCTTGAATTTTGTTGTATGTGTAGATACTATGGGATAATCCTACCCAAATTACACAGTCACTTAATTGCAATTTGTTTCCATGAAAATTTATAAAATCATGTAACTGGATTAATTTACTCCAAAACTCCCAAAATGCTTATTCTCAAAGAGTTTAGCTTTCTGTCATATTTGCTTTCAACAGCAAAATGGGGGTGGGGAACATGGCTTTATCTAAAAGCTGATTTTTATCACCAGAATTATGGAAAATTAAGTATTAAGTACAGAAAGTATAATAAACTTTTATAACAATAAAAGAGAATGGGACATTACAAATTACTCCAGGCATATCAGAAAACATGGATAGAGATCTCTGAGAAAAAAATATGCTAAAATTAAGACATTACCCAGCCATGACATTTCTGGATGCAGACCAAAACAGATAAAATCAGCATGCCAAATATCTCCACTTTATTATTTCTTAGAGAATAGACTGTATCACCCAACTTTTATAACTTAAGTGCACACCCACAGGTGAATAAACTTTTAAAATATGTGACATACATACAATGGAATAGTTGC
Organism: Neodon shergylaensis; assembly: GCA_025134845.1. NCBI lineage: Eukaryota > Metazoa > Chordata > Mammalia > Rodentia > Cricetidae > Neodon > Neodon shergylaensis. The sequence continues at coordinate 2,991,299 of JABTXL010002731.1, read as the reverse complement.
TAATCCAACACCTTTCAAAAAAACAGGGAAATGTCGTCATTTTTCCATAGTCACAAATCTAGAGAATATTGTGAATGTATTAATCCAGGAACAGAAACAAATACATTATGATCTTTCTCATATGTGAGATCTACAGAAATCATTGAACTTGGGCTGATGAGAAGGCTCAGTGAGTAAAAGTGTTTGTCGCCCAAACTGACAGCCTGGGTTCAGTCTCCAAGATGCGTTCTGTAAAGTAGAGAAGTGACTCCTACAAACTGTGCTCTTTCCTACACACACACACACACACACACACACACACACACACACACTACACACACACACACCGTGGTATTGCATGGTTTCAAGAGAACATCATTGTTCAGCACACATCGGGTGCTTACAGACAAATGAGGCATGAGCCACTGAATGAGATCCCTTCAAAAAGATGATAATAAATTCTTAGATGCAAATCTGCATCTCAAGGGAACTATTTAAGATGCAAGGGTGACCCATGTCCCTTATCATAATGGAGAGGATGTGGGGCCAGCCTAGAGGTCCATCAGCTGGTAAATGGATAACGACAATGTGGTACATGTGTGCAATGCTCAGCTGTAAGAGGAAATGAAATCGTACAGTTTACACATAAATAGACAGATATATAGAAAGTATTGTTATTAAATGAGGTTACCCAGACTCAGAAAGCTAAAATCTGTGATCTCACATATGTGGTTTCTTGGTTTTTGCTTTTAATGTACATAGGTAAGAATGTATGTACATATGTGTGTATGTGTACAAATATACATATGTATATATATAAAGGATTATAAATGCAGAGAAATGAAGAAAGAGAGAGAGACAGAGAGAGTACAAATGAAAATAAAAGTAATGAATGCTGTGGAAAAAGACATGTGGCCCTGACACAAAAGCAGAAAGGTGGGGCTGGAGAGATGATGTGGAAGTTTAGAGCACTGACTGATCTTTCAGAGGACATGGGTTGGGTACCCAACACCCACAAGGTGGCTCACAACCTTCTGTAACTCCAGTTTCAGGAGATCTGATGGTCTCTTATGGCTTCTGTGGGTACTGCATTTGTGTGCACAAAACCACACCTAGACACAAGTACATAATTTAAAATAAATCTTTTAAAAAAGAAATCAGAAAGGACATTGTCAGTGGTGATGTGATAGAGGAGTAAGGGACTGAGGAGAAATAGAGGAGGGGAACTCAAGCACTCTCTTTTTGAAAATACCTTAAGAACATCTAATATTTTGTTTGGTAATTTAAAAAAAGGACTTTTTTTCTTAAAAAAAAGATTGATAATTTCAACTTTGAGGTACACTCTTTGTCTAAAAACAACTGTATATGCAGCATGAATTCTCATTTGCTGTTGTCAGAGGCTGCTCGTTCATTTCCTGACCCCCACAATAATCACTCAGAAACAACATTAATTACAACACTGCTTGGTCTATTAGCTAATGCATAGTTCTAGCTCACTCTAACATATTAAATCAACCCATCTCTGTTAATCTGTGTATCACCACAAAGTCGTGGCCTACTAGCAAAGTCCCACCATCTGTCTCCTTCAGCAGCTACATGTCATCTCACTGATTCTACCTTCTTTTTTCCAGCATTCAGTTTAGTTTTCCCACCTAGATCTATTTGGCCTGTCATAGGCCCAAGCAGTTTCTTTATTAACAAGTGGCATTGATAGCATACAGAGGGGAATACAACATTACCTCCCTTTTTTTGACTAAATATAAAGGAAGGTTTTAAATTTAACATAGTAAAATTACATAGAACAAAACAGGTATCAAGCAAGAATTACAGTTAGAATATTTATATCTACTTTATGTTTTATCATAACTAAGAAAACTATAATTACAATTATCTATCTTTCAACTCCATCAAAGACTCCAGAAGGATATAATATTGCCTAAGTAACAGGAATTACATTGTAAGCAATTCCCCAAGCTTTAGAATTGACAGAGACATCACTGCCTGCACAGTCACTAAAGTTCTTCTGTAATATTGGGGCATCCAATCTTCAGCCTATAGGCCCATAGTATCCAACAGACTTTTCCATGAAGCAAGAAAATTGAAGATCTCTTATGTCTTGTAATAGCAACGCTGATCAGTTGCTTTTTTCTGTGTCCTACAGAATATCTGGCAGACTTTCATGAAGCAGGAACCCTGAAAGACTGTCTCACCTTTAAGCAAGTTCAATAGTCATTTACCTGTGGGTCCTGCATGTACAGCATAACATCAAGCAGTCCAGGCAAGAGCAGTTTCTTGCCCAAATGACTAGCAAACTCCATAAGGAGCCTCTTAAATGCCCATCTTTCTCTTGAAGTAGATTAGTGCTGCCAGAAGTAGATGTGTCTCATTGCCATGAAAAGTCCTAATTCCTCAAAACATTTTAAATGCTATATTCTGTAGTCTTTGAAAAGTTTGAAGAATAACTATCCATCTGAAATATATCTCTTTACATCTAGAAAACCTAAATAACATGACTACAAGCTTATGGTTATCTATTAACTGTATTTCTTAATTATATTTTACATTTTTAAATGAACTGCACATACACAATACCTAAATCAAGAGCAAAAATATACATATAACAAAACTGACCTTAAATTTGTATCAATAAACCAAGATCCACACCAATGCAAATCTCTATAGAATATCTTCCTTTAAATGTAAACAAACATTTATAAACAATATTTAGGAATTTGTGTGTTGTTTTCTCCAAACCACTTTCTGCTTTTGGTTGGGCAAAGTAATTTTGGGGTTCACAGAGACCTTTCAGTTGGTTTTGGTCCATCAAACTACATTACTCTAGAAGGAATCCATAGGTTTTCCTCTTCTTCTAAAACAAAAGTAGAACCTCTTTTCCAAAATAACAAATCCTTAGACCCAAATTTTGAAGTCAAGATACCTTTAAAATGTATATGTTGGTTTAGCTTAGCAGCCTGTACAATGAAATGTCTCTTTCTACTTAACTCCTTCACAGTCAAAAAATTCAAAGAAAACACAATAATATACATAATACAAACTCTCTCTATATTTTCCATTTTTATGTTGTTTATTTTTCTATACTCCTTTAATCTACAACTGTGTCTACTTGGTCTCTTTAAAGACTTTGTTTTATTTTTTATAACCATTTACTTCCTTTCATAACTGTCCATACTCTTTTTCTTCTCTCTCCTAAGCCTATGTATGTTTGTTTAACACTGTGATCCATTTAGAGGTCTTTTTCATCTTGGATTTGTCTTTGTTGCATATCTGTAATAATTTTATGACCAGGAGTACTTTTATAATGGTAAGCAGCTTGGCTGTGGTGGCTCTGGATGCTGGCTCTGCCTCTCTCAGGTTTTCAGTATGGTAGAAGTAGTTCATTGCCTGCTCTGAGACTGCTGAGTGGGAATGGTCCTAACTACCTCAACTCTGGGTATGCAGCAGATAAATCCTTTTCATCTGAGTTAAAAACTAAATCTGCCATGCAGCACACTGTGCAGACTGGGAATACCTCTGTGTATGGTGGTGGGAATCCACCATGCTTTTCTGACTGTGCACTCCTAGCAGAGCCAATTCTGCTGCCTACCCTGGTAGGGAGGGCTGAGCTGCTAGCATGGTCTCAGCTTCTTTCCTTCAGACCCCGAATAGGCAAATAAGGATCTGGACCCAAAGTGGGTGGTGAGCATCAATCCCCAAAAAGAGCCAGAGCTTTTCTACAATAAGCACAAACCAGGAATCCTTTTCTTAAAGAAACTGTACAGTTCTTGCCATTAAATCTTAGTGAGGAAAACTCTTAAAGAAGCTGCATCTCTGCTTCTTGCCAGCAAACAGAGCAAGAAGCTATGTTAAACTCTATTTTTTTGTGTCCAGAATTCCGTCTCAAACTCTATCAGATTTTAAGTGGATTTAGTTGGCCACATTGGCCCCAATCTGTTGGGCACCAATCTGTAGTTCGAGGCTGTTCATTCATTCCTTCCTGGCAGCTCAGGTCGGAAAAAAAGATCACACAGAAACTATATTATTTAAAACAGTGTTTGGTCAATAGCTTAAGCATATTGCTAGCTAGCTCTTATATCTTAAATTACCATACCTCTCTCTTTTATTTAAACAGAAAGGGGGAGCCAGGCGGTGGTGGCACATGCCTTTAATCCCAGCACTTGGGAGGCAGAGGCAGGCTGATCTCTGTGAGTTCGAGGCCAGCCTGGTCTACAAATGGAGTTCCAGGACAGGCTCCAAAGCTACAGAGAAACCCTGTCTTGAAAAACCAAAATAATAATAATAATAATAAATAAACAGAAAGGGGGAAATGGTATGGGAAGTCCTTCTGTATATGTGTTGCTTTTATTGGTTAATGAATAAAGCTGTTTTCAGTCAATGGCTTAGCAGAGTAAAGCCAGATGGGAAATCCAAACAGAGGTGAAGAGAGAGAGTAGGTGGAGTCAGTGAGATGCCATGTAGCACCCACTGAAGGAGACAAATGCCCAGGGAACTTTACCAGTAAACCATAAGCCTCATGATAAAATATAAAATATTGAAAATAGGTTAACTTAAGATATAAGAGTTATCTAACAATATGCTTAAGCTATTGGCCAAGTAGTGTTTTAAATAATATAGTTTCTGTTTGATTATTTGGGGTCTGAGCTTCCCAGAATGAATGAACAGCTTCCAACTACAAGTTGTCTACTCAGCTGACAGACAAGCAACATACTCTACTCTCAAGATTATTTCTTGGCTTCAGCAATATGGAGAGTCCAGTATTTCAAGATGGCATCTGGTAATGTTTCTCCCAGGCACATTTACTGAGGACAGGCACATAAGTTAACGTTATACCAATTCCCCTTCCTTTCTGTCTATTCATGTTTTAAGGAGTCATGTGAAGAACCATGTTCCCATTTGCTTTGTCATGACCATACTTCTGAAGAGAGCAACGAACCCTGTGGAGATACAGGTTCCTACCATGTATCCATGAATAAATATTGAGATAAAGCTATGTGTAGGAAAATGGTGTCCATTTTGGATTGTATGTGGCTCAGGTGGTGGGTAACTGTGTAGCACTATACAAAGTCCTAGGTTGGTTTCTAACACAGAATAAACATATGGTGGAAGACAACAATCCTGTGGGTGCCCTTAATTCTATGTAACTTTCTTAACTTTGAAAAAAAAGTTCTCTGTGTTCTGGTCTGTTGCTTGTATGTGCATCCGTGTACCATGTACATGCAGTGTCCTCAGAGGCCAGAAGAGGGCATTGTATTTCTCAGATCTGGACTTACAAATGGTTGTAATTCACCATGTAGGTTGTAGAAACCAAAGCCAGGTCCTCTGCAAGAGCAGCCAGTACTCTTAACTGCCAAACCAACTATCCAGTTCCCTCCATAGCTTTCTTAGGCCCAGTTTTCCTTGCCATTATTACCTTCAGCAATTAGTAGTTTAGTTGGGAAATGATTGCTTGATTTCCTTTGGTTAATTCTTAGAGTGGGTCTACATCATTTTTCATGCAGTGAGAAGCCTGCTTGAAGTAATTGTTCTAAGATCTATTTGTACTGAGGTATAATTCATCTGAGACAGAGAGCCAACTTGCTCACCAGCAGGAAATCCCTCTGCAGAGCCTTGGGGTCAGAAGTAACAGTCTGGGTGCCTCACCGAGGGAAGACAGCCTCCTCTTCTGGGAAAATCTTTCTTTGGTTCCTAACCTGACTGAGCATTGAAAACCCTGTTGAGAAGTCTGGGCAATTACTGGTTTCTGGGAGCTTTGACTTAATAGGTAAAATTCTGTGCATGTCACACACTTTCTAAGCAACTAGCGTTCCAAAGGTTGAGGAGCCTTGACCCCACCAACTCACACGCTGCCCCTTCACTTCACTGGTTTAAACTTCATTGAGATGTAATCACTGCAGTTGAAGCCCACATGTATACTAGGGGATTTAGCCAACATCCTGTGCCTCTCAAGAAAAAGGAAGGCATCTCAGATCAGAGTCTTACAATGTCTCTTACATTACAGAGACTTTATTTTGAGTGGTGGAGTGGTTATAACAAAAACGATAAGAAATAAACAAGATCAAGGTAACAACAATCCTAGCACAGAAAGGAGAGGATCCTTCCAGGTCCCACCCCTTAATGAGGGGGCTATTGACAGTTAATTGATAGCTTTCCCCCAGGTAAGAGAAAATAATTCTTTTAGAGGATTTTCCTTCTGGTAGGTTGTGCATACTCTAACGACTGTTCCCCATATATATATTTGGACAGCATTAATTGGAAATAATGGGTTATGAAAAAATAAGACTTGAAATTGGGAGGTCTTTGAGAGGGATATGGAAGGAGTTAGAAGATAATTTCATATTATGGTAGTTTGAAGGAAAATAGCCCCTAAAGGGAGTGGCTTTGTTGGAGTGGGTGTGGCCTAGTTGGAGGAAGTGTATCACTGTGGGGGTGGGCTTTGAGCTTTCCTTTACTCAAGCTATATTCAGTATGGTAGATGGTCCATTTCCTGTTGCCTTCAGATAGAGATATAAATCACTCATCTCCTTCTCCAGCACCATATCTACCTATCTTCCACCATATCCCACAGTGATGATAATGAACTAAACTTCTAAAACTATAAGCCACTTCAACTAAATTTTTTCCTTGTAAGCGTACTCATGTTCATGGTGTCTCTTCACAGCAAAAGAAATCCTAAGACAAGACACACACATATATGAAATATGAAACATTTATATAGATAGATACATATATATAAAATATAAAAAATAAAATTATACTTTAAACATAATTTATACAATCACACACAAGTATGGTTTAGAGTAAACATTTTGAAATTACCTATATCAATGTGTTTTAGGCACAGACGTTGAACAAGATGAACAGTTTAAAAATAGGAAATAGAAGAAATGAGGAAGATAGGGAAGAAAGTAGAGGAAAAGGAAGGAGGAAGTGAAAATGGAGGGGTATCAAATAGTGAGTGAAGTGGATTCACCTCACAGGCATTTCTTGAAAGCTCTACCCGGGTGTGCACTAGCCAAAATCTGTTTTTAACCTGCTAAAAGCAGGTCCCTTACATCCCAGTTGTAGATACCAAGAGAAAGCAACTGTACCCCCCCTGTCTCTGAGAGCCATGGTTCTGCTCCTCTGGTGTACTAACATACAACTTTAACCCTAGCATTCAGGAGGCAGAGACAAGAGGACCTCTGTGAGTTCAAGGCCATCCATAGAGGTAGTAAGACCCTGATTCAAAAGAAAAAAAATGGTCAAGTAAGGTTCTACTCTTTGTTATCTCAGGATGGACCCACCCATGAGAGCCTTCACAGTATGTATGCCCACCCTGTAAGGCTCTATACCAACTTAGTGGTAACAATGGGATTGAATAACCTTGAGATGTTTAAGTCATCAATGGATCATTGAGTGGATAATGTGTGGCAGGTTGCATTCTGAGATTTGTGTATAAAGTCAAGGCCAAGAGAGGAAAGTCCTGTATTCTTGGGAGCCTGTTTAGCCCCTAAGATAAGCAGCTCAACTACAGGCTTATCCTCTGCTCATTCTAAACTAAAGAGGGGGTGCATTGGTGCTGAGCAGGACTACTGATTTGATAAGTGTATTGATGAGCTGACTTCAATCCTGCATGAATTCCCCATTCAGTGCACACACACACACACACAGAAAGAGAGAGAGGCACACACACACACACACACACCTATTCATTCATATACAAATAGATACATATAGACATATAGAGATACACAGACACACAGACACATATACAAAGAGAGAGAAGGGAGGGAGAGGGAATTAATTGCAGTTTTTTGTATTATTTTTATGTGTAAGTGTGGTGATGAGGAGGGTATCGCACTTGTGAGTGGGCACATGCGGGTTATGAGGGGGTGTTGGGTCACCTGGAGCTAGAGCTGTAGATGATGATGAAATGCCCAATGTCGGTGCCAGAAACAAACTCGGATCCTCGACAAGAGCATCAGATTCTCTAACTGTTGAGCCATCTCGCCAGCTCTGAGAAAACCCCCTTTTAAAATCCCACAACAAAAGCTGGAGCACAGAGACCCACTTTGGGATCCCTCTCATTGGGCATCTCTGGTTATTATTTTTCTGAGTGACAGCCCTTGCAGCACTCCAAGGCCCTGCCTCTCTCTCTTGCTCTCAGCTGTTCAACAGCCCTCTTTCACACTTACACTCTCCCACTGTCTGTGGGGTTTCTGTGTTGGCCTCTGATGCTGGAAGTGCTGCTGAGCCTGGATCACTGAGCACTTCTCCACCAATACCAAGGCCTTGTGTCTGCTGGCAAGACTCCACCACAGTCAAGGAGACCACCCTAGTCTCAAGGGGAGCAGCCCTCTGCTTCCTCGTAGTTTACTCCCCAGCTTATGTAAGGCTAGTGGCTCCTTCTTCACAGACTGCTTCACCACAGGCCTCAAAACAGAGGAGCCAGTGTGATCCCACACTGAAACCTCTAAAGCTGGGAGTTAAAATGAGCTTTCTTCTTTTTAAGTTAACAGTAAGGAAGTTAACACAGTCTATATCGTTTTTCACTATTTGCTGGAATCATAACCAAAGAATTTCTAAATTATTGGAACATAGGTGATATCTTTCCCCTTCTTATGGAAGCCCAATGAATGTAAGAAGCAATTCTTCTGACTGGCTGGGCTAAGATTTTTCATATCCTTTACCTGGGATAAAAATTATCAAGAGGTTCTGTAAAGATTTTCCATTGTGCTCCATATTCAAATTAACAGTGTAAGCAGGACCCCAAATGTAAGCAGTGTCCACATGACTTTTCATTTCTCTAGCATGAAAGCATTCATTGACTCCCACCTGTTGTTTAAATGTGTGGAGCCAGAGGACTGTTTCAGTGGTGCAGAGTGTGTACGGATTCTGCAGAGAGCCAGTGTTGGGTTCTCAATACCATCCACTGCACAGTTCACAAGCGTGTGCAATTCCAGTTCCAGGAGATTCTAGTGCTATCTTCAGGTCCCTATGGACACTGCACTCACACACACACACACACACACACACACACACACACCTATGAATAATTGAAAGTACAATAATTTTAAAAAGGTGCCAGGAAAGGCTTACAGTATTTTAAGGGGGATGAGAGCTCATCATATTCATTATAAGCAGCCGATGTTGTAGTGGTGGGACCGACTGTTTGTGACAATCTCAACCACATGGGAAAGTCAAGATTGATGTACTGCATCTGTGTTTATCCTTCCATTTAATTCTCATATGTGCTGGGGCTGAGGTCTGGTCATTATTCTCTCCATCAGGTGATGGGAACGGGATCCCCAGAGGTTAGTTCTGTCTGACCAATGTCTCTACCTCACTAGGCTTCTTCATATCATCTCATTAACGCCTTGTGCCTGGGAATTTCTGTAAAATTCATCATTAATTCATAGAAAGTAAGTATGCCTGAGAAATCAATTTTATTGAGGTTAGGAACCTGGAGAATGAATATGTCACTTTTTTTGTGTGAAACCTTGTCCATGTTTAACAGTTTTGTTTCAAAGGAGAGAGAAAGCTACACAAAGTCATCCTGGAGGAAGCTCAATCGGATGTGTCTATTGCTCCCTCTAAGGCATTTTTCTAATGCAAAAACGAGCATCCACAATTGAAAAATAAATAGTGGTTTTGTTGACTCCAAAGCTGGGATGAATTTCTCGCATTAACAAGAGTAAGAAAATGGTCTTTCCACCCATGTAATAAAATAGATCGAGACTGGGTGTGGGAGCTTGGATGTCTCTGTGTCTTATGCCTTGAATGTCAAGAAAGAGGAGACAGGATCCCGCCTTGCACAACCACAGGAGGCCGCAGGACTAATCTGGTAATTACCGTCTCCTCCTGGCTGCAGACAGATGACCTTTTACATAGATATCACAGAATAAGATGTCAAGTTCTAAGTTCCTGGAACAGAGAGAGCGCAGCTGAAGCTCTGAGCCGAAAAATCCAGTTCTTGTGTCCAAGGATGTCTGCTTGCCAGCTAAAAGCAAAAGCCAGGAATTCCAGAAGAAACCTTTCCAGTTCTTGTGCTCTGTCCTTGCTGTAATGTCTGTTGATGTCGAAGCCTTTTTTGCTCACATGCCTCCTGATTTTCAGGAAGAAAAAAAAAAAAACGACTGACCTCAGAGTCCAGAAAAATATTAAGAAAAAGCATGTTTGTGAGGATGCTTCATGTGTGCATGCACATGTATGCATGTTTGAGTGTGCCTGTGTTATGTATGTGCATGTACATAGACACCAGAGGTCAACTCCAGATGCCTTTCTCTGTTATTGGCACCTTGTGTTCTGAAACTCTAGCCAAGAAGTCTAGCATGGCTGGCCGGTGAGCCCAAGGATCCTTCTGTCGCTACCTCCCCAGGGCTGGGATTATAAATTCATGACTCCACATCCAGGTTTCTCATATGAGTTCTGAGGATGGAACTTGGGACTTCATGCTTGCAAGTATATCCCAGGAGAGCTACTTCCTGAGCCCCTACAGACAATAGTGACCAGCCAATCATGGAACTTAGCTGGAGGTTGGATTTTACCAGACCTCTGCCAGCTACAGGGAATTTCCTGACAACTAGGGCCCAGATACTGTGTTAACTAACTTCATTCTAGCACAATAAAAAATGCATTTTGTTGTTTTCAAGTAGTTGCCATTAGGGAAGAATAGAACAATTGGAACGGTATGGTTTGGAGTCTTGGTTTAGGGGGAAAATGAATAGCAAAGCTGTTTCGGCTGTTGTTGTTTTGTTTTGCTTTAGGTCCAGGATAGTGACACCATCTTTCTCTGTGATACAGCTGGTGTCTGGATGGGATCCTAAGTCGTGCTGGAGTTCTGAAGTTTGCTTTAATGAAATATTTGTATAGATGCCTATACAATGTTTTAACTTTACATAGCTAGACTTTTTTCTGTTTTGTTTCATTTTCCAAGATAGGGTAACAGGACTGTGTAACAGCCCTGGCTTCCCTGGAACTTGCTTTGTAGACCATGCTGGCTTCAAACTCAGTGCAATCTACCTGCCTTTGCCTGAAATTTTATTTTTAAATGATTTATCACTACAAAGACAATAAAAAATACTAGCATATTGTACTAGTTTCATGTCTGTTTCTGAGCAGGAACTTCAAATAGCTAGTCACATCACATCCATAGTTAAGGTCAAGGAGAAATGAATGCATACACACCCACTTGCCTGGTTGAGCTCAGCTATATTTCCCTACTGTTCTACAGGAACCTTACCTACGAAATGGTGCTACCTACAGTGGGATGGACCTTCCCTGTCAATTACCTTAAGACAGTTACTCAATAGTCGTCTGCAGTCCTCCACAGTTCAAGCCGATGTCTCAATTAAAACAGTTCTTAATTGAGAGTTTCTTTTCATTTGATCCTAAATTGTTTCTAGTTGAGAAAGTTAGCCATCACATGTATCTTCCACAGGCAAATGCTTAAGTTATTTATTTATACTGAGGAACTATAAAATAAGAATAGATCCAACATAATGTGAAATCCCTGTTGATTTCGCTCAATAGGGGTGAGAACTCTTGAATTAAAAATGCCTAAAAATGTTTTAAATTACTGTTCTTGATACAGATTAATTGCAGCCTTGACTCGATAGTCTAAAGAGTTTTCTCATGCAAGTAATATTTTAAAAAGGGGGTATAACAAAATTGGGGTATAATCATAGTAGACAATTTGGAAAATAAAATGGAAAATAAGGGGCTGGAGAGATTGCTCAGTGGTTAGGAGTACTTTCAGCTCTTACAGAGAACCTGCTCGCAGAACTCCAGTTCCATAGAGGATCTGAAGCCTTCTTCGAGCCTTTGTGTACACTGTATTCACACACACACACACACACTAAATCTTTAGTAAGAAAAGGGAAAAAATCAAAGTTGAGAAGAAACCTCCTGCACTACTTACGGAAAATAAAGAAAATCCTGGGGCTCAATTACAATGAAGAGGAAGAAAGAGGAGAAAGCAATAGACAGGGTCAGCAAGATCCCTGCTGCTCTTACACAGGGCAGTGAACAGTTAGCAAGCTGTCTCATTTCTGTCCTCTTTGCCACCTCCACCGTAAGTAAAAGGCAAGAATGTCAGACAGCAGGTGGATTTTCTTGGGTAATGAAATGGGAATTTCAAAGACTCTAGTTTCTACTTCAGTGGAACCAAGAAACATAGGTGAAATCCACCCAGAGGAATGAAGGAAAGTGTAGAATGTGTGCCTGTCCCTGTCCATGGTGCTTTCTATCTAAATTGGCTACTTAATGTAGTCCTTGAGGTCACAGGAATCTAAAGGCCAACTCCTTATGACTCCACTTATCTTATCGCTAAGCAGGGAATGAATTCACAGGAGATGGGACCAGGCCTACGTTTTTTCCTTTGTTTCGGAGAAGAAGAAAAGACTTGGAAGTGATTGGTTTAATATGGGAGTATTTCTCAAGCTGACTTTAATGATCAATTCATAACACACAATTAATACTGGTCACCTAAAAAGAGAGTAGAAACATGATCTTGCAGTCAGATGTAGTGGCACAAGCCTATAATCCCTGCACTCAGGAGGCAGAGACAGGAGGATTGGATTGTGCATTTAAGGCTGACTTGAATGAGGTAAGCAAGAGGGGATAGCTTAGCCTGGGACCCTGTTTTGGATTCTGTTAAGCACACCACACCACTCTTCTGTCAATGCATTTGGCAGCCTCATTCATTTGGCTATACATGCTACACACACACAGACACACACACACACACACACCTCTGAACAATGCACCTAGCAACCTTAAGATTCCCCAAACCCTCATCTATATTCATCTACACATATCCCCATCTCTGAACAATAGTAAAAATTTCTCCACCCCATGACAATAGTCACAGTTAGACAGTTTCTACTCAAGTGTATTCACAATTTATCTGTTTATGAAGAATAGAAGGACCCATCCAACCTGAACTAATTTGGTTGCATGAGCAGTTAATGCAAACCTATGTCCTCTAGAGACCTTATAGGAATGATCTTCTATGTACTCTCTCATGTATGTGTAAAATTGGGGAGGGGTATTATATGATTAAAATGAAGTATATTATGGAAAGGGGCATTCATAGTAGAAAAATGATTATATAAGATAATCTGTATTGAAATTGACAACTGTGCAAACTATGCCTCTCAGTAAGTAACCAGCTCCTGTTCCCCTTCATCCCCATAAAGAGAGACCTCAGGCTATATCTAGGAGGTGCTGAGGGTCCTCAGTCATCCTGTTATTAATCTGGACAGTATAGCCCTCTTTAATCTGTACTACCATTTGCTCTAATTAAAGTTACCATGCTTCTTTTGTAAATATGTGTGAGTCCTTGTTTTCAATTCTTTGGATGAGAGACCAAGAACCTGGGAACACCTGCGCCACTCCTCCCTACTAATGGGAACAAATCTGCTAGTGCAGTGGTTCTCAGCCATCCAAATGTTGCCACCCTTTAGTACCGTTTCTCATGTGATGGTGACCCCAACCATAAAATTATTTTCATTGCTACTTCACAACTGTAATTTTGCTATTGTCATGAATTGTAATGTAGATAACTGTGGGGGGGTCACAGCCCACAGGTTGTGAAACATTGACATAGTTGATTCAAGTTCAATCTTGGCTTCTCCATGAGACTCAATCTCAAGAAGAGAAACAACAAAAGGATTTTGAAGACACTGTTTCTCTGCACATCCAATTCTGTTTTTATAAGAACACTTGGATTTATTGCTTTCACACTCTTGTCTTCACTAACATATTATATTAATATTCCATGTTCATGTCGTCATATGTATGATACACCATAAAGCCCACATAGGAGGAGTTAATTCCTGGGATGTTATTTTCTGAATAAATAAAGGGATAATATGGGAAAAATAAGTGTCTCTTTTGTCCTATTCTTGAAAAAGTAGATTTCAGCTGGTGATACTTATGACAGGTGTCTTTCCCTCTTAGAGCCACTTAAAAACTAATGTTTTTCTAAAGTGTAAGTTAATGGACTCATTCATACAGCCATTCAACAAACGATGCCAATACACGCCAAGGGCTATGTGATGACCTGGACTGTGAAATTAAAGATAGAAATGAGAGAAACTCAGACACTGATAGAAGAAAATTTAGAAATTAGCTAGAATAATAATTAAAATGACAATTTTATTTATTTACAACTTCCATACGGCCCATTACAGAGAATTAAAAGCCTCTGTTAGGCTGTGGCAAAATACTGCATTCTCATTTTATCTGAAAAACTATGCACTCCACAACCTGCATTTTAACCTGATATTTTAGGAATGCATATAAGTATTTTATTTCAAACTACTTACTTTGTCTTTATAGTCTTTTTAATTCTAGTTATTAAATGTATAAGGACTTATAAAGAATTTTCAATGGGCAAATAAAAGCCCTGGGTTTGCCTATTTATGAGCTGTTGCTTGCCAAGTACTACGTGCACTGGTGAGCATGATAACATGTTGAAGTAGTGATACAGAAACACAGCTGGAACCACTAACAAGGGAACTGAAGGAAGAAGTCGGGAATGTTTAGATTTGTGTGTGCATGTATTATATATGTATGTATTATGTGTGTATGTGTATTGTGTATGTGTGTGTTTGTGTATGTGTGCATGCAAGTGTGCATGTATGTATGTATTTGCATGTATGTGTGCATGTGTATATATATGTGTGTGCGTTGAGTATCCTGCAGCACAATGTTACTTTGCTTTCTCCAAATAAATTGTAGGAGCTTTCTATGGAGAAGATGATAGAAAATGGTTTCATCATTCTAAAGCAATAAAGCACAATAGCTGAAAAAATGTATGAAACAATTTTAAGTGTATTAAATACAGGTCACAGAGGATAGAGGTTCATGAGAGAACAGAAGTGAATGAGGCAGACACCAAAATTGTCCTGGGACACTGACTGAGACAACATCATATTACAGGAAGGAAAAATTCAGGGGGAGGGTATCTTCCTTTCTGACCTTAGCAGAGGACAAGTACAGAGGACACAGACAAAGGTCCAGAGAGATTCTGGAGGCCCCTGGAGAGCTTGGAGAGCCCTTGTCTGCCAGTAGGAGCTGATTTGATGAGTGCTACAGGATTTTGTCAAGTTTGCAATCAATATCAACCACAACAACATCAATTTCAGTGTGATTTAAGGTAGGATATTCCAAAAAGCCTTCATTCCCCACTGGGAAATAATTAGCTCTTCATGCTAAATTAATTAATTTATGAAAGCCATTTCTTCTCAGTAAATTCCCCAGAGGCTGATCCAGATGAATCGAATGGTCTCTGAATAGCTCCATTTTGGTTTGTGAATACACAAGAATACCTACAGTAGGAAAACTCCCATTGTGCCATTCTTGCATCAAGATCATCTTCTGCGCAGGTATCTACACACCCTACGAACCTGTTCCTGTCACCTGCTGTAAGCAATCAGAGATCACCTTAATAACCTAGTCTTATCTTGACATCTACAAAGGCCTTGTCTTCGAATTAAGGTATCTTCATCTATGCTAGGATCATACATGTCTGAAACAGGGAGCACAGTTTTACTCTTCACTAGGTGGTATGGGATAACATGGAGGAAGAATTTCCATGTAAAGTCTAAGAAAGTTTTTTTAAGGTTTTTAGATCCACAAAAATATGTGCCAAGCACAACTTCTTAGTAACAGTATTTTTTTAAAGATAGGCTCTGTTCGCAAAGGAGGTACAGTAAAAACTGCATGGCTTCATAAAAAAACAGGCTTACTGGTTCACCAGCACAAATGGCTCTGACTCTTAAAAGAGATCTGGCTACAGAGCATTTAAATGGGATTTGTGAGCAGAGTGCTACATCTTGCTCAATAGCAACATAGACCCACTGTGTTCCAGAAAATGAGACTGTAAACATGGTTCGCAGAGGTGGTGAACAGACCTCCTCCAAGTTGCACTGAGTGGAGAAAGCAGGCAGGGCCATATTGGCCCTAGTCACACCTACTTAAAAAAAAACCAGCATTTCTGGTCAGAAAATAATTACAGACACACGAAAAAGATAGATTTATATTTTAAAACAAAAAGAACTGAAAATGAGTCACAGTGTTGGATAAATGTACCTAGGCTTAGGAGAGAGAAGAAAAGCATATAGAGAGTTATAAAGACATAAATCATTTTGAAATAAAACAAAATCTTTAAAGAAACAGAATAACTTGTAGAAAAAGTAATAGAGTAAGAAAAATAAGCCACATAAAGATGAAATGTGCACAGAGAGTCTGGATTATATATTTTATTGTGTTTTCTTTAAATTATTTGACTGTGAAGGAGCTAAGTACAGAGAGACATTTCATTGTACAGGCTCCTAAGCTAAATCAACATACATATTTTAGAGGTATCTTGACTTCGGAATTTGAGTCTAAGGATTTGCTGCTTTGGAAATGAGGTTTGCTCTTATCTCCATAAGAGATGAGAACCTATGGATTTCTTCCAGACTACTGTGGTTTGATGGACCAAGACCACCCAAAAGGTCTCTGTGGATACCATAAAAATTACTTTGCCCAATAACTATCAGGAGGCAGTTTAAGAGAAAAACACACAAATTCCTAATAGTTTTTATAAATGTTTGTTTACATTTAAATGAGGATATGCTATAGAGATTTGCATTGGTGTGGCTCTTGATTTATTGATACAAATTTAAGGTCAATTTTGCTATACATATATATATGTGTATATATTTATATATGCTCTTTATTAAGGTGTTGTGTTTACACAGTTCATTTAAAAATGCAATGTATAATTATGAAATACAGTTAATAGATAAACATCTATAATAATCTAGCTTGTAGTCATGTAATTTAGGTTTTCTAGATGTAAAGAGATATATTTCAGATAGATAGTTATTCTTCAAACCTTTCAAAGACTACAGAATATGGAATTTAAAATGTTTTAAGAACTTAGAACTTTCATGACAATGAAGCACATCTACCCCTGGCAGCACCAATTACTTCAAGAGGAAGATGGGTTTGAAGAGGCTCCTTATAGAATTTGCTAGCCATTTGGGCAAGAACCTGCTCTTACCTGAACAGGTAAAGGACTGCTTAAGTTGCCTAAAGAAAGTGAGACAGTCCTTTGGTGTTCTTGCTTCATGAAAGAGTCTGCCAGACATTCTGCATGACACAGAAGAAAGCAACTGATGGATTTTGCCATTATAAGGCAGAACAGATATTCATATTTCCTGCTTCATGGAAAAGTCTGTTTGATACTATTGGGCCTATAGGCTGAATATTGGATGTCCCAATATTACAGAAGAACTTTGGGTGACTGTCCAGGCAGTAAAATGTCTCTGTCAATTCTAGAATTTTGGAAGTTGCTTACAATGTACTTCCTGTTAACACAGGTAATATTATATACTTTTGGGGGTCTTTGATGGAGTTGAAGAATAGATAGTTATAATTTTCCTTAGTTATGATATAAAATAAAGTAGATACAAATATTGTAACTGTAATTCTTGCTGGATACCTGTCTTGTTACATGTAATTTTACTATGTTAAAATTAAAACCTTCCTTTTTATTTAGTCAAAAAAAAAGGGAAAAATGGTGTGGAAAGTCCTTTTGTATATGTATTGCTTTTATTAGTTAATAAAGAAGCTGCTTTTGGCCAGTGGCTTAACAGAATATAACCAGGCTGGAAAAGATAGAGATAGAGAAAGTAGGTGGAGTCAATGAGAAGCCATGTCCAGAGACAGATATGCCAGAACCTTGCTGGTAAGCCACAGCCATGTGGCAATATACAGATGAATAGAAATGGATTAATTTAAGATGTAAGAGCTACGCAATAAGAAGCTAGAGCTAATAGGTCAAGCAGTGATTTAATTAATATAGATTTCTATGTGATTATTTTGGGAGTCTGGGCAGCTGGGAATGAACAAGCAGTCTCCAAAAACAACTAGGAACCTATTTCTCTAGACTTTAGCTCCTAAATAAATAATAAGAGAACATTAATGCCTTACAACACTGTTCTAACAACAAATGGGATTAAGGTGTAAAGAAAGCCACTATACTGGAGGGACAGCCTTTAACAATGGAAGGAATTTGAAGTGGGAAAGCATCTGCTGGTTCAGGGGTTCAAGATTGCAAGAGATGTGGGGTGGGGAAGTGGTGGGTTACAGACAGAGTGTAAGTAAGGGAAACCATTTTATGTTTAAGACTCTACAGAAAATATGTAATCAATTGAATAATCAAGAAAATGGGAAAACTGCACTATGGAGATCTTAGTCATTCCAGGTTTCTGAGCAAATTAATTAATTAGCTAATTAATTAATTAATTACTCACAAATATAGCAGAATATAAAAGAGTGTTATAAGAAAACAGTATAAAATTTGTAAAACCAGGTAATTTCTTAATTGCCCAGTGGTGCCAGCAAAGCTGTAGAAATAAAATCTTACTCTTGTTGTTGACCTTAATCAATTATCAACTTTGCCTGAGTAGGGAGTCTCAGTTGAGGGACTGCTCAAATAATATTGGCCTGTAGGCAAATATCAGGGAGTTGTCTTGATTGATAATGGAGACATGAGTGCCCAGCCCACTGTGGGAAGCACCATTCCCTGGGCAGGTGATCCTGGACTATATAAAAAAGCTGGTTAATCATGAGTCCAGAAGTATTACTCCATGGTTTCTGCTTCAAGCTCCTGACCTGGCTTCCCTAAGTGATGGTCTGTAACTTGGAAGTACAAACCAAAATGGACCCTTTTCTCCTTCAGATTGCCTTTTGTCAGTGTTTTATTTCAACAATAGAAAGGAAACACCATCATTCACCTACACATACTGTCATGGCACCAACAGAAAACAATTTAACACTGTTAATTTATCTGAATGGGCTGCTTTTCCAGATCAGATACCAGACTCTCGCTTTATTTTCAGGCATACTCCCAGGCTCTGATCCCATGAGCTTTGCTCTCAGAGAAATTATCTGCTCAAGACCAGATCATTGCTCTGCTGACAGATTTCCCTTTGGGACCAGCCAAGATTCATTTATCCCAGTGTGGTTTTTTTTTTTTTTTTTTTTGTACAATGAGCCTGCCACACTCTCTCAATTTAGGAATTTGAATGGTCCCTACTGGGTATTTCCTTTAGATGAGTCCAAGACTTCAGTTAGTTCTTAGATACCTCATTTTTGAACATCCACTTCCAACTTCATGTTTTCCAGTCAGATGGATATACATTGTTTGAGTTAAACAGCAATGGGTTTTATGTACAGTGCAAGGCTCTGCATGTCTGATGTATTCAGACCCCAGAAAAAAATAGACCTGGGTACCTGTAAGAATAACACTCTGCTGGTAGTTTTCAAATGACAAAGCAGGTGACAGCTACACCAAGAACGCTGACACAAAAATGTTAGCAATATACTGTAGCCACATGTAATGGCAGGAGCACTTAGACAGACTGTAAAGGGGACAGAGGTGGCTCAGTCAGCAAAGTGCCTGCTATGCAAGCATGAGTATCCCTGTCCAGCTCCCAGTGCCCACATAAAAAGCTAGGTATTATACCTATAATCCCAAAAATGTGGAGGTAAACACAGGTAGACTCCTATAGTTTATTGACCAGCCAGATGAGCCAGTTGGTGAACTCTGGTTTCAGTGAGAGACCTTATCTCAGAAAATAAGGTAAAGAGGGACTACGTAAGGCAGTCAGCATCAACTTCTGGCATCGGCATGCACACGTTCACCACAAATGTTTATATGTTCATGTGAAATATAGATGTACTATTGTCCTAGCTAGCCTTGGCTATCAATCATGCCTAGGGTCATCTGAGAAGGGAGTCTGAATTCCGGAATTTCCCACATCAAATCGGCAATTGAGTGTGTCTCTGGGGAATTGTCTTCATTGTTAATTGATGTAAGATGTTCCAGGCCACCGTGGGCACCACCATTCCCCACATAGGTAGTCCTGGGATTTGGAAGAAAGGTAGCTAAGCATGGTCCTGCCAATGAACCAGCAAGCGTTGTGTCTGGTGCAGTCCCTGCCCTGACTTCCCTCAGTGATGGTCTGTGATTTGAAACTGTGAGCTGAAGTGAGCCCTTTCCTCCCTTGTTTTCAGTCAGAAAGTTTTATCACACTAGCAGAAAGGAAACTAGAACAACCACCGACCACAAATGAAGAAATAAAACCAATAGAATGTGGAGAACCAGATGCGCAGGCTGCATTTCTAAGGATAGCTCAAGGGGCGTAAATTCATAAAGAGAAATATATGATCAAATGAAAGGATACAGTAAAGGGAGATTTCTGAGGTTCGGAAATTGTCCTCTTATTATTAGCATCCTGAAATTCCAATGTGATACAGAAATGTTTACAAAGGGCTAGAAAGCTGGCTCGGCAGTTAAGAGCACTGACTGATCTTGCAGAGGACCTAGGTTCAATAACCAGCACCCACATCCAGGCCACCCCACATCCTCTTCCAGCCTCTGCAGGTACTGCAGGCATGTGGCACACAGACACACATGCAGGCAAACAGCCATACACATAAAATAGGTAACTACTTTTTTTTAAAAGAAATATCTATCATGTATAATGAAACACTGTGTCTTGGGATTCATCTACAAAGCTAGCATAATCAGGGAATGTTCTTTTCTGAACTTTTACCCACTTGAGAGAGAGAGATCTCTGAGAATCAAGAGTGTTGAAATTTTTGTGGGTTGAGTTTTGTCTGTTCTAGTACCACACCCACTTGGATGTTTGTGATGCATTCATGGGTGTGACAATGATGGAGAAGATGGGAAGAGAGATCTGAATCAAGATGTATCTCAGCTTCTTTGTCTCTTCAAGAGACTCACTGATCTAGACAATAAAAGAGGGAAAGAGACAGCTTTCCAGGAGCTCCTAATAGAGCTTTGCACACGAACTTGATTGGGAGTCTGGTAACGCAGTAAGAGTCTCTTCTGCATCTACGAGCTCTGGAATAGCTCCTTCGGAGCTGAGCAGGCACCTTGCCTGATGGTCGCTCTGCTGAGTCAGCGAATAGATCGTATCCTTCCATTCTTTGTTCCTGGACACCCAGTCTTCAGTCCTGTGATGCTGATTTGTGTATATGTCTCAGTAGACATTCGTGCTTCAGATACTCACGCCTCACAGCAGAACCTCACTATCAGCAGCTGAATAGAGGAAGAAGATCCAGAACTCAAAAGGAAACACGCTGGCTCAAACTAAAGCTCCATGTCTGCATTGTCTCCCAGGCTTTTCAATATACTCTTGTGCTTGAGGATTCTGCAGCCAGTTCTCCATGGAGCAGCCAGAGTGGAAATTTGAAAGTACCAACCAGACATCACCTCTGCTCTGTTGAAGTCTTTCAGAGACTTGAGTTTTGATGAGAATAAAATTCAAACACCTCACCCCACCCACCAGGCTTGCTGGTCTTTATCTCTGTCACATGCCACCATCTCCCTTCATGCCCGACTCATAAGCACACGGGCTTTTTCATGCACAGCTCGGAGAACACACAGAGTCAAGACAGATGGTGGTGTCAGAATGAAATCTTCAATGACCACACGCTTCACCCTCCACCTCAATCCCCAAAGCATCAAAGTGCAGGCTCTGCATTTTTCTTCATCTGTTTCCTCTTGTTTCACACATAGGTGGGGTTTCTATGCTGAGACCCCGAGTGGGAAACAATCTGTAACAAGCCCTATGTGAGGAGAGGCTGTAGAAAGACTTGTGTACATTGGGACAATCTTTACTTTCATTTCTCTAGCAAAACCTCAGTGGACAGAGGTGCAGAATTCTCCATCATCCCAACCTGCCATTCAGATTTCCAATACACCCCCAGTTCCCATCTAATGTATCTGCAATATTACTGTGCTACTGGGTCTCTTAACTGTGTGGGTTAAATTGAGCTCATGGCATCACCCTTACCCGTGGATTAACTACCAAGCCAGCAGCTACGTTTCTTAATGATCTTGCTCTCCTCCCTGTAGAAGATTCTCTGCACACGTGGAACAGAAATATTGACCAAAAAAAAATCGCATTTCTAAAACAAGGCAACAGCGACAAAGGTTTTCAGAGACATATCCAGAAGCATATTCAATAATTCATTAAGCTCTCTAACCTTTCCGAGAGCATAAGAAAAACAAAAGAAGACAAGAGAGAGAGGTGGATGGGGAAATTGGACTGCAAGCATCTAGAGTTCCAGCAATCAAAAAGACATGGCCTCCAGGTGGCAGTAGCATGCAGGCCTTCACTGGCAAGAACTTAAGCTTTGCAGGCAGTGCAGGTCCTCACAGCATACAGCTGTTAGAGGAATTAGTGCCCCCACCCAGGAAGAAGGACCACAGAGAAACGATTGGTGGAGTTGAGAATCACATGTCTAGGACCTGTTCATTCACAGCATGGTAGGAGTCCCTGGGTCAGAGAGTTTTAAAGCTTAGCGTCCACTTGCGGGTCTTCACAGTGGCATGTTTCATCTTCTCTATGACTGGCAGGTGTCTTTGGATACAACCCGGAGACCCTGCAAAGCAAGCATGCTCATAAAGGCTAAATATATGGTTCACAGACCTGTGTCTATAACAACTATGTGTGTAAATATTTGAATGTTATGTTGCTAGGCTTTGGAACTAGTGGGTCCTACCCAACAGGGAAGAAGCAGGGTAGAAAAGAATCCCTGAGGACAGTTGTAGTTCCCAGGGAAGGGATGACACCGTGGAGTCTTCGGATGGGAAAAGGAGGAACATAAAGACCGCAGTTTGATATTATTGTTGTTGTTGTTATCATTATGATTCTTTACACCCAGCAGCAGACAGGAAGTTCCTACTTCTCTGACTTTGGTCCCTGGAAGTAACACCCAACTGTGACTCCAGCTCCAGAGAATCTAGTGACTTCTTCTGGCCTCCAATGCACTTGCACCCGCATGCATATGCCCTGCCCCAGCCTCTGCACACATATATACATAATTAAAAATAAAATGCATTTAAATGTTTTTTTTAATAAAAACTCAAAACAGCAAAAAGCACCACTGTCATCTAGCTCTCCCATTCTCAGAACCTGGTGTTTTGGTGGCAGCTGGCTACATTTTGTTGGAGGGTCTAGAATATATGTTTCTATAAGCAACCTTATATTGGCTGCTGGAAGGGACCTCCACTTTTTGCAATAGCCTTATTAGAGACATGCATGGAGATCTGTAGCCTTCCTAGACCAGGCAGTTCTCACTTTTTTTTAAAGTGCTAATTTTATTATCACTGAATTTATTTGCTCTCTGTGTGTGTGTGAACGTTGTCATCAGGCGAATGTGGAGGTCAGAGGACGGCTTGCAGGAGTTGTTTCTCTCCTCCTGTCATGTGGGTGTTGAGGGCTAAATCCAGGTGGTCAGGCTTGGCTGCAAGTGTCTCCACCCTCCGAGTCCTTTCTTGGTTCCAGTTCTCCCCCTTTGAGCCAGTGAGAAAAAGAGAAAGAAAGCAAATAGAAAGAAACCAGAGAGGGGACTCCAGGCACATCTTTGAATTTATGTTTCATTTTCTTGCATAGATCACGCAGAATTCATAACTCCAAATCCATCCTGCTTTAAGCTGAAATAAATCATCCAGTGATTTATGTCACATTTTTTATGAAAAGAAAGAAAGCGATGTTACCTGGAAATATTCCCTGTCTTCATTTTGTCCCACAATGTTTTATAGTAACACTCAATATCTTTTTATTTATTTATTTATTAAAGATTTCTGACTCTTCCTCGCCACCGCCTCCCATTTCCCTCCCCCTCCCCCAATTAAGATAAGGTGTGTGTGTCTGTGTTGTGTGTGTGTGTGCTCGCGTGTGCATGTGTATTATATATAGCACCTACACTGAACCATGGACTATGAACTGAGCCTTTAACATATGGACTTTTGGGGACCATCAACTGTGCTAACCACAGATTATGACAATGAATACAGATGAGCTCACCAAGAGTAGAAAAGGCCTGACTCCATTAGTGGGAACACACAGATACATGGATACCATTGACCCATGGTTTGGTTTTTGGTCCACAAAGATCATTCCATTTATTAAATTTTGAAATTCATTTGTTTACTTATGTATGTAATTATTATATGTGCACACATGCCACTGTGTGTCTGTAGAGGTCAGGGTACAGCTTGCCAGAGTCACTATTCTCCAGCTAAGTGTGCCCTGGAGACTGAGTCCAGGCCATCAAACGGTAAGGGAGCCCCTTTATTACCCACTGACCATGTCATCAGCCCCAGACCATCCTGTTTAGATC
The DNA here is from genome assembly GCA_025134845.1 of Neodon shergylaensis. Lineage (NCBI taxonomy): Eukaryota > Metazoa > Chordata > Mammalia > Rodentia > Cricetidae > Neodon > Neodon shergylaensis. The sequence continues at coordinate 2,967,104 of JABTXL010002731.1, read as the reverse complement.
AGAACTCAGACCTTGCCCAATCCTACGTTTAATAAGAGCAGGACAATTCTCAACTTTTTTCACAAGCCTGGGAAATGAGAACAAATACATGACAATGGGATCTCTTAGAACATGAATATCATTGAGTCATTCTCCTTAATTTGAATTTTGAGGTGAGATGGGGGAAGATGGACATTTACACAGAGTGAACGTTGGGGAAAGAGACAGGGAGCCTGCGATGGACTCTGAGTTGCTCTGCTGTCCTGGAGAAGGGTGGGGTGTGAGCACCTGTGTGTACAAATGCACACATCGAGTCCACAAGTATGTGTTCACAGAGGCCAGGGGAGGAGCTTGAATGTCCACTCCATTGCTCTCCACCTTACTCCCTCAAGACTGTCTACCCTCCAATTGTGTAAGCCAGTCCATGACATCTCTTGGGTAATAATACATGTTTTATTGGCTCTACCACTCTAGAGAATGCCCATTAATACTCCATCCTCCATAACGTCCTGAGGAGAACTCAACTGAGCTCAAAGCCATGACCCTGACCCTGAGCCTAACTCGGAGAGTTCATTATTGTGATAAAACCCAGACTCATTGCATCAGAGGACCTGTGTGAATAAGGATGAGTATTGATATCACCAAGTGGCTGAGGACAGCAGGTGCCATTTGTAAATCAACTAAGGCAGGTCCAAACACAGACTTAGAATTTACTAGACTGCCAGCTCTCCCAGGGAGATAACACTGAGAGGTGTAGATGGCCATTTGGGCTGAACCCCTCGTTACTGTTGTTGTCAGGGTCAGAACCTGGGGTCTGCAGCCACAACAAACGAGGTTGAGCTGCTCATCCTCAAAATGCCAGTTTAACAGACAATACTGAAAGGCAGAGAGAAAAGGTTTATTCAGGGTGGCCACTCTGGGAAGAGAGGCAAATAGAGAAATGGAGCGACCCCCCAAGTTCATCTTCAGGTTCCGGACATGAGGTGTAGGTCCCACCCATCACACATCCTTTCTTGTCTCAGCTCCTGTCTCTCCTGTAAGGTGGTCTGATCAGTCATTAGAACTCTGGGAAATCATCTCTCCCTGGCAAGCTCTCCTCTGACCGGCACCAGGCTTCCACTATTTCCTTTTCCTAGCATGAGACTTCTGGTGGAATCCAATTTCTTGGGGAACATTGTTTCAGTAGGCTGTTAGCTCAAGGGGAGGGATTTGTGTGGTTGGTTTAGTTTGTTCTGTTTTGTTTTTGTGTGTGTTTTGTCCTTTGGGTTTTGTTTTCCTATCCCATTTCTTTCAGAATGCTAAGAGCCTGGTTTGTCTATCTGTTTTCCATGTGACCTCGAGACTCTCATTTGATTTCTCTGTGCCTCGCTTTCCTTACCTACAAAATGAGGAGGAAAATGGCCATCAGAATGTCGCAAAGCTTCCTTAATCTAGTGTGTATAATGTGCTTCTGACAGCGCTGGGTTCAGGACAAGTGTTAGCTAAGCCCCAGCTGCTCTTCTTATCAAGGTAATGAATAAAGAGCTTATGTCACCATTATAGCCTTGGATATTATGTTCTGTCCAAAGGTGACAGAGTCATAAAATCTCAAACACAGAATGTCAGGACTGCTCATGAAACTAGCCCTCTTTGGGAATCCTCATCGCCTCCAGTGGTTGGCTTCCCCCTGAAGTGAGGAACTTGCTTCCTCCTCTGTAGCCCTGTCAGCCATCTTGGTGCCTCTCTGAGCCTTTGCTCCAAGTAAATACCTAAGAGGAAAATCACTGCAGGCGGCACCATGGTCATTTATAAAAAAGCCTTTCGATTCTAATTGCAGAAATGTCCTCCAGAAAGGTGACACTAATACACAGAATTATCAGTAATGACTGAAGTGCCCATTTCAACACAGCTGGAAACTGGGATAGTGGCCCAACAAGGCATTTCCCAGTTATATCAATAAAGCCACAGTTTCGAGCTCCTTGAATCGTGTTATGACTAATGAAGCAGAGTGTCTTCCTCCGACTTTCCATTTATTTCCCATCCCGCTTCCTCACTAATGCCCTTTACTCATTTAGTTGACAAATCTGCTTTCAACTTGATTAATTTACCGATTCTCAGCCTCGAGTCCAGTCATTCGCTTTGCAAATATTTTCCCACAAAATGTCACTTACCTTTTTTAGTTTTGTTTTTGGTTGAATGAGATGAACAGAAACTCCAAAACGTTATATGACTTAGATTGTTCCTTGTGATTTTCTTCCGTAGCTTTTTATCATGCTAAAGCCTCTTCTACCTAAATGTAGATGCTCACTTCTCTTTGTCTCCATGCTTTACAAATGATTTTATCCTAACATAGCAAATGGGTTTATGGCACTTTCTTTAGCCGATTACATGATAATTTGCTCATTCCGATAGGACCAGGAGGCATTCTGTGTACTTAAAGGAAAAACAGCGAATGGAAATTAGAGTATGTTGCTCTGTGGGTCCTGACAATAGCCCTGTATCAGCTTCATTCTCCCCCATCAACCCTTACCTTAATGGTTAACCTTGGGCATTACCTTAATGCCCAAATATGGGGGTGGGGTTGTGATATCTTTCTCAGAATAATGGGGAGGAGGGTCATCCTGTCATTTGTTGTTCTAAGAACCCAAGAAAAAGACAACATGAATGTTCTAGGTTCCCAGCTAATCATCGAGAAAAGAACTACTAAACTGAATGTGTTGAGCACAGTGACTGCAGTCAAATGCACCAACACAGTGCCCAACATGGACTCAAGAAATCCCAGGACATGCCTGACCACTGAAGCCAAACCACATCTGGGGCATCACTTGGGAAAAAAAACCTGGTCCTCAACTTAGACCATGAAACCCAATATGGACAAGTTCAATGGAACCTCCATATAGGCACTGACCATGCATGCTTCAGAGTTGCCAGGGCATAAATTTCATTTTTTATTTTCATGTAGCCCAAGATTCTCTGTAACTCTCTCTGTAGTTCAAGACTGACCTTGAACTCATTGCTCTCCCCCTGCCTCCGTGTTTCAAGTGCTGGGATAACAGAAGTGAGCCACCACATCTGGTGTGAAAGTGACCTATCCTGATTCTCACACTTAACTAACTTAACTAGCCTCACTACAAAGAGGGATTTCTGAAGTCAGCATCTAAGATGTGAGAAGAAGCATGCCCAAGCATTGTCTATGAAGCGAGAGGAAACTGACTCTCCTCATGGCCCCAGAAGTGACATCTTCCTCAAATATAAGAGAAACAGCGATGAGGGTAATGGATGGGGGAACCTGCAGAGAGCAGCTCTGAGAGGCCCCGCCCCCAGCCGCTCATCATAGGTAAGCCCTCTGTACACACAGGATCCAGAAGGCTCACAGTGGGCTAAACCAGCTCCCATTTAAAGATGGGAATCATTCTTCAAACGTCTGGTGATGCAGAAAACCTACAGGAGCTTATTTGCAGGAAAACAGAATTAGCATAATCCCCAGGTGCTGCAGGCTCTGGGCAGAGCCCAAAAGGGCATTTTGGCTCTGAAGCGAGGCTAATGGAAAGGCTTCCCGCAATAGTGGGTCAGCCACCACATGCTCAAAGAGCGTTTGCTGATGACTGAGTCTTCTCTCATTCTTTGTTTCCAAATAACATGGATCTTTATGATGTTTAAAACCAGGGCATCAAGCACAGGGAAATTTAGGAACGTGGGAATGTAACTGCTTTGGGTTATACACACACACACCCGCCCTGCTTTTTAACAATACGCTGGGGAGAAACTCTTCATCCGCAGGCACCATGCACTCCCTTAATGGGATATGTCCTCCCGCCTTTCTTAAGAACCATCAAACAAACTTAGCCATTCAAATCCTGGTGTGGAGCAGCGGTTGATCCAGCCTGAACTGGTTCTGAGTGCATGAGCAGAAAGGCGAAACTGTGTCCTCAAGTGCATTTACATTTTTTAATGGTTTTCACTTGATATCTTTTTTATCTTTTTTTCTTTCCCCTCCCCTAACCCCCAAAAATATTTTTTAAATCACGCAAAAAAAAAAAAGGACTCCATTTTGTATTGGTCACCTACTCCTGATCATGATTTGTACCTGTACCCTGGAGAAAACTGATTTTTCCCTTTCCTGGAAGGTATCAGTTGCCAATAGCTTCTTGGTTAGGGTGGGACTTTTAGGGAGAATCTCTATCTGCTATCTTTGTATAACTGGGTGCGAATATGATTAAAATCGGACGCACTGTGGGAAGTAAAAGTTCACAGTAGAAAATGATACTATGACATAATCTGCCCATCAAAACAGAGAACTGCCCTTACTACCTCCTGTCAATCAAAATAAAGAAGCACCCTACTACCTTCACTCTACCCCAGGACCTAAATTCTCCCTTCATTTGATCATTCTAAAAAAATAAAAATAAATAAAAATTAAAAAAAAAAAACCTCCTCTAGCCTTCTATTCCTTTCCAGCTCTTTTCTTGAACTTCATAATGTCATTGTCTCCTGTCTGGAATCCTTTGCTGAATACCCTTGCTCTGCTGAGTCCCTCCTGGCTGCCCTCCCATGAAACTTTGGGTAGTGGAGATGTGTCAGCTGGTAGAGGTGTTTGTCTTCAGGTTTGATGACCTTTATTAGAGCCCTGAGACCCACAACGAGACAGAGGATAATTGACTCCTAAGAACTGTCTTCTGACCTCTACACATACACTATGGCGTGTATGGACCTGTGCATGTATGTACAGAGAGAGAGAGAGAGAGGAAGAAGAAGAAGAGAGAGAGGTAGACAGAGAGAGAGAAATAAGCAAATATAGCAAAAAAAAGAGTAAAACTCCATTCCTTTACAAAGTTCCTTGTACCAGCACCCACACTGCTACCCAAGTGCCCATCCACTTCAGTTCCCCAGTATCTGTGCATCCATCATTGGTGTTTTGTGTGCTTCATAGGCGGTGATATCAATGTAGACGGATGGTTACTCCACTTATCTCTTCCCTTGTTCTATCAGTGACTTTACCTCAACCCCCCTGTGGCCTGCCATTTCTGCAACTGAAGGTCTTATTTGATTGCTTTTTGTGGGCAATAATCTCTCTGGCTCTCTCTCTCTCTCTCTCTCTCTCTCTCTCTCTCTCTCTCTCTCTCCTTCTCTCTCTTTCTTCTTTCCTCCTCTGCCCCTCCTCCTCTCTTTGTGAAAATATCTTCCATTTGTGCCCACTTCTGGAAGATGAGTTCACCGACTACAGACATCACACACACACACACACTCTTTGTGAGCTTGAACGTTTTGCTCGGCTCTGTTCCCACCTGTGTGATTTCTAAAGTGAGCATTTTATCTTCCCCTCACCTGCATGGACCTGAGGCTTTCCTTCTCCTCCGAATGGCTTTTCTAAAGGTTGAACGCAGCATGTCCAGGTGCAGATTTGGTGGCATTTACCCTGCCTCATCCTCACTAAGCTTCCTGGGTCTGTGATTTCAGCATCAAACTCGGGAAGTTTCTGTTTATTGTAAGGCACACACTCTCAGCTGTGAGTGTGGGGGCCCTTCTTTGACACCCAATTCTTTCCTTTCTTCCCTCTCTTTTAAGTTTGTAACTTAATGTCCCTGTCTAAAAATTTGTCCTGTGGTTGTGTATTTTTTGTTGCTTATCTGCCTATCTGGAGCTGAGAACTTTGTCTCTTTGATTCAAAACCACAACTCTCTTGAAGCACAGCAGGTCTCAGTCAAGTTAGTCTGATGATGTTTCTCCTTGAAATTCCATATAATGAAATAAGATTCCCTCTCATATTAAAAAAAAATACCATCAAAGACATTTAAAATACTTGGATTAATTAACTGCAACTTCTTAAGGACATTCTCCCAACAACTCCCATGGCCAGGGTCTGCTGTCAAGTCAAAGGGACAAAGAAGCCTCCTCCTGAGACCCAACCAATTTCTGTCTAAGGTTCTAACCTTGGTCCTCTGTGCCTGCACAGTGAAGCCAACTAGTCCACATCTGCAAACCTGTGAGCCAGAGGTCAGCCCCTCAGCCTCTTTAGATGTGCCACCTCTGTTCCTCACTCAGGTCCATGATGTCCTCAAGGACAGATGCTCCGTGCCAAGTCCAGACCCAGAACAAACATCAGACTGTGAGCCTGGTGCCTCCAATGGATGTATGAAGGACTTCAGTCCAAGGTTTATTAGGAGTTGGGTGAAGAGACGGGCCAGGGGGCACAATCAGTGTGGAGTGCCTGGGTTCCTAGTGGAAGAAGGATTCAGAGCAGTGGCGTAGACCAAGAGTAACAGTATAGTACCACAGCCTGAACTTATGAACAGTGAACCAGTGAGCCCATATGGGTATCAACCCCAGGATGGTGGTGTGGAACAAAGGGGTATGAACTAGACTGCCTCAGATGGTGTTAGAAGACTCTCCCTGTTCTCTGTTCTTGTTACCTTCTAGAGAAAAATTCAACAGAGGCAAAGGAAATGGAGTAAACAAGATTTACTAAGGTGGTCAAGGACTTCCAGAGGGAGAGACAAGTGGTCCATGACATGAGGGAGGATTAGTCCACAGGATCTGGGGTCCCACGCCTTTACATCTCCAGGAGATTCTGTCTACAACATCCTGTCTCCATCCCATCCTAGTGTATTCAAAATGTACCTCTTTGCCCCATGTCCATTTAGAATCAGTTTGAATTACATTGTTTACATTTTTAGGCTGTTCAAGGTCTCCTGTCTGGTCTCCTGATTGCTTGTGTATTGACTAAGCCTCAAGGTTAAGGCATTCCACTGTTTTAAAGGCAAGGATTTATCATGAAAATGGTGGCAAAGGTTTTTCAGTAGCAAGTCAGGATGGACACAGAGCAACAGAGTTTGGGCTTGTTGGATTCCCCCTTCTCTTAGCTCCACCTTTCATGTCTACCTTCTAACACTGGGGTAGACATCTAAATTCAAGCCAAGATCAGCAAGCCTGGTGTGAATCTGAGACCCACTGCAAAATGCTTGGCATCTTGACAGTGATCTAGACAAACAAGTGCTCTCAGATCTAGTGCTCAGTGTGATGGGTGGTTGGCTCAGCCTGCAGCACCCTTGATGGTGCAGACAATGCGTCTCCAAGGATCCCCGGGGAGGCACTGCTGAGCCAGAGACTATGCGTTTTTCTCTAAGGAACAAGCTTTGAAGGGAACAGAACTCCAGGGTTTATATGTCGTAGGAACAGACCCGTGCTGCATTCAGGCTGTCCCACACCCAAGGAGGGGACTTTATCACAGCTCAGCAATGAAAGACTTCTGGAAAGAAAAGTCAACAGGAGCCTGGCTACCCATCAAGGCAGGGAGCCACCCACTGCCCACTAGCTGGTCCTGTACACTAACACAGTGAACTCAAAATTTTACTGAGACAGTAGTCATTCAAGATAGAGCCTGCCGCCTGTGCACCTTCTGTAGTCCTGCCTACCCTTCTAGCTGAGTGCACAGCTCCCAGGATGTCGTTTCTCCATCACACAGAAGGGACATCTTCTCTGTATTCATTTGCTGTTGTCTCGCTTAACATGATGCACAGCTGTCTACACTGTCAAGTTAAACAGCCCAAGGATGTTGCTGGTCTTTGACTCCTGAACAGTATCCATCACCTGTCAATAGGTTTCCTCTAAAATGAGACATTTCTCGCCTAGAGTTAGGCTGGTGAAGGTACGACAATGTAACCAAATCTTTCAAAACTCAGGGAGAAAACACCTGGGAGTCTCCAAAGTGCCTGAAGCCTACAAGTTCACAGAAAAACTCTCAGATATGCTGAGTCATCTGTGTGTTTTATCAGAAGCTCCACGGATGCAGATTTCCTGAGCCATCACCCCTCCCTGGGTGGGCTTTTGGAGTCACCATGTTCCTGTAACTAACCCCGTGCCCACAGTCCTGCAAACAACCCTATAAACTCATTGGTTTACTAAGCTACACTTTATTGTAGTCATGTCTTTTCCCTGTTGTCCTTGGTGTCCTGCCAGGGAGGAGCAGGCATTTGTTCACATCTCCCTAGGAAAACCCCCTTAGCAGCAATGAGTACTTTTGTGGGGCTGTCTCTTGCTAGAATAAATGACCATGTATGGTTCCCAGAAGAAAAGCCATCCAAGGTGGAGCACATGCACGCTCGGATTCTGGCACATACGGACAAAGGAAGTAGCTTTTTTCCTTAATTTTTTTCTTGTCAGTGTTCCTTAAATTATTAATCTGCTTGAAATCACTTAGAAGACTAATATGGGTTGTCAAAATAAATTATGCTATTAATAGTGGCAAAATGATAATCAAGATAATTCTGATGCTGTCTGCCCTGACCAGCCTTTTCCTATTGTAATCCTTCAATATTTCTGATTAGTACATAATTCAGGTTGACTCTATTTTATGGATATATATGCTGTTTAACGCACTTGCATTGATAATCTACTCTACTAGGTAGCTACAATGATGACATAAGGCTGTGCCAATGAGAACCTCAATTGCTTATAACTCAGCAATTTGTTTTTCCAGTCCATCTGTCTGTGACTCCTGCTGGAATCAGTGAGTCCAGACTGAGGGATTAGTTCAAGCTGGTTTCACATTTCCAAGATTCACATCAGATTATTAGGGAATAAAAGATGCTTGGCTGGCTGCTGTGCTGACAGGTTTTGTCTTTGTTATATGAACCAGGAGGATGAAGAAGAAGGGAGTTTGGCTTCATTTCCCTGCTGACATATCACTATGGTGGGTACAAGAGATCACGGTGTTGGCAGCAGGGTAGCTTGATAACCTTTGTGGATTCTCTCCAAATGGCAGCGGCAGTCCTCCACACTAAGACATATAGACCTCATGTTTTAGAATGTTGTAGATATCTATCTTTACAACTTAAGGATACATAGTGGTAATTAATCCCTTATTCAAAGGAAAAGCCACCTAAGACCCAACAGATGCCCGAAATCATGAAAGCACTGAGCCCATACACAGAAAGCTTCTCTATTTGTACATTTGTATAACAAAACTTGACTTAGAAATTAGGCACAGTTTTGGAATGAGAGATGGCTCAACTCTTAAGAACACTGGCTGCTCTTCAAGAGGACCTGTATTCAGTTCCCAGCACCCACCTTGAGGCTCACAACCACCCATGACTGCAGTCCTAGGAGATCTGACACCTTCTTCTGCCATCCATGGGCACTGCATGGACAAGGTACACAAATGTAATGCAGGCAAGACACCCACACACATAAAATGAAAATAAAATAAATATTTAAACTATCATTCCCAGTTAGAGATTAATAACAGTAACTAATAAATTTGAACAATCATAGCAGATTATTAGCTTATGATCTCTTGAGAAAAATCAAGATAAAAGTTGATCATTTTAGTCTGCTGTGGGACACAGGTAGCTGCAACAGCAGAAAACTAGAGTAAGGGAGGTGGTGCAAGGCTGTGCCCCTAGCACTCAGCAGATGAGGTCGGAGGATCCCTAGGAAAGTCTCTGATGCATAGTAACATTCTGTCAGCATTGGTTCCAAATTAACACAGAGAGTGAAAACATAGAAGGTGTATCGCCCACATAATTAATAGAGACATTTGAGACACTTAAAAAGAAAAAAAAATATTGGAGGAAGATAGTGTCATTCACAGATGTGATATATTAGTAGCCCCTGGGCCAGGATTCCTGTTCCTCTTCACCAAACTACCAAGAGTCCGTCCTCAAAGAGGTTCTTCTTGACTCCTTTAAGAAAAACTGTCACTTCCAGGCTGATGTTTTTCAAGCACCTCTGCCTTCTTTGTTCTTATTTCGTGTGTTTGGGTCTTTCCCTGTGTGTGTGCATGTGCACCACATGTGTGCAGTACCTAAAGAGGGCATTGGATCCCCTGGAACTGAAGTTAGAGAGTAAGTGAGCTGCCACAGAAATGCTGGGCACTGAACCCACGTCCTCTGGAAGAAGAGCTAGTGCTCTTAACTGCTGAGCCACAACTCCAGCCCTTACAGCATGATGTTTTATAAACTACACCTAAGCATGGCTTCACAGATGCCTCCCATCCTATAACCCACTCTATCATGCATTACATGAGTCAGAAATGAGAATAACTTGTTCACTTCTTTCTTGAGGCAGCCCTGCCTTCCCTGGCACAGGGGACCATGTAGGTAAGTGACCAATAACTGTGCACACAGCTATACCTTGTACCATGCTGTAATTGATGATTAGATTCTAGACAAGACTACCGTTCAGGCCTCAACACTCCGTCGGTCCTCCCATCTCACGAACACTGACAGACAACTACGGAGAATGTTGTCTATGAGTCTCTAGCTAATATATTTCTTACCCGAGGAGCTGAGTTCACATTGAAAGGTACAGCTTGCCACCCACCACCTTCCCTGCTTCCTGCCTGGGAATCAGAGATCCCAGCTGTATTCTCTTGCTGTGAAATTCCCTATCCTCAGAGAGCTAAAGGGGACCCCAACTCGGCCAGATGGAACAGATACCCCTCTTCAGAGGCTTCCAACCTGCTGTGAGTCTGTTGCCCTTGGGTCTAAATCTCTACTCAGAGACCCTTCCATGATGCTGTCTGTGTATCCATCTCTGCTATAAGCAGACAATGGCTGCTGAGAGGAAGGATCAGTCTTCCCAAAAGATGAGCATCCTGATAGGTTATCCATTCCCAAGTGGTCAGCCATAACCACATGTACATATGTGCAACTCTCAGTGGACACATAGCTTGCATGTGTGTGTGTGTGTGTGTGTGTGTGTGTGTGTGTGTGGTGTGGGGTGTGTGTGTGTGTGTGATAATTAAAGAAGAGGTCCTATCTCTGAGAGTGAGTGAAAGGAGCCAGAGCAGTTGGAGGAGGGATGGGGGGGGTGCAAATGGTGTGGATAGAGTACTCACTTAAGAAATTCTGAACAGGAGAAAATGTAACTGGAGAGTGAAAGCAAAAGAAGGAGGAAGAGAAGAGGAAGAAAAGTCGGAGGAGAAAAGAGAAGAAAAAGAAAAGAAAGAAAAGAAAAGAAAAGTGGATCAACCATTAGCCCAGATTTGCATTCTTTGGAAAGAGACTCATCTGTCTATTGTTCAGGGAATCATGAGTCCCCTCCTCAGTCCCTTGTTGCTTCAGCTCCCATTCGGTCTGCACTGGCTCGTATATGTGTGTTTCATATTCCAGGACCCTTTTGTCCAACAAACAGCCAAACCATCCGTCTGTGAAAGGGATGATCATGTCTGCTCATCAAATGGGAAGAGATAAACACCTGTGACACCATTAAAGTTTAGCCCAATGCAAATATGTTGGATATAACTTTAGTCTCTAGTTAGTTTCTCAAAGATAATTTTCCATGGTTCCATAGCTTGTGATTGCAAAATCGTCACCAAAACCTGTAAAAATGCATCTGGAGTCCTCTGCCCAAGTAATACCAGAACATGTGCTTCCTATCTGCAGAGGAGGGTTGCTGAGATGGTTCAGTGGGTAAAGGCACTTCCCATCAATCCTGATCACCTGAGTTCAATCCCTGGGGCCCACCTGGATAGTATCAGAAAACTGATTGCTTCAAATGACCTCCTCGTGCATACTGTGGTGCATGTGTGCACCACACACACACACACTTTTTAAAGAGAGGAAAGAGTACAGAAAGTAACCATAGAGTTGAAATGATGAAATACTAGAGTCAGTGTTTCCTGAACCATTTTTTATTCAGTGCTCACAACTTGCTATCATTTTAATCTTGACCACCCTTGAGTGGTATGATGTGTTAAAGGCATGGATCCCAGACTAGTGCTGCTGGGAGGTGGCAGCTTTCAGAGGAGGGGGCAAGTTGGATGTCCACAGTCATTTAAGAACTTTCCTTTCAGTGGTATTATAAAACCTGATTACCCCTCCCCCACTTACTCCTTCATTTCCTGCTATGTTAAACCGTCTCACCACAAATCCAAAAGCAATGAGGCAGCCCACCAATCGTGTACTAGAACCTTATTCAAACTGAGAGCCAAAAGAAACCTTTTCTCTTTATAAGTTGATTACTTCAGGTATTTGTTACAGTGATGTAAAACTGACGAACACACAGCTCAAACACTTATGTGTTTCAGGCTTATGGTGATTTATCTCTATTTACTTTTAATTTCCTCATGTAATGTTTCAAATCATGCCAGAAGTTGTTATAAATGGCTGATGCTAAATTATGTAGAGGTGTTATATTGCTACTTAATGCCTGCGTTTGATGTGGTTATTAAAAGGCTGACAATATCAATCACCATGGCAACACAAACAAGAATTTATAGTCCATTTCAGACTCCTGAGGCTGGAAATATTTTATAGCTATTGAAAGGCTGAGGCAAAGGCAGTTCAAACACTTAGCTGCTGAGGAAGCGGAACCCAGAAATACATCAACTCAGACGTTGACTCCTTAGAAGAAATCCATATTGAATAATAGCACATGTCATTTACTTTTAATTGCCTGGCCATTGAAATTCTGGGGCATGTGTGTAGCAACTACAACCATCAGGTCTATCCATGCCTCTTTCATGAGGAGGCTGCTACTTTCTGAGACTTACCCTTGTGCACAGGAAAAGTGACAACCACACAAAATATTGTTCTTTACTGATAAATCTTATGTGCTATCTGGAACAGTAGCATCTCTGTCTCCACAGAAACCAATGCTATCAAAGGGGAAAACAGTTCAGGTAAGATCCTGTCATTGACATCATAAGTAAAATATATGTCTGGTATAGTATGAGATTGAAGAAGATTGCATGTGTCCTTGCTGCTGTACAAGAAGGCCCATAAATCATTTATTGCTTTCCTTGTCTATATGCTGAAGCTGAAAAAAGAGACAGAAACAGTGTTCTCAACAAGGACTTTCATGAGATTGACTGATAGTGGCCATGAGATTCAAAAAGCCACCTTGTACCATGGTCTCACTGGAACAGATATGGCCCTTTCTCATCGCCACATGGATGAGTACACCATAACAGAGAAGGTAAGAATCCAAGATGGAGTGACCTCAACTGTGGCTCTAGATACTTTGCCTTCATGCATGGAAATACTGACTGGTCCAGGCAAAGACTGCACTTGGTGAGTTTGATGTTTGGAAACTGTAAGTGACCCTGAGCCTTCTTCCGGAACTTCACAGCTGCTGCAGTACTACGTCTGATCCCAAATATTATCTTCAAAATTATCTTCTTCACAAACCTTTATGCATCTTGTCACTGTCCCCTCTGAGTTTCTACCCGCCCTAGTTCTCTACAGCCGCAGTATGAAGAAGTCCTTGGTTAAGGCAGATAACTAGGGGATGGAGAAGAAAGCTTGGCACTCAGCTAGTATGTTTCACTGTTTAGTTGGGAGCTGGAGAAGGGAAACATTTCTATAATAAAACAAGCACAAATGGTCATAGTGCAGAGTGGGGTGAGCAGTGGGGACATTTTTAGGAGATGGGTACGTGCAGCAAGAATGACACAATTCTACTACTGGACTTAGAGTCACAACCTGTACCCCCAACAAGCCTGGTTCAGTCTCCTGTCCTTGACAAGCCAACTAAAACAGGCAAATTAACAGTGAAAACAGAAAAAGATTTGTTTAAAGTGGCCATGCTAGGAGGCAGGACAAAGAGACTCAGAGATTACTTAAGTTCATCTTTAGGGTCCTGAACTGTGGCCAGGGATAGGCAGAGACCGAGTCATGCCTATCTAAGCAATCAAGGCATGGTCTTGTCCACCCCTGACACATCACCATCTCTGCTGTTACATGATATGATACACTGTAAATCATTTAGGAGAAAAGTGTCCCCTCTCTCCCATCTAGACAGAAGGCTTTCAGTTCTCCCAGTCTGAGAGTCCTGGAATAATTGCAATTTTTCAGGGTCCCTTGTTTCTATACTTCATGGCCAAAGTAAATGACCGAAATATTTCTTTAGAATATCTTAGACTGAGCATGGTAGCTCATATCTTTAATCCCAGCACTATGGAGGCAGAGACAGGAGGATTTTTGTGAGTTCAAGCCCAGTCTTGTCTACAAAGCAAGCTTCAGGCTAGCCAGGGCTCTATAGTGATACTCAATAACAAAACAAACCAACCACAACCACACCTACCTAGAATATTTTCACCCGTACCAGACTGCTTACATATCAACAGAGTCCTGCATCCCTTCTGATCCAGGGTTTCTGGGGTTGAGATTACAGACTCTGGGTGTCACAAAATTTCATTGTCTAGAATACATTAGATATCCCCATTTTATGCAAGAAAGGACAGATGTGCTCTGGGCTGGTGTGAAAATCATAAGCTCCCTTGTGGACATTCAAATTTTCTTCCAACTCTCTACAGCAACAGCAGGAAGGAGTTCTTGGCTATTAGTTCACTTCTGGGCTGAGAACCAACATGTTCTTTTAAATTTTAATTTTATGCATACCAGTGCTTTGCCTGCATGCATGCACCATATGTATGCAATACCCATAGATGGTAGAAGAGGGCATTAGGTTTCCTGGAACGGTAGTTACAGATGATTGTGAGCTGCCATGAGGGTGCTGGGTATAGAACCTGGGTCCTCTGCAAGAGTCCCAAGTGTTCTTAGCCTCTGAGTCATCTCTCACCTCACCCTGTACACATGAATACTTAGAACGGGAGCTGTTCTGTGGTAGCAGTATGTTAGTAGTGATATCAGGATAATGTACCCGAAGAGGTGAGAAATGTTTAACATTTGCTTCAGAGTGTTTGAAGATAGTTCTGATCTAATTCATACTTCTGTAACCCCTCACGCCTCTCTGGCAACAGACAGGGTAGCAGAGATTCATCTCTTAGTTTCTTGAACGACCTGGGCTGAATTCTTTGTTACACAGCAGAGCAGCAGCTGTGCAGACACAGTGTAATATTGTGTGTGGTTCTGCTCTCCTCTCTAAGGCCTCTCTCTGGAGAAGAACTCCCCAGCTGCATCCTCAGCCCCTAGGAAAAGGATATTCTCCTGCAGTGGATCTTATAGAACCGAAGATACGTTTTTCTCTTCTGAATGAGTTAAACCCTACTGAATCATGAGGAAATCCACAACAAAGTAACAACAGGAAACCCAAGCAAACAAAAAGCCCAACACCAACTGTAATGTTAGAAACCTGAGCAGGCTGCTGCTCAGGCCACAGCCCTGAGCTGAGAACATTCCCCTACTGAGAACATTGCCTGTGAGTCTATAGCTAACACATTCTAGTGACCCAGATTTTTAACCTGGGGATGTGAGTTTATACCAAAGACCACGTGGGTTCCTATACACCCTGCTTTGACCCCTTTCCAAGACTCCTATCTGGGAATCACAAATCCTGGCTGCAAGTGTCTTCTGTAAATCCCTATTCTTAGAGAGTTCTGACAAGAAACTCCCTTGTGCTGGAGAGATGACTCCATGGTTAAGAGCATTAACAGCTCTTCCAGAGGACCAAGATTCAATTCCCAGCACCCACATGTTGATTCCAAACATCAACATCTCCAGTTCCAAGGGATCTGATGCCCTCTTCTGGCCTCCTCCAGCATGTGTAGGATGCACATACATACATGCAGGCAAACACCCAAACACATAATACTGCCTTTCTGTGGTGCTGTGAGCTCTCCTCAAAGCCCCTGCCTTGAAATTGTCTGTCCATTCACCTTCCAATTGGCATTAATGATGCTTCTAATAAACTTCTTATTTCCCAAAAATACTTATCAGGTCACTATCCAGATCTACATTGGAGACCTTCTAATAATATATTTCAAGGACGCTTATTTGCAGAATGTACAAAGTGGACTCCACTAATTTATTTTCATGGAAATATTATGCTCACATGTAACAGAGACTATTGTGCGGAAACATTTGGGTCATGTATGTATCTTCTAGGCACCTCTAGAAGACTTGATAATTCAGAACATAGAATTTTATAGCACTTGACAGTGCTCTTGTTTATGTGACCAGATTGACCCCACTCCTTGGAGAGCAGATAAATGGATCTAAGCTCTTATCAGGAAGCCACTCAGAGTCATTGATAAATTCTTGTAAATTCAGCTTCATCTGATCCCTTTTCTATCTGTGATATTTATATGTGTTCTTCTGTGCATTAATGGTTCTTTTTTATCCCTGTTTTTATTTTTTATTGTTGCATTGCTGTGTTCAAATATGGACAGTCAACATTATATTTATGAATTCTCTGGTTTGAGGGTCATTCTTTGTTGCTGAAGATGTTGTTTTTATGAGAAAAGTCAAGTCTTTTGAAGAAAAAAAAAGTCTCTTGGAAATATACCCAGGCAGGGAACCTGCTGATGACTGTACAGATATTGCATTGAATTGAGTAGATGCTTCAAGTGCAAACTGTTGGATTCAACCAAATTCAGTATTCACTTTCTTTAACCTAAGAACATTTCTATCCAAAAAGTTTTCATGACTTTAAATTGGAGAGATCATGAAACTCTGTCCACATGTATAGTCTGGATCCCCAAAGACTCCAATGGATGTTGAACGTGGTACAAGTGTTGGACTGATTTTTTTTGTCAACTCAACAACACAAGTTGGAGTCATCTGGGAAGAAGAAAACTCAACTTAGAAGATGCCTCCATCAGAATGATCTGTGAGCAAGCCTATGGGCATTTTCTTGATCATATTGATGTGGAAGGGCCACAATCACTATGGGTGGTGCCACCCCCGGGTTAGAGGTCCTGGGATATATAAGAAAACAGAGCATGAAAGCCATGATGAGCAAGTCAGTAAGCAGCATCTTCTTCCACTATCTGCTTCATTTCTTGCCTCCAGATTCCTACTTCAGTTCCTGCTGTGATGTCACGTCATGATGGGCTGTGAGCTGTAAGTAAAATGAACTCTTTCCTCCTCAGGTTGTCTTTAGTTGTGGTGTTTATAATAGGCAAACTGGGACAAGAATTAAAGGAGGACAATAAAAATCACTCAACCTCTGATCCTTTCCTTCTTATTAAAAAACCCTACTGGTGGTGTTTGACCTACTGTTCAAACTTCCATCTTTCCTCTTCCTTCCATTCCTTTTCAGTTCCCTTGCTGAAGAGAAGGAAGGCTGAGACAATAATGAAAGAATGGTATAAAAAAGCCTGTTCTGTGTTCAGTGTGTCACTGAAGTCTCCATCAGTCTCACTGCTGTGTACCTCTGGGCTCACTCCTTCGATTCCATTTCCAACTCCATGGGTGAGTTTCCATTTTAAAACTAACCAGACATGCATCCTCCACACCCATCTCACACAGTTAAATCAAGTTTCTTTCAGCTTATATCTTTGGACTGACATTTCTCAACAGATGCTAAAACATGGGAACTGGCGACCTGTCTGTTGTTGCTCCTAGAGATCAACTGAAAGCCTTCCACAGAAATGTGAGAATTGGTCTCAGGATGGCTAAATTCAAAGAGAAGTAATAACTTACCCTTTAGCAGTTCAAACCCTTAGCTTTTCACCCCAAACCTGCAAACAAGAAAATCAAGACTCCGGGACAGCACACCCTCAATATTTCCCACAAGGAGCTGCAGAAGTAAGTATGCACTGTGGTTATTTTTATCCCTTCTGCAGCTGGCATGAGGTGAACTATAGGGTGCCTTCTTTCACAATGAACTCAGTGGTTGCAAACCTAATAACCAGCTCCAGGCTTAATGGACCCGAATTACGGACAAGTTCATGGCTTTTCTTGCAAAGTAGAAATTATGTAATTGGTTCTTGAAGACAGAAGTGGGACTGGGTTTCCACTGGGTTTCTGAGCGGCATACCCTAATGAAAGTGAAACAGCAATACAGAGAGCTCAGATAATACTGGAGCTTGCTTTTTAAAAAAAAGCTTTATTAAATATTGTGTGATCTTTTCAAGCCATAAGAAAACCACACACACACAAAAAAAATGAAGTAAAATACCGCACCCTTCTCAGTTTGAAAAAAAGTCATGGATCAAATAATAGCTTCTGCTTAAGGGAGGGGAGAAGCTGGTTTAATTTTACTAGAGAACCACTTCTGTGACATGCAAAAGGCTGTGAGGCTGATTTTCACTCCTCTGTGTGTACATATATGTGTGTGCATGCACTTGTACATATACATTCCTGTGTACATGTGTACTTATTAATTTATATACTCCTCTGTAAATATATATGCATGTACCCCGTGTGTATGCATGTACTTCTGTGTATATATACATGTGTGTACTCCTGTGTGCATACGTACACTCCTGTGTGCATGTGTATGCACACATGTACTCTTGTGTGAATGTATGCATGTAAATAAGCATACTCACTTGTGAATGAGTGTGCTCATGTGTGTACTTC
This sequence comes from Neodon shergylaensis, assembly GCA_025134845.1. Taxonomy (NCBI): domain Eukaryota; kingdom Metazoa; phylum Chordata; class Mammalia; order Rodentia; family Cricetidae; genus Neodon; species Neodon shergylaensis. Next base: position 2,948,937 of record JABTXL010002731.1, on the reverse strand, counting down.
TGTGAGCATGTGTATATGTACATGCATGTGCTCCTGCAGGAATGTGTGCAATCCTGTGAGACGTTGTAACTCAGCAAGACATCTAAACTATACACCTTCTAAATAATTCAAATTTTGATTTTTCTTAGAACACCAGTCTGTTCTAATCCAGCAATTGCTACCACCATCTCTGAAAGTTCATCTGTAGTAATGAAGGTCTGTTTCCTGCTGCTAAGAAACACTATGTAAAAACACTTGCCTGAAGGAAGCCACACATGGAGCAAGGGTATGTCTTGCGCTGTCCATGGTGCTGAAAGTTACTGCTGCAGTGACCTCATTGCCAGTTTTTTGTTTTGTTTTGTTTTGTTTTGTTTTGTTTTGTTTTACACTCTGGGGGGTCTCCCAAATAAATACTTGCAGACTTATTTTTTCTTGTGACTGTCTGGCCTTAGCTTGACTTGTTTCTAGCCAGCTTTTCTTAACTTAAAACATCCTGCCTACCTTTTTGGCTCTGGGCTTTTTTCTTTTTTATTCTATATGTCTTTCTTCTTACTCCATGGCTGGCTGTGAGGTTGGGTGTCTGGCTCTTGGCATCCTCCTCTCCTTTTCCTTTTCTTCATCCTCCTTTTTTTCTCTTATTATTCTTTCTGCCCTGCAGCCTTGCCTATTTCTCTCTTGTCTAGTTATTGGTTTGTTCAACTCTTTATTAGAACAATCAAGTGTTTCAGATAGGCAAAGTAACACAGCTTTACAAAGTTAAACAAATGCAACATAAAAGAATGCAAAACATCTTTGTATAATTAAACAAATATTCCACAGCATAAACAAATATAATACACCTTAAATTAATATCCCACAACAACCAGGGCCCTGGAAACCCCAACAGAGAACCCAGCTCCTTGCATGGCAAGATGAGGAGCAAGTGAATGAGATCATGGACACAGAGGCACAGTCCAAGTGGAATCTATCTATGTATGCCTGCTTCAAATAGCCCTTTATGGCCCAATCATTTTAATTTCATTTAAAGATTCATTGAAGTATAATTTATATACATATATACTTTTAAAAAAAGTTATTATTGTTGTCTGTGTACATGATGTATGTATGGACAAGGGGCCATTTAGATCAGGTGACCTGAGGTGGGTGGAGAGAGAAGACACAACGTTGGGTAGGAGACTTGGTGGAAGTAGGTGAGTCTGGGAAGAATAAGAAGTGGGGGTGAGAATGGTCAAAATATATCATACACATGTATTCTCAAAGAACAAGTAAAATTTGAAAAACTGAGAACATTTAAAATATTCAATGTAATGTGCCCTGCAACATAAATGATCATAATATGACCAATGATGGCTAATGTTGATTGTTAACTTAAAAGCATCACTATGAGGCATGCCTCTGGGTGTGACTATGAAATTCTAAATTAGGTTCATTTAAGAGAGAAGGCGCACCCTAACTGTGGGCAGCATAGGATGTGGTCCTAGACTATGTATGAAGAATAAAGTGAACTGAGTACCAGAATTCATCTTTTTTTGTTCCTGATGACATATGCAGTGTGTCCCGCTGCCACATGCTCCTGCTGCCATGCCTTCCCACTATGATGGGGAGGCCCAGGTACCGTGAGTGAAATCAGCCCTTCCTTCCCTAACCTGCCTGTGGTCAGGTGTTTCGACCCAGCACCAAGGAAGGTACTAATACACCACCTGTCTTTATTTCATTTTATACTGGATCGAATATTTTGTGTCAACCAATTAGCCACAAATGTACGATCTCATCTATACAATTGCCAAGTGCAATTTCCAGGACAAGGAATGAAAGTGTTGATGGATTTCCCATCAGATACTCCTCAGCATCCCCAGCAGGTGATATACTAATAAGTTAACATTTTCTCCCAATGAAATCTAGATCTCAGGGAACACTGAGCATGCAGTGATGAACCAGGTTCTCCATGGGAACATGTCCTATGTAGTAAGTCTCAGATTGGGCAGGTGGTCTTATTTATTTTTATTTATTGTACAAATAGAACAAACAGTCAAAAAGTCCAAGAAAAGAAGCAAAATATGGAAAACAGGTCAGAATGAAGAAAATAAACATTCCTTATAACCATATATGGATGGTGCACCACTTTAAGCCTGATTTGCATGATGGATTCAAGGTTGCCTCTTCAGGACATAGAATCTGAACCTCCCCTTTGAAACTAGCCTGGCAGAAATGAAGCTATTCTAAAGAGACACCCATGTCTTCAATCTGACCATCAGATTATTGAAACAATGAACTCCAAAGAAATGGGAATTCTTCCATGATTCTCACCATGTGAGAAGGCAAAGACACCAGCCAGAAGGAGAACTTGTCTTCCAGAACGAGAGTTCACAGTTCTAGAGACTTGCCAACCCACCTTAAAGGAGGAGACTGAAGACCCAAGGTCAATGGTGAGTGGGACCACATCTTTATGGGACTGCTTAGATGTGCACTTCTTGGTCCTGTATTTCAGGACCCCAAAGATGGACACTTTGTCCCTTTATCTCATGTGTCACTTTGAATAAGTCTTCCTTTTCTATGTTTTACTATTAATTTGGCTATTTTAATTGGTTTCTTGGAAATGGATGACTGAACCTGGCTTCTTCTTCTTCTCCTTCTCCTTCTCCTTCTCCTTCTCCTTCTCCTTCTCCTTCT
>JABTXL010002731.1:2932507-2946278 GCA_025134845.1 Neodon shergylaensis | reverse complement strand
CTTCTCCTTCTCCTTCTCCTTCTCCTTCTCCTTCTCCTTCTCCTTCTCCTTCTCCTTCTCCTTCTTCTTCTTCTTCTTCTTCTTCTTCTTCTTCTTCTTCTTCTTCTGTTTTTTTTTTAAACATGGGGTTTCTCTGTGTAGCTTTGGAGCCTGTTCTGGCACTAGCTCTGTAGACCAGACTGACATCAAACTTACAGAGATCCACCTGCCTCTGTCTCCCTAGTGCTGGGATTAAAGGCATGCGCCACCACCTCCCACTAAACCTGGATTCTTTGGTTTTTAGGCTGGGACCCCAAACTTGCTAACAGTGTCACTGTAACAAAAGGTTTGACTCACTATACATGCAAAATAGCAGTGGACACAGAAGGCATGGGAAAGCCTGTTTGCTTTGTGTTCTGTTGCCAGAACAACACCAAATACGAAGCAATATTCAGTGTCATTTTAGTTTGTTTTCTTTTAGATTTACTTATTTTATTTAATGTGTATGTGGGTTTTGTTCATGTGTACAGTGTACCACATACGTAAAATGACCAAGGAGAACAGAATAGGCATTGCATCCTCTAGAACCTGAGTTAGAGATGGTTGTGAGCCATCATGTGGGTGCTGGGAATTGAACTCAAATCTTCTCTAAGAGCAGAAAGTGCTCAAACTGCTAAACCAAATCTCCATCCTCCTAGGTCTTACTTGTCACAGAGCAAAACTCTTGAGAAGGGTCTATTGAACCTTTTAACATATGGAGATGACTTGCCGGCATGCATGTCATATCTTTTCTAAGTTCAATAAATAATAAATCATAAAATAAATAGTAAAAAATAAATCCAGAATTACTTTCCTAGGATGGTCCCTCTGAGGGGTGATGATTTCTATCTGCTTTGCTCCAAAGACAGGCCTAAAAAATGGACAAAATAAATTCAACACCCATCACACATCCTTTCTGTTTTTATTTTACAGTGTGGGTGAGTCCTTGGCACACAAAATTCTGTATTCATCTTATAACTATATTTAAGTTCTTCTATTGCTGCTTGAAAAGTTCTCTTCTACTTCCCTGAACCCACTTTATCCTGAAAGTGTTGTAAACAGTGGGTTTGTAGAAAGCAAAGTTTTCTGAGTCCCACTAATATACCCCTCTACGAAAGCACCATGGTTAGTCCTGTACATGCTCCAATATTTTATTTTCATAAAAGAAAACAAACAAAACTAAATAAAACCAAACCCACAGATACAGTCTGCAAAATCTTACCTGGCCCTCATTCAGGTTACTTCCTCCCTTTAGGACTTATGCAATTTTGCAAACTATCTAACTCAATGCCTTTCATTTGGAAAAATTCCACTGCACCCAAACACTGACTACATCCAACAGTTTAATGACTCCCAGTGTCACTGCTGTGGTCTGTGATGTGTTTTGGTCTTGTTTATGGTTTCTTTTCCAATAGTCAACCCCCATATTTCGATGTTGATGTCTGATTTCTTCTGTGGATTTATTGTCTTCTCTCACACCCTAGTCCCTGCTGGTTCTCCCCACTTTTGATATATTCACTGTGAACCTAATGTTGTTAACTCTGACCTCAGTAGACAAAAAAAAAACTGATGCCCTTAACTTCTTGCCACCTTTTATCATTAAAAAAAATTGTTACAATCCCAAGGTGAGTCCACTAGGTAGAATCTGCTATTGTTATTTTGTAAATAGCCATGTTGTCAAATTGCCTTCAAAATATTTATATTTAGACCCATAGTCCTGGGCTTTTTCCAGTGTTTCTTCTGTATATCATATGGCTGTTGCACTCATTAACTCACAGTAGCTATGGTTACCCTTAAAAGATTCAGCCAGTCAAAATTCCAACACAGATGGGAGCTCCTGAGACCCCATTCCTAACTGAGGAGCTACTGGCAGTTGATGGTGGTAGTGAGAATCATTTGTTTTCAAGAATGAGGCCACTCTTGGGTTGTCCATGGTCCAGTGAGTGGACATATGCCCATGTACATTTGTGCAACACTAATTAAAATTAGTGAGTTGAAGGAGAGAGGGAGAAGAGGAGAGTAGTAGTAGTGGTAGAGGAGGAAGAAGAAGAATGGCAGGGGAAATCAAGGAGATGATTTGAAAAGAAGGAAGTGTTTGTGAGGTTCCTGAAGAAGCTAATGGTCTCCACCTGCATCCCACAAACTTGTGCACCATCCACAGACAGATGTTCACACAAAAACAACTCACATCAAGGATGATAAGGATTTTACTCTTGACCCAAATATGAGGGTCATGGCCTGGGAACACAGGAGAAATGTTGCACTTTATGTAGTCCTGGGTCACCAAGTAAACCTGATGCACAGGTTGATGCTCTTGATTGTGTGCTGGTTGGGTTTTTCTGTTTCATTTTGTCAACTTGACACATCTATGGTTGTCTGAAAAGAGGGAATCACAACTGAGGAAACTTCTCCAACAGATTCACCTATAGGCAATCTTATGGTGCATTTTCTTGATTAAGGACCAATGTGGGTCATCCCACTGTGTGCCAACTGGCCAGGTAGTCCTTGGTTTTATAAAAAGGCTGAGCAATGCATAAGGGAGTATATTAAGGGAGTAATGCAGTAAGAATTTCCTCCATGGCCTCTGCTTCAGTTCCTGCCTCCAGATTCCTTCCTTGAGTTCTTGTCATGAGATAGTGCAACCTGTAAGAAGAAACAAACCATTCCCTCCCCCAAATTGCTTTTAGTTAGTGTTTATCACAGCAACAGAAAGAAACCAAAGACAGGGATTGGACCAGCTTGAGAGAGGATTGAGTGTGGAACTTAGCACACCTTCCATTATGTGAGCTGGAGCAAGTGAAGAAGACCGTGTCTATGAGCCCTCTGATGGAAAGTGGACGGGTGAGATGCTAAGCAAGGGAATGTGTGAGATCGGGTGTTGCAAACGGAAATCTCACCTAGCATCAAGGATGGGATGAGATGGGTGAGTGAGAATATTAGAGCTGATGCAGGAACAAAGAGCTGACTTATACAAGCATATAACATAGGCCTCTCAGACAGAACAAAAGACAAACCTTTGGAGCCAGAATAAAATTAGAATCTATAGGTCCACTTGATGGATTCCATCATGCTCCTTGTTCTGGGAAACAATAATCTCTCTACAAAAAAACATAATCTGTTAAGAGCAGCATATTCAGTTTGGTAGCTATTATTAATATGAATGATTGTTAATAACTAAGAATTTTGCATCTCAATGATGAGGTGGGAGACCATTTTCCTCTCTTATAGATAATTGCCCACGAAGGCTGTGATTATAGGTCTCATAACTAAAAATCAAATTAAATTATTATATATGCTTGGTGAAGTACAATCGTTCCTCATGAAAGTTCCCATAATTAAGATCAGTAACCTAAAGCTGCCCTATAATCTAATGATAAATAATGCAATCTTTCATTCAATTTGACATGGTGGTCAGTTAGAAAGAAAACGAAAATAGAAGAGTGGGGACTTGCAGAATAGCCAGATCTGCAGATATGGGTCTAGCTACTGGATTTCATTATAAAAGGATTTTGTGGCATCATCACTGCTGCCCCAGTAAGAACCTTAAGTGATAACCTAGAATTGTGCATGAATGGCAGCCAGGATGCAGAATGCAGAGTGCGACTCTCTGCCAGTGATTGGCACCAAGAGAATGAAAGCAGGAGTTTGAACAACAGCATCAAGTGATTTGAGTGGTATTTACAGAATACTCCACAAGTATTCATTTACAGGACCCATTCCCAATTACGGACCGTGTTCTGTGGCATAAGAATAGCATCAAGAAATTTATTAAAGATTCAAATAATAGAACAGGATTAAATCAGAATTCAATCACTGAAAGATTGACATTTAGACATTTACAAAGAATGAAAAATACTCAAACCAGAACATTCCAGAAGTTTTAAAGTGTTTCAAACTGAATGGAATTGAAATACAATGCATTAAATTAATGCAAAACTGCCACTTTCTCTCACTAGAGACAGACAAGTCTCATCCACGACCAACACCAGCTTACTTCAGTTAGAATGGATAGTAACAAAAAGAAATACTGAAGAAGATGTGGGGAGAGGGGTCTTTTCATACACTGTTGGGGAAGTCAATTTAGAGCAACTCTTAAGGAAAACTAAAAATGCAGCTACCTCTATGACCAGTGATCCCCAGACTGTGCCCAGAAGAAATGAAGTTAAAGTTCTGAGGAGAACTCCCTGTTTGTTGACCCACTCGTCACAAAGACTGAGATCAAGAATCAACCTTAGTGTCCAGGAGAACCTGAATGAAGACATACCAGAGCACACTGTGAGAGCCCCTCTGTGGAAGGACGGTGGTCCATGGGAAGGCTGCTGAGTGACCCGCAAACTGCAGAAAGGGCAGCAGGCTTGTGGTTTCTTATGCTGCAGGATGACTGGACTTGACCACAGGAGTCGAATATTTCAAAATAAGAAGCCAATGTATGAGTTACTTTTTGTTGCAGTGATTAAAGCACCATGGCCAAAAGCAACTTACAGGGGGGAAAAGTTTATTTAGGCTTATGGTTCCAAAGGGTTAAGAGTCTGTCCTTGTGGGAGGCATGGCAGCAGGAAAGGAAGCTGGGGGCTCAGATCTCAAATCATAAGCAGGAAAAAGAGGGAGCAAACTGGAGATAGGTGAGGCTATGAAATAGTCCCAGTGGCATATTTCCTCCCTCAAGGCTAAGATCCTTTACTTCACCAAGCAAATTCACCAACTGGGACCAAGTACTCAAATACCTGAGCATAGAAGGAACATTTGCACTCAAACCATCGCAGGCAGTATTGTCAGTGTTTCCCCACGAACAGATAACTGTTTCAGATGGCAGACATGTCGGTGACTCTATTTCAGTCATTGTGGTGTATAGTGGGTATCAGAGCCAAATAACTTGTAGAATTGATATTTAACAATACAAAAATAAACAAATAAACATCTTTTGTGCAAAAAAAAGTGTGTTGCCCCTTAAGATCAAGTAAAAAGAATTGCCCACCATTATGATTTATATAGTTATATAAGTATACTCATATATAAATACATGAATTATCACACAGTATATGCTTATTTTTCCTTAATTTTATGCATGCATGTGCACATGTGGACATGTGTTCATGTGCCCATATGTTCATATATGGGAAAAGAAGAAAAACACATTTCCTGGAGAGTTGTGGAAATAATCATTTGAGGCCATAAGAGCTTTTTGCCAATGCTTACTTTCTAAGGATTATCTACTAATTTCTAGAAATTTATAATTCTTAATTATGTGTATATATGTATCTCCATGTGTATGTTCACCTGAGTACAGGTGCTGATGAAGGCCAGAAGAGGGTGTTGCTAGTATCCCCTTGGGGCTATTGTTGTGAGCTGCTCAATGCAGGTGCTGTAAACCAAGCTTATGTACTCAGTATGTGTTCGTGACAGTCATTGGAGCAGGCCAGTTTTGATAGGTCCTCTGGGTTGGGATATTGCTAATCTAACACTGACCAAAGAACAACTTCAAGTGATTTTGAGCACAATTTAGTTTCTCACTGGGCAGTAACAATGAAGCAAATGGGGGTGGGGGGATGTAGTAGTGACAACCATCAGAAAGATTTAAGAAAGACTAATATATAAAGGAAATGTTTTTAACTTCCCTTGCCCTAGAAAAGAACACAAAAGAAATTTTATGGCTTGCTTAATCCAAACTTGAGGTTTCATGAGGGTTACCTTCCCTTCTAGTCATATTTAACCTAAAAATAATAAATAAATAAATAAATAAATAAATAAATAAATAAATAAATAGAAAACAATAAAAACTCATTTTCTAATGAAAAATAAATAATCACATCCACCCATTATTAGACAAGATTTTTAGTTTTAAGACAGTAGGATGTTCTATTTTTCAAAATAAAGCTTAATTTTGAAGTGTAGGTACATAGATTTATTTAAAGATTTCCCAAGTGGGAAAAACAATCAAGACTCTAGAAAGCACTTTGGGACAGAAAATGGTCTTTTCTTTGTTAATACAAAAACAAACAGACTAGAAGCATTACTTCATTTCTGCTCCCTGGAATTTTCTAGATGTTGTCTGATCATTTCATGGCAGACCATATTTCACAGCAGCTCTTTGAACTGGGCATATAACCACAACTGTAAGCTTGACAATTGTACCAAATATATCTTCAAAATGGCATGCAAAGTGGATGCGGTGGAGTTGCTGATTTTCTACAGCCGTTCATCATGGCTGAGTCAGATGTGACGTGGGTGTCATCCCCGTGAGATACAACTTCAGTAAGCTCATTTGGTGACATGAATAGCATCATCTCTGATGAGAGCATCAGGAAATAATCACCAGACTCATTCAGACATCCCTGCTGCAGATGCAGAGCTTGCCCGGTGATTCATGGATCTGAAACTTCTCGGAGCAGGAAAGTGGTGATGTCATGATACCAGGTGGGGATGCTGGCAGTGGAAGAAGGTTGTTTCCTCATGAGCTCAGGCCAGCACACATGAAATTGCATAGACATGATGGGGTGTGGAGTGCACTGTTGGACTTCATTTCTCCTTTGCAAATGAGTGCCCCACCCGATATCTCTCTCATTTTTTGAGACAAGGTGTCTCTAAGAAGCCCTTGCTGGCCTAGAACTCACTATGTAGACTAGGTTGCTGAGAAACTCATAGAAATCCATTTGCCTCTGCCTTCCAAGTCCTGGGATTAAAGAGGACCACCATGCCTGGCCCAGCTTGTTTTTACTTTATGTGTTTAGGTGTTTTGCCTACATGTTTGTCTATACACCACATGCATGCAGTACCACCTATGGAAATCAGAAGACAGTGTCAGATCTCCTAAAAGTGCAGTTACAGAGCCACCAGATAGGTGGCGAGAATGGAACCAGGCACTCTGGAGGAGCAGCCAGTGCTCCTAATCTGAGCCATCGCTATAGATTCTTAAATTTTAAGCTACCATACAGTCCAATCCACTTTAATCATCATCTTGAGCAGTCAAAACTAATCAAAGAGGAAGACCTTCATGGAGAAATTGTCTACATCAAATTATGTTGTGAAAACGTCACTGATGGATTGTCTTGATTGTTAATTGATACAAGAGGGCCCAGCCCACTGTGGGGGGCACCATTCTCTGGGTAGGTGGTTCTGTGCTGTATAAGAAAGCAAGCTGAACATAAGTCTATGAGGGAGACAGCAAGCAGCTTCCTCCATGGTTTCTGCTTCAGTTCCTGTTTGAATTCCTGTCCTGACTTCCACAGTAATGGGCTGTGAACTTCAAGTGTAAGCAAAATAAGCCCTTTCCTCCTCTAGGTTGCTTTTGGCCATGGTGTTTTATCACAGCAACAGAAACCAAGTTAGAACACATACAAAATAATGGATTTTGTGACATTTTCATACATAGACACCATTACACCCCATTCTAATCCATCTCTGTCTTAGGGTTTCCACTATCACCATGATAACTCTTTTAAAGAAAAACATTAAATTGGGGCTGGCTTACTGTTTCAGAGGTTTAGTCCATTATCATCATGGCAGGATATGGTGGCATGCAGGCAGACATGGTGCAAGAGAGGGAGCTGAGAGTTCTACATCTGGATCCACACACAGCAGAAGGAGACAGGGCACAGCTAGAGCATATAGGAGACCTCAAAGTCTACCCCCACAGGGACACACATACTCCAACAAAGCCACACCTCCTAATAGTGCCACTTCCTATGGGCCAAGCATTCAAACATATGGGGGCCATACCTATTCAAACCACCACAATTTCCCAATACTTCCTCCCTTTGTTCCTCTACCCTTCTTGGTGATTCTCTTCCCATACCCCAAAAGAATGCTTTTATTCTAGTGTCATACATATTTTATTACCTGTCCTGATATCCTCTCTCTCTCTCCCTCTCTCTCTCTCTCTCTCTCTCTCTCTCTCTCTCTCTCACACACACACACACAAACATACACAAACATGAATCCAAATCCTGCATATATGGAACATGTGCCGTATTTGTCTCTCTGAGTCTGGACATTTTTGTTTAATGTACTGATATAAAGTTCTTTCCATTTTCTGAAACTGTCATGGTTTCATCTTTATAACTATATAATGATCCCTTGTGTATATTTACTGGATGTATACCCTTTACCCAGTAATCTGTTGATTAATTAATTAAGTAATCATCTGACATATAGATTCTTTCCATTTCTCAAGTGTTTTCATTCCTTTCCTTTTATCTCTTTAAATTATTTCTCTTCTTTGGGGGATTGATTTTAATATAACTACATAATTTCTTTCTTCCCTTTCCTCCTGCTAAAATTCCATACACCCCCTCCTTGCTTTTTCTCAAATTCATGGCCTCCTTTTTCATTAATTGTTGCTACATAAATATTTATATGCATGTATACACACATTCACACATCATACATACATTTGTATATGCATGTAAATTCCTAAATACATAAATTTAACCTGCTCAGTCTGTATTATGTTATGTGTATATAGGTTTTCAGGACTGACCATCTTGTACTGGATACCCAGTTAAGGTGCTCTTTCCAGAAGAGGACTATTTCTCCTATTCTCACCATTCTTTAGTTGCCTCTAGTTCTTTATGTAAAGTTGAGGAGTTCTTGTACCTCCTCCATGTTAGCATATTTTAACATATAAATGCACATTTTTATAAAGAAAACTAAGTAATACAGATTCATCAAGACATTTAAAATCACTAAACTCATATGATCTAAGAGGAAAACCTTTGTCAAGTATTGGTGACTTTTTCTGAGTGTGTATAAAATAAGTTTGGTTGTGTGTACACACTATTATGTGTCCTCAGTTACCAAAGGATGATATAAACATCATCTCTATAATAGTATCAAAATGACAAAACTGGGCTGGTAAAATAGCTTTACAAACATGACATCCTAAGTTCAATTAGCAAGAAACTCATGGTAGCTCTTAATTTGTTAAACAAAGCATATTTATCAGTATCTAAGTAGGCGATAGTACACAGACCCAGAGTGAACAATCCCAAGAAGGCCAGCTTCTCCTGTGTCTCTCCACCACATGGCTACAACTGAGACACCTGCTGGCCAATAAAGATTATTACACCTATTCCTATTCACTGTAATTGCCTAACAGGTAAGATTTGAAAACTTACATGATTACTGATAATATTACCATACAGGAATTTAATAACCATTATGTTATGGATGGTATTCTGCAAGGCTTATGTGATTTTCCTTATATATCCATTTATTTGATTTTGGGAATTAGTTTTGTTTTTAATATTATATCATTAAGAAAATGGTTTGATACAGAGCCAAGAATGAGGCACCTTTCAAAATGATACAGTCTTTACAGACTAATAATGAACAGCTAGTTGAAAGAATTAATACTATGTATGGAAAGGGATAGCATTAATTTGACAGACAAAATCCAATCAATGTCAAAGGGTGCTGAGACATTATCTGAAAGAATTTGTTTTATTGAATTTAATAATCAGAATCTGTTGAAAAGTTATAGTAGATTAATTAATAAGGCATCTCTCCAGGAAGGTAATATACACACCATCAAAATTATGTTCAAGGATGAGATGTTATCTTTACTGGACAAATTTCATACCTTTGAATCATCAATGAGAGCATTATAATGAAACACTGGACAGGAGATTAAGACTTTACAAAAGGCAGTGGCAAAAAAGATTTGAAAGATTAAGGAAGTTACCAAAAATGATTCGCAGGGCAGCAGGTAGAAGGACAGGATTTAGCCTTGTCAGTTATTGCCAGACTTACCCAGAGTTTTAACTGCCTAACAGGTAATTTCCTCTGGGACACCATCTGGCACAAAATACACTAAGGTAGTCAAAGAATATACATAGCAACCTATAGGTAGGAGCAATTTGAAAGAAATTAAGCACGCAATAGTGTCTTATGGCCTGCATTCATGATTTGTTAGGGAAATGGTGAAAATATGGGCTTTAAGCAATAAGGCTGCTCCACACAATTGGCTTCAATTGATCTCAGAGATCCTAGAAAATGGTCTCCAGCTTCTATGGAAATGCTATTGATGAGAAGAGGCAAAAAATTTTAGAACGAAAGGGAAAAGCAAAATGATTTGAGGCTTCCCAAGATCAAATTCTTGGTGAGGGTCAGTACTCAAATCCTCTGGACCAGGTTCTTTACAATTAACAGACCTTGTCTCTATGTAGCACAGCAGCTTTAAATGTTTGGGACAGGATTCAGAGACCATAAAAAATAATTGAGTCACATATCAGGGTTAAACAGGGCCAGAGAGAACCTTTTAGTGACTTATTACAAAGATTAACTAAGGCTGTATAAGTAGGAGTAACAGACCCAAAAGCCAAATGTTTATTTATTGAATTTCTGGCTTTTGAAAATGTCAATTTAACATGTAAAAAGATCCTTAGACATTTAAATGTCAGATCGGCACCAATAGATGAATGGATCTTGCATACAATAAATGTTGAGACATTTGACTATAGTACTGGGACTTGAGTAACAGAAGTGACTCCAATGAGTATGAGGAGACACCAAAATGCCAAATGCTTTAATTGTGGTAAAATAGGACATCTGAAAATGGATTGTAGACAAGGAATTCCTAAGAATAATGTCTTCTCTGGAAATTGCAAGAATAAGCAGTCTCAGCCTTCTGGAATATGTAGGAGGTGGGGCAAAGGCCAATATTGGACCAATGAATGTATACTGAGAAAAGGTAGACAAGGTAACCCAATACCATGGGGGAACCCTTGGGGGAGGGCTCTCACAGGTCACTATGTCAAACATGTCCAGTCATTCCCAGTAGCGGTGGAAAACATGTCTCACCAGGAAAATTAAAAAATTTCAGTGCCTACTGTAAAAAAAAACATACTTTCTGGATGATGGAATAGACATGGAGGATAAATCAAAGACTCTTGTAGGAAATAGTAAATATATGTTTTAGCAAATTTCAATAAATGATCAAATACAAAAGCTAAGAGTACATATAAAGGACATTGTAATTGAGGGACTACTAGATATGGGCATGGACATGAGTATCATTACTCTGGAATCTTGGCATCTGAACTGGCCTCTTCAGGAGGCAGATATTAAATTCTTAGGAACTGGAACCCTAACTCAAGTGAAACAAAGCATGAGATGGGTTGAATGCATAGGGCCAAAGGACAGAAAGGAAGGCTGGGGTCATGTGCAGATAATATTACAGTGAATTTATGGGTTTGTGCCATGTTACAGCAATGGAATACCCAGATTAAGACTGCTAAAAACTAATGCTTCTGGGAAGGATATTATAAGTTTACCAGCTATTCGGGCTATACAAGAACACAAAGCAACTAGCAAATCTTCAGAGGTACTAATGGCCCTGCCTTTAAAATGGTTAACTGAGAAACAAATATGGGTTAAACAATAGCCTTAAACAAAAGAGAAACAGCAGGCTTTATAACAGCTGGTACAGGAGCAACTAGATGATCACCATATTGAAGAATCAACCAACCCTTATATTTCTCTTGTATTTGTTGTTAAAAAGAAATCTGGAAAATGGAGAATGGTGACAGATCTAAGAGCTGTCAGCAAGGTATTTCAACCTATGGGCTCTCTACAATCTGGAATTCCTTTGCCTTCTCTATTACCAAAAGGATGGCCTCTCATGGCTATTAATTTAAAAGACTGTTTCTTCACTATATCTTTACAAGAAAAGCACAGAGAAAAATTTGCCTTCACAGTGCCTACTTATACTAATTCTCAGCCTACCAGGAGATAACAGTGGACTCTCCTCTCACTGGGAATAATCAATAGCCCCACCCCATGGCAATACTTTGTAAGTCAGTCATTGGAAATAATATGTAAACAATTTCCTAAGTCTATAATTTACCATTACATGGATGATATTTTGTTTTCTGATTCAAATGCAGATATTTTAGAAAGAATGTTTGAAGAAATAAAGAAAAGTTACCTAAATGAGGATTACAAATTGCTCCTGAAAAAATACAAACAGGAGGTTCTATCAATTACCTAGGTAATAAAATAGGTTTACAGTAAATTAGACCACAAAAGCACAAATTAGGAGAGACTGATTGCAGACTCTTAATGACTTTCAAAGACTGTTAGGAGACATTTCCAGTCTCTGAACAGCTGTTGGGATAACACTTGATCTAATAATTCATTTAAACAAAATCTTAGATAATAACCAAGACTTAAATAGTCCCATGGAATTAACAGCTGAAACTGAGAAATAATTGACTGTCATTGAAGAGAAATTATAGGAGGTACATGTGAATAGAATGAATCTAAATCTTAATTGTATTCTAGTCATATTGCCTTCCAGAATTTCCCCTACAGTAATTTTAATGCAGAGGAAAGATATTATCTTAGAATGGATCTTTTTACCACATAAACTAAGAAATTAAAAACTTGAGTGGAGAAAGTCTCTGAATTAATTATAAAAGGAAAATTGAGACTGTCAACTAGCAGGTATAGACTCAGCAGAGATTATAGTGCGTTTTACTACTGATGAAATTAAAAAATTATGAGAAGACAATGAACCATGACAAAGTTTATGCCAATTTTTGTTGGAGAAATTCATAGCAATTATGCCAAAGTGATAGAAGTAGCATTATAAAGAGAACTACTTGGATCCTCCCCCAAATTGTATGTAGTACACCAATGACTAGAGCCTGTACATTTTATACTGATGAAAATAAATCTGGAAAGGCAGGTTATTATCAGAAGAATTAAGTAAGGTGGAACAAAGCCCTTATAATTCTGTCCAAAATGCAGAGTTATATGCTATTCTCATGGTACTGAGGTATTTTAAAGAACCTCTCAATATAGTTACTGTTTTACAATATGCAGAAAGAGTTGTCTTACATATTCAGACTGCTGAATTTATAACAGATGATCCAGAATTGACTTTATTATTCACTCAGGTTCCAGACATAATCAAAAATAGACTTTGTCCTATTTACATAATGTACATCCAATCCCATATGGGTCTGCCAGGTCCTCTAGCACAAGGTAATACAGAAATTGATTGATTATTGGTTGGAAGTATGCTGAAGGCCTCAGAATTTCATAAAAAAATCATGTCAATAGCAAATGTTTAAAGAAGGAGTTTTCTATTACATGGCAACAAGCTAAGGAAATTATAAAGAGATGTCCTACTTGCTCTTTCTATAATAAATACCATTACCTGTAGGAAGTAACCTAAATGATACTCAAAGGAATGAAATCTGGCAGAAGGATGTGTTCCAATTTACAGATTTTGGAAAATTAAAATATGTACACCAGATCACAGACACTTACTCAGGTTTTCAATGGGCAACTGCCTTGAGCTCAAAAAAGGCTGATTTAGTAACCACACATTTATTAGAAGTTATGACCATCATGGATATACCTGCACAAATAAAGTCAATTGTCCAGCATAGTGTCTAAAAAAATGAAACAGTTTTTTGCTTATTATAACATAAAACATATATAAAAATATAAAATAGGCAATGCAGTCTGAGGTTTGATGGAGACAGTTGCTATCTGAGGATGCAGTCTGAAGCTATCAGTCAGAGGACACAGTCTCAGGATTCCTAGAAACAGGATCACTCACTCATTTGGTCTGAGAATTCGGAAGAGGCCGGCAGAGGCAGACGACCGACGCAGGCGCCGGCAGAGGCAGACGACCGACGCAGGCGGGCAACGCAAGAAGCAGGCTGCGGCCGAGCGGCTACAGAGGACGCAGGCGGCAAGGACCAGCACACAACACTGAGAGCAGATCACCCCGCTACAACTAAAT
>JABTXL010002731.1:2869414-2932107 GCA_025134845.1 Neodon shergylaensis | reverse complement strand
CCCAGAAAATATTTTTTACAAAATTATGGAAGAAAACTTTCCCAACATAAAGAAAGATATCCCTTTGAACATTCAAGAAGCATACAGAACACCAAACAGACTGGATCAAAGAAAAACATCCCCTCGCCATATAATAATCAAAACACAAAATATACAGGTTAAAGAAAAAATATTAAGAGCTGCAAAGGAAAAAGGCCAAGTAACCTATAAAGGTAAACCGATCAGACTTACACCTGACTTCTCTATGGAAACCATGAAAGCCAGAAGGTCCTGGATAGAGATACTTCAAAAACTAAGAGACCATGGATGCAAACCCAAACTTCTATACCCAGCCAAGCTAGTGTTAACTATCAATGGAGAAAACAAGACATTCCAGGATAAAAACAAATTTAAACAGTACGCAACCACAAATCCAACCCTACAGAAAGTAATAGAAGGAAAATTGCAACCCAAGGAATCCAACATTGCCAACACTGCCTACAATAACTCAGGCATCTAGCGAACCTTCACCAGCACAACTCAAGAAGGGACACACACACAAACTCTACTACCAAAAACAACAAGAATAACTGGAGTAAACAACCACTGGTCATTAATATCACTTAATATTAATGGTCTCAATTCACCTATAAAAAGGCACAGGCTAAGAGATTGGATACGAAAACAGGATCCAACATTCTGCTGTTTGCAAGAAACACATCTCAACCACAAAGACAGGCATCTACTCAGAGTAAAAGGTTTGGAAAAGGTCTTTCAAGCAAATGGTCCTAAGAAAAAAGCAGGTGTGGCCATATTAATTTCCAACAAAACTGACTTCAAACTAAAATCAATCAGAAGAGATCGAGATGGACACTTTATACTCATAACAGGAACAATTCATCAGGATGACATCTCAATCCTGAATATCTATGCCCCCAATATAAAAGCACCCACTTATATAAAAGAAATATTACTAGAACTCAAGGCAGACATCAAACCACACACACTAGTAGTAGGAGACTTCAACACACCTCTCTCTCCAATGGACAGGTCAATCAAACAGAAACCTAATAGAGAATTAAGAGAATTATTGGAGGTAATGAAGCAAATGGACTTAACAGACATCTATAGAACACTCCACCCAAATAGGAAAGAATATACCTTCTTCTCTGCAGCTCATGGAACCTTCTCAAAAATTGACCATATACTCGGAAACAAAGGAAACCTCCAAAGATACAAAAGAATATCAGTGTCCACCTGTGTCCTATCAGATCACCACGGATTAAAGTTAGAAGGCAACAACAATGCTACCCCCAGAAAGCCGACAACCTCATGGAAACTGAACAATCAACTACTGAACCACACCCGGGTCAAGGAAGAAATTAAGAAAGAAATTAAAGTCTTCCTTGAATTTAATGAAAATAAAGAGACAACATACTCAAACCTATGGGACATGATGAAAGCAGTGCTAAGAGGAAAGTTCATAGCACTAAGTACCCACTTAAAGAATACAGAGAAAGCATACATTGGGGACTTAACAGCACACCTGAAAGCTCTAGAAAAAGAAGAAGCAGACGTGCCAAGGAGGAGTAGAAGACTGGAAATAATCAAACTGAGGGCGGAAATCAACAAAATAGAAACACAGAAAACAATCCAAAGAATCAATGAATCAAAAAGTTGGTTCTTGGAGAAAATCAACAAGATCGACAAACCCCTATCCAAACTAATTAAACGACAGAGAGAGAACACGCAAATAAATAAGATCATAAATGAAAAGGGGGACATAACCAGAGACACAGAGGAAATTCAGAGAATCATTAGATCTTACTACAAAAGCCTGTATGCCACAAAACTGGAAAATACAAAAGAAATGGACACTTTTTTAGATAAGTACCATATACCAAAGGTAAACCAAGACCAGGTGAACTATCTAAATAGACCTGTTAGTCGCGAAGAATTAGAAACTGTTATCAAAAATCTCCCTTCGAAAAAAAGCCCAGGACCAGATGGTTTCAATACAGAATTCTACCAGAACTTTCAAGAAGAGCTAATACCTATACTCCTTAAAGTATTTCACAATATAGAAACAGAAGAGTCATTGCCAAATTCCTTTTACGAAACTACAGTTACCCTGATACCAAAACCACACAAAGACCCAACCAAGAAAGAGAATTACAGGCCTATCTCACTCATGAATATCGACGCAAAAATTCTCAATAAAATTCTGGCAAACCGAATCCAAGAACACATTAGAAAAATTATCCATTATGATCAAGTAGGCTTCATCCCAGAGATGCAGGGCTGGTTCAACATACACAAATCTATCAATGTAATCCACCATATAAATAAACTGAAAGAAAAAAACCATATGATCATTTCATTAGATGCTGAAAAAGCATTCGACAAAATTCAACACCCCTTTATGATAAAGGTCTTGGAGAGATTAGGGATACAAGGATCATACCTAAATATAATAAAAGCTATTTACAGCAAGCTGACAGCTAACATTAAATTAAACGGAGAAAAACTCAAAGCCATCCCACTAAAATCAGGAACACGACAAGGATGTCCACTCTCTCCATACCTCTTCAATATAGTGCTTGAAGTTCTAGCAATAGCAATAAGACAACATAAGGGGATCAAGGGGATTCGTATTGGAAAGGAAGAAGTTAAACTGTCGTTATTTGCTGATGATATGATAGTATACATAAGCGACCCCAAAAACACTACCAAAGAACTCCTACAGCTGATAAACACCTTTAGTAATGTGGCAGGATACAAGATCAACTCCAAAAAATCAGTTGCCTTCCTATACACTAAGGATAAAGAAACAGAGAGGGAAATCAGAGAAGCATCACCTTTCACGATCGCCACAAAGAGCATAAAATATCTTGGGGTAACCCTGACGAAGGAAGTGAAAGATCTATATGACAAGAACTTTAAGTCTTTGAAGAAAGAAATAGAAGAGGACACCAGAAAATGAAAGGACCTCCCTTGCTCTTGGGTTGGGAGGATCAACATAGTAAAAATGGCAATTTTACCAAAAGCAATCTATAGATTCAATGCAATCCCCATCAAAATCCCATCAAAATTCTTCACAGATCTGGAGAAGACAATAATCAACTTTATATGGAAAAACAAAAAACCCAGGATAGCCAAAACAATCTTATACAATAAGGGAACGTCTGGAGGCATTACCATTCCTGACTTCAAACTCTATTACAGAGCTACAATAGTGAAAAAAGCTTGGTATTGGCATAAAAACAGAGAAGTCGACCAATGGAATCGAATAGAAGACCCTGACTTTAACCCACAAACCTATGAGCACCTGAATTTCGATAAAGAAGCTAAAAGTATACAATGGAAAAAAGAGAGCATCTTCAACAAATTGTGCAGGCAAAACTGGATGTCAATCTGTAGAAGAATGAAAATAGATCCATATATATCACCATGCACAAAATTCAAGTCCAAGTGGATTAAAGACCTCAATATCAATCCGAACACACTGAACCTGATAGAAGAGAAAGTGGGAAGTACTCTACAACACGTGGGCACAGGAGACCACTTCCTATGTATAACCCCAGCAGCACAGACAGTAAGAGCCTCATTGAATAAATGGGACCTCCTGAGACTGAGAAGCTTCTGTAAAGCAAAGGACACTGTCGCTAAGACAGAAAGGCAACCCACTGACTGGGAGAAGATCTTCACCAATCCCGCAACTGACAAAGGTCTGATCTCCAAAATATATAAAGAACTCAAGAAACTAGACCGTAAAAGGCTAAGCAACCCAATTATAAAATGGGGCACTGAGCTGAACAGAGATCTCTCAACAGAAGAAGTTCAAATGGCCAAAAGACACCTAAGGTCATGCTCAACTTCCTTAGCTATCAGGGAAATGCAAATCAAGACAACTTTAAGATACCATCTTACACCTGTCAGAATGGCTAAAATCAAAAACACCAATGATAGCCTTTGCTGGAGAGGTTGTGGAGAAAGGGGTACTCTCATCCACTGCTGGTGGGAATGCAAACTGGTGCAACCACTCTGGAAAGCAGTGTGGAGGTTTCTCAGGAAATTCGGGATCAACCTACCCCTGGACCCGGCAATACCACTCTTGGGAATATATCCAAGAGAGGCCTTATCTTACAACAAAAGTATATGCTCTACTATGTTCATAGCAGCATTGTTTGTAATAGCCAGAACCTGGAAACAACCTAGATGCCCTTCAATTGAAGAATGGATGAAGAAAGTATGGAATATATACATATTAGAGTACTACTCAGCAGTAAAAAACAAGGACTTCTTGAAGTTTGCAGGCAAATGGATGGAAATAGAAAACACTATCCTGAGTGAGGTAAGCCAGACCCAAAAAGAGGAACATGGGATGTACTCACTCATATTTGGTTTCTAGCCATAAATAAAGGACATTGAGCCTATAATTCGGGTTCTTAGAGAAGCTAAATAAGAAGGAGAACCCAAAGAAAAACATATAGGCATCCTCCTGAACATTAACCTTCATCAGGCGATGAAAGGAGACAGAGACAGAGACCCACATTGGAGCACCGGACTGAAATCTCAAGGTCCAAAGCAGAAGCAGAAGGAGAGAGAGCACGAGCAAGGAACTCAGGACCGCGAGGGGTGCACCCACACACTGAGACAATGGGGATGTTCTATCGGGAACTCACCAAGGCCAGCTGGCCTGGGTCTGAAAAAGCCTGGGTTAAAACTGGTCTCGCTGAACATAGCAGACAATGAGGACTACTGAGACCTCAAGAACAATGACAATGGGTTTTGATCCTACTGCACGTATTGGCTTTGTGGGAGCCTAGGCAGTTTGGATGCTCACCTTACTAGACCTGGATGGAGGTGGGAGGTCCTTGGACTTCCCACAGGACAGGGAACCCTGTTTGCTCTTTGTGCTGACGAGGGAGGGGAACTTGATTGGGGGAGGGGGAGGGAAAGGGGAGGCGGCGGTGGGGAAGAGACAGAAGTCTTTAATAAATAAATAAAAAAATATATATAAAATATATTACAGGTATATAAATCCTACAGGCCAGGCAGTTGTAGAAAGATAAAATGTCTATATGAATAACGTTTAAGTTTTCCATAATGAATAGTATATTTTCCTGCAGTAATTTTTGAAGCTTCCAGGAAGAAGATAGAGCCCCACAACAATAACTCCACCCAGTTGATATGATGTTATGATTCTGATAGTGCTACTGTGAGACCAGTTTTGGGTACCAGCTGCTCAATATGGTTCCAACTTGGTTAGCTGAAATGGAACACCTTTTTACAATATTCTGGCCAGAATTCCATATAAGAACCTCAGAAAAATCCTATTGACCACTCAGAGACCATTTACAATTATACCAGACAGTAGTAACCTTGAAACTTAAACAACCACCATTTTAGTTTTACAGGATCCCATAGAATCAACATTGCCCCATGACAGCTGGAATCAATTTTAAAAGACAATGTTCCCTTTCCCAATAAAGTTTGTTCTCATGGTTAGGGACATCATTTAGGGGTTGATTATTACTCATATCATGTTGGGAGTTAGGGTGGAAATTATGTAGGCCCAGAGAGCTCCTTGAAAAAAAAGGAGGGGAAATTGAATGGGATAATAGGTAGATAAGTATGACTTTACTCATACAAATAATAATAATAATAATAGTGAGTAATAAAGTGAATATTTGTGAGCTATAATTTATGGACAATTATATTGGTATAGATTCTTGTATATTGACATAAATTCAAAGTGTATTTGTTATATTGAATATGTTCCTATTTTTATTTACAATATTTGTATACCTATGCAAAGTTATTTTGTCAGATTGTATGCATGTATGTTTCTTCCTTTGTTTAAGACATTTTGTATATTTATATGATTTTAGCATATACTTATCATATTATATTGAATTATATATTTCTACCTCTGATAAAGACTTATACATTATTTACATTTTGAGGTTATTGCCCTTATTCACTGCACAGTTGTTTAAAGAGTGTTTAATATTCTGAATGAAATCTTAGTCTCTAAGTTATATAGGTATGAAGTATTATATGTCAATAGTCATTCATATTTGTCATACTTATATCAGACTAATTAGGTTCTTTAGATCCACAGAGATTGTATTCTGCATGGATAGGTAACCTTCAACCACCTTGAAGGTCTGTAGAAAATCACATTTAAATAACTTAGGGTTCTGCTGACATGACACACGATTGCTCTGGGAAGCACCAATCTATTTCCGAGAGAATATTGAGCACTGAAGATATTCCACTTGGAGTTTGTTTTCTACTTGGCAAAACTGGTTTTTGGCCAAGGAACTACCCATGCCTCAACCACTGCTAAAGTATGTGGTGTCTGGATTGAACACACAAGATACAAGAAAACATATTGCCCAAACTTTCCAAGACAGAGCAGGTTTTTTAAAGAGGGTTTTGAAAATTTTTCTTGCCTCTGAAAATGGTCTGTCAGTTACTCTAGGCCTTAGTAACTGGTTGCTTCAACATTGCAAATGAGACTTTGGGGGATTGTCCAGGTAGCCAGGCTGTCTCTGTCATCTATGGCACATTTTGGAAGCTGCTTGATTGTATCTCCTCCCTACTCAAGTAATGTTATCACCCTTCTCAGGCCTTTGATGGGGTTGAAGATTAGATAGTCATAGTTACCTTCTTCCCACAAGTCACATCTGGATATCAGACCCAATTCCCATATCCTCACTGTGATCTGTGAGTTACCTTTTAATAAAGAAAAACCTTAGAATACTCTATTTGGGCTTAGGTTGGGATTATTTGACTTGTCTTCCCTCTTTTGACAGGTTCTGCATCCAAAGACTACAAAACAAGGAACTATGGCTCTGTTTTTCATATCAGTCAGTCCCCTGTGGGTTTTCTCTCAAGGGCTTTTTTTGTGGTACTCTCCTTAGGAACTTAGATGGAGACGACCTTACAGGCAAGCTTTGCGGGATCTGGGACCTACCCACCTCTGCTTTGTAATTGTCTGTTCTCTGAAAAATTAACACTCAGGAGACAACACTGTACTGGAAACAATACTTCATCAGCACACGGAATCTCTGGATTTCTCAGCATACTTTGAACCCTAAAGGCTCAGCCCCCCACCACCACAGTGACTCCTTGCAGCTCACACAAAGCCAGGAAAGCAATGAAAGACATTGGTCAGAGCTTAAGCCAGCAAGATGTCTGTAGCTCTTATCCAACAAGAATGACTTACATCCCACTAAAATCATCTTCTTCTGAAAGGAGCAAGCAGATGGCTGCAGTTAATTCTAGTTAACATCTGCCCCGCTGGCTTTCAAGCCTCACAGAAGCTTCTTAGCAAAACTGTTAACTTGCAAGTTCGCTCCTGTTCCTCTCCGCCTCTCTCCCAGGAAGTTTTACTCATAAATCTAAGTACCATCTCCCAGAAAGCAAATGAGCAAAACTAATTAATGCATTTCCTTATCTTAAAGAAGATAATATGTCTAAATAGATGACTTGTGGAAAATTAGAAGTAAGGATGGATCATGATTTCACATTGTGAAGTCAGGGTAGTTTTCCTCTGTTGGGCTCTGAACTATCATTATCATCAAAATTCTTCTTCCTTGTAAAAGCAAGCTGCATTTTTTTTAGTTGAAACAGTGTAAGATGGAAGCAGATAGTAGCTAATGCACAAAAAACTATTTAGAACATTAGAAAAGTACTAAGCAATGGGAAGTCCTCTGCTCCAGGAATTTAAAGCCTTTCTTGTAGAGACACTCTGAGCCCAGGTGGGTGTTTGCAAATCCCTCAGCAGGAGAACAGTAGGACCAGTTTGCTGGACAGCAGGTAGGGCTGTCAGTCATTCAAGATTTGTCTCTCTGACTGGATGAGAGAGCACCGAGAGGGTAGCAGTGGGGGAGTCATGAGACTTAATGGCAATGGTGATTTCTTCTTCCTCTTCTCCTCCTTCTCCTTCTCCATCTTCTTAGTTCTTTAATAACTTAAATGAATGTGTTTCCAAAATTGATTCATTTGAATGAATTGCTAACACTGCACAGTCTCCTGGGTGGGACTCTCAGCCTTCTTGCCAGGCAGTTGTAGGGATGGAGCAGGTATCTTTCAGAGTTAGCTGGGATGATAAGAACATCTCAGCCTAAACCTAATTCCCCTGGTAGAGTCTCATCACCTTGTCCTACATCCTGGGGAAGGTGATAAGAGGGATCCCAACAGCTGGTTTTGACACCAGAGTAGCTGTCTGGGTCCTACCCATCTGGGCTATTGGAAGGAAAATAAGAGAATTGAATTATACATTTTCATTGTTTCGATTTTCCCACTTTTATGTGTGTGTGGTATGGATATGTTTCTGCATATGTGTTTGCCCATGCATGTGTTCGCCCAAGGTTGATGTTATGTATCACCCTCTATCATTATTCCACCTAATTCACTGAGGCAGGGTTGCTTAATCAGATCCAGGGCTCACTGATGGAGCTGATCTTGATAGCCAGCATATTCTGCAGAAGTTCTATCTCTGCCTGTCCAGGCTAGAATTATAGTCAGGCCACCACACCCACTCATCATGTAGCTGGGTTTCTGGAGGTCTGAACTCTGGTCCTCATGCTGTGTGACAAGTGTTCTAACCACTGACCAAGCTCCCTGGCCCCTCAACCACGAAATTTCAATTCAGCTCTAGAGCATTACATGGGATTTGTACAGCAACAGGGAATCCATTGTAAATGTTAATCTGTCAACTCTAAATTACAATAAACAAACCAACCGCTTTGTTTTATTTTAAATATAGTTGCCTGTTTTTCAAGGCAGCAATACATATTAGCAGTTTACAAAGAAATAATACTAAAATCAGCTTATAAATTATTTTTGTGTATTAGTTGCTTTTCTGTTGCTGTGATTAAAATATACCAGCAGCAAAGTTCAGAAAGTAAGCACGTAATTTGGCTTAGGGTTCCAAAGGGAGAGGGTCCACCCCGGAAGGGAATGTGGGAGCAGGAGGCTTGCTGCTTACCGGTTCATCCATGATCACAGCAAGAACAGGACCGGACTGAAATCTCAAAGTCCAAATCAGGAGCACAAGGAGAGAGAGCACGAGCAAGGAACTCAGGACCGCGAGGGGTACACCCACACACTGAGACAATGGGGATGTTCTATCAGGAACTCACCAAGGCCAGCTGGTCCGGGTCTGAAAAAGCATGGGATAAAACCGGACTCGCTGAGCATAGCGGACAATGAGGACTACTGAGAACTCAAGAACAATGGCAATGGGTTTTTGATCCTACTGCACGTACTGGCTTTGTGGGAGCCTAGGCAGTTTGGATGCTCACCTTACTAGACCTGGATGGAGGTGGGTGGTCCTTGGACTTCCCACAGGGCAGGGAACCCTGATTGCTCTTTGGGCTGATGAGGGAGGGGGAGGGAAATGGGAGGCGGTGGCAGGAGGAGGCAGAAATCTTTAATAAATAAATAAATTTTTAAAAAAAGAACAAAAAAAAGAACAGAAAATAGAGTGAAGTTATAAACTCTCAAATCCCACCCCCAGTGATGTGCTTCCTCCAGCAAGGCTACACCTCTTAAAGGTTCCATAATGGTCCCACATAGCACCACCTGCTGATACCAAGTGTTCAAACACCTGAAACTTGGGTGGGGAGTGGGCATTTCTTACCTAAATCACCACATTTTGTGTTTATGGAAGTTATTCGACTTGGCCATGTAGTTAATTTTGTTTTTTCACCCAGAAGAAAAGACCTGCAGTGTGAGGATATGGCCACAGGGGTGGAACATTGGCTTTGCATTTCTGTTGTTGTTCTTTAAAAAAAAAAAATTGACATGAATTTACATCCAAATATATCAAACATGAGTTCAAAAAGCACACATCTGTTCCAGCTGTTTTACAAAGAATCGTCTTCCACATTTCATGTCATGATTTCCTGCAATCTTGAAGCTGATGAAAAGAAAGCAACTGTAATTGTGAAGTTTGGTCATACTTAGCTGAGGCCTCACATCCTGTGGTTATGTGTGAGGTATGTGCAAATCACAGTGCAAGTCAATGTTGTTCTGGAAGGCTTGGGTCATAGTAATTCACCTCCAAACTTCTAATATCTATGGCAGGAAGGGCTGTTTGTCAAGTCTCACAGCCAATGGCTAGATTTGTTTGATATAGTCTGAAAAATAAAAACAAAAACAAAACTTTGGTATGTGTGAAATAACTTCATAGGCAATAGAATTTACTTTTGTAGGTAGATAGAGGACATCAGGGGACTTTGTTAATTTTTGCGATGTCATGATCACAGCAACTTAAGCAAAGAAGAAGGTTTATTTTGGCTCACAGT
This sequence comes from Neodon shergylaensis, assembly GCA_025134845.1. Lineage (NCBI taxonomy): Eukaryota > Metazoa > Chordata > Mammalia > Rodentia > Cricetidae > Neodon > Neodon shergylaensis. Next base: position 2,921,803 of record JABTXL010002731.1, on the reverse strand, counting down.
TCCAGACAGTTCCAGGTACGATGGTGGGGGGAGTCAAAGCTTCAAGACCTTGAGGCAGCTGGTAACATCACATACATAATCAGGAGAGAAAGAGTAGGTGTGCTTGGCTCACTTTCTCCTAGCCCAGAGAATGGCAACACCTATAGTGATCAGGTCTTTAGCCCATAGAATGACATCACCTAGAGTGATCAGGTCTTCCCAACTCAACTATCTTAACCAAGAAAATCCCGGGATGCCAGACTTTGTCACACTGACAAGAGGCATCATCACAAAATCCATCTTAATAAATGCCTTATAAGTTTTACTTATTAGGTTGTGACCAGAGAATGTCCACTAGGTAATACAGAAAGATATGATCTGATTACACTAGTGTCTGTCTTAGGTCTCTCAACATACATTAACTGAAAAAAATCACCTATTTCTTATTTTAGTTTAAAAATTGTATATGTGTGAATATTTCGCCTGTGCTTGTGTCTGTGCACATCGTATGTGCAGTGCTTGTAGAAGCCAGAAGAGGATATTAGATTCCCTGGAGCTGGAGTCACAGGCGGTTGTCAGCACCCGTGTGGGTGGTCTTAACTTACTAGCCAGCTCTCCAGTCCAGGAAGTACCCATTTCTTGACGTATATTTGTGATAGCCTCTTAGTTGCCAATTGATCTCTAAAAACAGATCTGAAATTCTTCTCTTCCAGACACAACAGAGCAGATGCAAGTGTGAACTCAGAGACTGTGACAGCATGCGCTGGACCTGCACAAGTTCAAGGCAGAAAAAAATTCTAGTATGGAGGAGAGTAGGTGGGTACCAAGTTCTGCCTCTATCCAAGAGCTATTGGTCGCTGTTAGCTGCTGGGAGAGGGAATGACCACTTTCTTCATAGAGTGATACTGGGTATATCACCCACACTGCAGTGGTCCATAGGGCCTCTGCAATTGCAGCGAGTGATTTTAACTGTTAATCCATCTTCTCAGCCATTGTCCCCCAGTACTGGGGGGCTCCCCCAAGTAGCTCTCTTAAAGATGTCTTATAGGAAGTCAAAGCAATATCTAGACATAGCTGTATGTTTCTGAGTAACAGAAAGCTACAAAGGGAATTCGCATGACTTGCTTTAGCCAGAAGATGCTGGTTTAAGCTCTATGGCTGTTGGAGGTATATGACCTAGAATGACTCTTCCGGCGAAGATGGGAATTTATGTCAGGTGTTCAGCTAGGTAAATTGAAAGCCCTGGGAGTCTTGAATGCTGTAAATTTCTAGAGTGGGTTTGGAATATATGGGGATATATTGGCTTCAATCCTGTCTTTACAATCTAAGCAGTGATTTATTAAGCAGATGGCTACTCTTCTGGAGTAATTCACCTCCTCAGAGATAAATGGAAATACGTTTCCTAAAAAATTGAGTGGCCTTGTGAACTCAAATGGGAACAAATTATTTAAGCATTGGAGACCTTAACAACTTTTTTTTTCCTTTTTAAAACTGTGATATTCAAACATATATTCCTCTATAGAGGATGGAATTTTAACAGTTGGGCTATTTTCTCCAGAGAAACATTGTTCAGCTACTAAAAGCACTAGACAAAAAAAATAGTTGAAAGTAACAAATGCTGAATCAAACAGCCTTTGCACGTTCATGAACCACATTCAGGAGCAATTGGATAAATGCCTCAGTAATTCTGTAGGCCACAGTAATAATATTCTTATTTTTCAAAATGATGCTAAAGGGGCTAGAAAGATGCTTTGGTGGTTAAGAACACATACTGTTTCTGTCAGGATCAAGGTTCAATTCCCCCCACCCATATGTGGCTCACAACCACCTGTAACTACAGCTCTGGGGCATCTGATGCCCTCTCTGACCCCTATGGGCACCATGCACCCTCCCATACAGATACATATACCTAATTAAAAATAAATACATCTGAAAAATAACAATTGAATGAAATAATTCTAACTAAGAGAGGGCAACAGAGAGACCTTAAGCATACGTACAGCAAAGAGCAGACCGCTGCATATTCCAATTAGTGATCAGACCATTATATATTCCAATTTCCATCCTGTGGTGCTTGACAGGAGGAGGCAACTCTAGCATGGAGAAATGAGAGTGTAAAGATAACCCACACACAATGGCAGGGAATATGGAATTTCCTTGATTCTTTTAAAATGTCCATCTGCACATGATAAACGTCACTGTGGACACGGAAAGCAAAGAGATCCAAATCCAGCTTTGCAAAGATGTTAAGAAACATTTGCACCAGACAGCCCCTCAGAAGAGAAATTCTCAGACAATGAATCCCCTGAAGCTGTGTAGACAATTTTTTTTATACCACAAATAGATAAAACAAAACAAAGCTTAGGAAATGCCATCAGATCCTAAGACGAAAGGACTTGCATAGATACTTTGCAGGGACATGGTGTCAATATGTGGCTCTGGTTGTCCTGGAACCTGCTATGTATATCAGGCTGGCCTTGAACTCACAGGGATCTATCTGCCTGTTTCTGCTTCCCAAGGTCTGGGATAAGAAGCATGTGAACCATGCCCAGTGCATAGATGCTCCTTCAAGGTGAGTCGTGGGTGTCCTTGTTTACGACCTTAGAAAGTGAGATGACTCCGACCTAAGTGGGGGCAACAAAACGTTTCCACACCAATGTTCTTTATTGCAAAGTCTGAGCTTATGGGGTGGAGCAAAAAAATTACCCACGTTTTCTGACTCAGACTTTGAGAGCCATGTGTCAGGCAACCGTGGCTGGAGTTAAGGTCACTGTTCAAGCTTGTGGCTTTCCCAGTGTCTTTAGGGATTTGTTTTGAGCAGAACACAATTGTGTTGAAAGTGGACATTCCAGAAGAGTGTACAATGGCATCCTAACTCAGCTTTAGACCGTCACCACGAAGAAAACAAAAGGGTTGTGTTTATTTAGGGAAATTTGAATAGGTACAACCAGATGCAATTAAGACACTCTGTAATTACGCCGTGATTATGTTATACTAAACACTAAATGTGATTATGGCTACAAAAGTCAAGTCCTGCACAAAGACAGAAATCAAACATGCAAACACTACAACAAAACCAAACCAGCAGGACCTGTGGTGAGTATGTGGTGAGTGTGCTCCTGCAAGAGTTTCTTCTCAGTATAAAGTGTGAAACGAAACAGCAATGGGTAGAAAATCTTGGGGAGTCTCCCTCTTGAGGATTGACAGTGCAGGACTCATAACAGCTAAGATGTAGAAGACAAGGGAATCTCCAAGAGAACAGGAAGAGAAGTCATGTGACAAAATAATAGGGTCCATGACATGCAACTCCAGGTGAGAGCTGAGGAAACAAATTTTAAAAGAGAGAGAGAGAGAGAGAGAGAGAGAGAGAGAGAGAGAGAGAGAGAGATTTGTTCACTTGTATTTTGCATGTGTAGGGGCTTACTTGCATGTATGTACGTGTGTGTATCAAGTGTGTACCTGCTGTCCATGGAGGCCAGAAGAGGGGCTCAGATCCCTTGGAATTGGAGTTACAGATGGTTGTGAGCTACCACATGGGTGCTGGGAATTGAACAAGGGTCCTCTGGAAGAGCAGCAAGAATTCTTAACTGCTAAACCATCTTTCCAGTCCATCCACAGATAAGTTTAAATGTCTTAAATCCTAGGTACGCATGTGTAATCTGTTCTTTAAACCCTCACACTTCAAGTGAAGGGGGAAAAAACCTAGATTAGAAGCAGCACCTATAGTTATTCATTCAACAAACACTTGTGAGTTAATGAAAACATCTGGTGCCTGTAGCGATGCCATCTTAGAGGAATAAGGTCCCTTTAGTTAAGAAAGCTTACAGGCAGAGTACGTGGGGGTTACTTAGCCACACAACAAAAGAGCAGGGAGATGGGCCTCAGGTAGCAGGCAACAGAGAGTAAATATGCGTCCTTGTGGACAGTAACTTTGTTACTGAATCCAAAAGCATGCTCTTTTTGTCTAAGGGAGTTTTTGTCCTCTTTGACCCACATCTCCCATCTCTCTAGTCTCTGGAAATACCCCTGAAGGTAAGCCTGCATGAAAGGTACACAGATACCTGGAGATGGCTGAAAGTGTCACTGCCTGGTCTTCCTACCCATCTCCTTGGCTGTCGAAGTCACCTTGGGTTCCCAGAACGGTGGGTCTGATCAATAGATGTCTGTGACAAGAGTCTAGACTGTCTCAGGAAACAATGGTGTTCTTATACTGACAAAGTCTCCTGGATCGATCAAGATAATGATCGTCCCACAACCATCTGATCAAGACTTAATTAATTGTACACCCTCCCTGTCCCACACACCCCTTCTAGTCCTTCCTCATAGAATCTGGGAACTCACAGCTGTGCTTCCACAGAGAGCAATAAAGGTTTGTGCCTCCATGTCATTCTCATTGTGATCAAAGATTCTTCATAGGCTTTCACTGTTTTTCTCTTTGTTTTTGGTGGCAAGTGGCTGGACTTCAATTATTGGGCACCCCCTACCCCAGAGTCAGGCCACTGGCCTAACACTCCTGTAGCAACAACATATTCTATACATACACATAATATGTACATGCCTGTACATTCAATGTGTCTATATATGTTATAAATAATGTCTATAGCCGGGCGGTGGTGGCGCACGCCTTTAATCCCAGCACTCGGAGGCAGAGGCAGGCGGATCTCTGTGAGTTCGAGACCAGCCTGGTCTACAGAGCTAGTTCCAGGACAGGCTCCAAGGCCACAGAGAAACCCTGTCTCGAAAAACCAAAAAAAAAAAAATGTCTATATATACAGTAAACTACATAGAAATATTACATAGTACTTTATAAGTATGGAAAATTATTTATCAGTTAAGATTAGAACAAAATTAACCAAAATGAGACTGTTCTAATTTCTTTCTATTGCTGTAAATAAATTCTATTGCTGTGTTTATTTTTGCTCACAAGTAATAGTCCATCAATGAGGGAAGTCATGGCAGAAACTCAAGAAAGAACTTCTATCAGGAACCATGGAGGGTGCTGCCTACTGGTTTGCATGGTTAAACCTTTTTTACTTATACTTTGAGCCTAGGGATGGTGGCACCCACAGTGGGCTGAACTCTCCCACATGAATGATAATCAAGAAAAATCCCGCCCAAACAGACTTGCCCACAGGACAATTTGATCCAATTAATTCCTCCACTTGGGTTCTTTTCTTAGATAATGCTAATCTGTGTCAAGTAGAGGATTAAAATGAACCAGGACAAGAAAATTTGAATAATTTATGCCAACTAATTCAGAGACAAGTGAGTCGCCTTAGAGAAATTTACTAATGGTCATTGCATTCCTACTAGTCATAAAGGAGGGGCCAGCACAACAGGGTAGGTGTGACCATACACAGAACACTAATCTGCGGTCTCTAGACTGAGAAGCACTTTAGTCTGGAACTCCGTTGCGATGGGTTATTATTAAGTTAGGAACTCACAGGTTTATACTTTTATTATATGAAACTGCTAAACTTTAATAATGCCGGAATCACACACTCCTGTTCCCTTTTGTCTTCATAACACCCCATCATGGCAGCTCATTTATTTGTTCAAATATTTTTAAATGTATTTTTATGTATGTGTATCTGTATGTATCAGTGTATATAAGTGTACTACCCTCAGAGGCCAGAAGAGGGCGTCAGATTCCCTAGAACAGGAATTGTAGGTGCTTTTGCGCTGTTCAATCTGCGTATATTCTCAGAAGGAAAAGGATTCTTCTAAAAGGGCTATATAGGTTCTCACTTAAGTGCTTAGTCATCTTTGCAGCCCTGTGGCAGCTAATTTAAAAAGAATACTTATCTAATTTACTCAGTGACTTTGGTACAGGGAAACTATTACTTACCACAGTTCAAGCCTTTCACAAGCCACCACTTAAATGATATTTTCCTTCTAAGAAGATCCCTTATAGACAATGGAAATATCTGTTATTGTATGCATGAGACCCTACACGGAGAACTCGGGAGATTTTTTCAAATCTGGCACAGGGAAACTATTTTTAATTGGCTTTTTAGCAATGCATTTACGGTAATTTTAATGAAAAATAAAAATATTGTCACTGAGGCATGGGGACACAGTTAGGTTGTCGAGCTATCGCCAAGCATGAAGCTGTAAGTTCAATACCCAATGAACCGTACAGTGTCCCAGCTGTCCCCTCCCCCGGGTGCTGTCATTTCTGCTGCCTGTCAGATCTAACTTGGGACTTTACCCAAAAAGGACCCAGTTGGCATTTCCAAATGAGTCAATTAAAAAAGCACACGCGCCCCTTTTTCCCTCCAAGTAAAAGAAGCCTCAAAAATGTCTTGGGTTTTTAAAATTCACACACAATCTCCTGACCCATGCCACTTTTTTCACAATGCCTCTTCCAAAAGCAAAGGCAGAATAAACATTTAAAGTTTTCCATACAGTATTTTGATTTAATTTGGTCCCAGATGTTTCCACTCAGTGTTGCTGTATGTGTTCATAGAGAACCAAATTCCAAGGCTGGGCATCAGTGTGGCAGGTCATCCTTGCTGGGATTAGAGATATGAGCCACCTGGGTGTGTGTGAACCCTCCACATGGGGTATTCTTTCAGTGCACAAGAAGCAATTTGCTTACCTCTTTCAGTAGGTTGCCCATGCTTCATGGATGGCCCCATACCCCTGTGGGTATGGGCAGCACTAACTGGACTCCGTGGGTTTAAAAAAGAAAAGGACATGGCATTGGGAGGGGGTGCTCTGTAGTCTCAGGGGAATTAGTAGAGATGGGGCTCAGATATTGTCAAAAGATGTTATTTCTAGCATTTCGCTTTTAATCATCTTCAGAAATGGTTCTTCTGGTGCATAAGTTTAGAATGCGCTTGTGTGTCAAAATCCACAAAAGCAATTGCTTTGCAATCCAGATAAAATTAACTTTTGAAACAATGAGAGCTCTGAAGGAGGAATTCAGGGGCAAACCACCACGACATAGTTGATCAGTTTATGGAGTGAGCCTAGTGTGAGTCCACATCGTTTGTCTGTTGTTCAGGTTTAACCTAAATGTCACCCTCAGACCTCATCACATTTTCCCTTCTTCTCTTCTTCCTTCAGACATTTGTTCCAAGTTTGGACTATGGGCATAGATGTATCCAGGGGCTCATCAGACATGGATACTCTTTTTTTTCCCTCAACCATTATTCTGCTAAGTATGAATAGAATCAGGAAAGCTGAACATCACTTAAATGCTTCTAGGGTTTTAGGTGAGTGGCAAACACTTCAAACATTTGTTATCCAGAGTCCAACTCTTGGGCACAGCCACACTTCTACAGAGCAGCTTCTGCTTCATATTGTTATAGACATAAGTAAGGATCAAAACAATCAGATACAACTCCTGAATCCTGCAGAAACCCAAGCTCCTGCTGATTTGTCTTTGCCTTGGCTGCTTCTGAAACCAACTTGTGGACCCAATCTCTTGGCATCTGAGCATCTGCCCTATTTCTAGGACTCCCCCTCTATGAAAACTTGTTGATGGAGGAGAGAACAGGTGTGGATGAGGTAGGTCCTCTCCATCACGTCAGCTCAGAGAGGCGTCTGTGCACATCCTGCAGGCCCCACTGCATTGAGAGCAATGGAGAAATTGAGTGGTGTCCTCGAGAGTGAAATGCAGACACCACTGAGAACTGGAGGGATCCGCCAGAGACAAACAAAAGCATCTGAAAATGCTTTTAGTGCCTTAAAAAAAAAACAGTAATGGAAGACATGACTTAAAATTTTCATAGACATAATGGGCAATCCATTGGAGGTTTTCAAAATTCAATTTGTGACATTTTGAGTGAAAAGATATTTGTCTAACATTCTTATCCTCCCAAAAGTCTTTTCGACTATCTGTATAAGGCAATTATATTAACAGGATGATTGATACAAAGACAAGCCCTCAGACGCCTAAAGATGCTGCAAGAAGGGAGGATCACAAAGAAAACGATGATTTTGTGGAGGATGTACACAGACAGACGCTGTGGGTGTGATGCCGCCCTACCACCCTACTGCCTTTGAATGGGTGAGGAAGGCCTTTGCTAAGAAGCAAAATGTCTTTGAAATAGAATTGAGTCCCTAGCCTCCTTTCCAAGGACAAGGGCATGTACATGGACCTGCTTGATGAGGAGATTTAAAATTGGTGACTGGTCAAGAAGAGGCAGTGGAGATAAAAACTAAAAAGCAAGTCAAGTTGTAGAAGCAGGGGTTGGGCAAGATGAAGAGGAACAGGACAATGGGAAGGAGGGAGAGGGAAGGGAAAGAGAGAATGAAAGCGACAAAGAAGGAGAAGGAAGGACAGGAGAAAAAGGGGGAGAGGAGAGACATAGTACAGGAAAAAATTGACTGCATGTGTTGCTTGTGGTGATGGCTCCTCCTCCCCTAACTGTAGCTTTAGTTTTTCTGTGACAGTGTGTCCAGCAATCACTTCTCTTCCACACTGCATTACTTATATAGCTAAGGCTACAGTGTTTGTTTTTAATCTAATTTATACTCTCCAATAAGCAAGCAGACAACACCAGTAAGAGACAACCTCTAGATGACACTGTGACCCTGAGCCTCCATCTTCCTAATCCTGCCCAAAGTGGCATGATGCTCCACCCCTTATGAAATTAAATCAAGGTTTCACTCTTGAGCCACTGGAATTTCAAACAGTGGCACCAACCAGGTTTAATTTTCTAAAGAAACACAGAAGAAATTAAAAGAAAAAAAAAGTAAAGTGCTAATCATATGAAATTAAGGAAAACTGTGGCAAGAAACAACAGAAACTAAGATGGCAGGAGGGGCAAGAAGGCGAAGGGCAGGGGAGCAGCTCACCCTTGAGTGAACATGGCCTTATACAGTCTAACTTAATAAAATACATTTCTATGAAGACATGTATGTACATAGGTGTTGGACATGTGTGCAAATGGGTGTGTGACTCCCCCTTCCTCAAGACCAGGTCACCTTGTTTTATGTTTTGGTTTTAAAAATTATTTTTTTAGAGCAACATGGTTATCTAAACAGGAGCTAAACAAAGATGATGCCAACAGACACACCAAGATGGACAGAAAAAAGCTATGAGGCCTCAGCCCTACGAAGAGAACTGTGGGCAAGTAAGGAAAGCTGAGAATGGGAGAAACAGTCTCCCCCAAGGCCAAAAAAAAAAAGACTCATGAGTCTTCCAATACCAAATGACCACTTTCAAGCAACATTACACAGACCCACCTTGTTTTTTTTTTGTTTTTTGGGGTTCTGTTTGTTTGTTTGTTTGTTTTAAACAGTGTTAGTGTGGCCTGAAGCTCACTTACTGCCTGGGATGTGCCCATCTCCACCCTCCCAGGACTGGAATTACAAGTGGGAGCCTGACTTCTATGTGAACTCTGGATCCTGCCCTCACGTCTTCACGCATGCACGCTGAGCACCTCAATGACTGCGCTATTGCCTTAACTCTCCCCCAACTCTAAAATTTTTAAAGGAAAATAAGATTAAAGAATGAGAATAAAGAAAAAAATTATTCTCTGCCTCTAAAGGTGCATGTGGCATGTGACCATTGGCTACAGTTAATCAGGCTGTGTCTTGAGTCCTCAACCCACAGTAGAGAGGACCAGCTCACTAGATTTCTCTGTGTCTCACATGGGCCACACCACGGGCAGGCACCCATGAAAGACTGCGACTCTTGTGACATATACCTACAGAATAGAAACGTGAACGTGTTGATTTGTAACTACCTTTGGCATAATAAGATGTCAGGTTCCCCCAAGGACACGGCAGCTTTGTTCAGACCTGTGACTTCTCCTTCCTTTCATTTTAATTTGCTTTGCACTTGGTCTACCGAGTGTGAGCCCTCGGAATGAAAGCGGTAAAAGCTGTCTCTCTGCACAAAGCGGCTTTAATTGTTCACACGACTTTAATTTTATCTCCCCATGTAATGCTCATTGGTAAATATTGCCAAGCCAAGACTTGAGCTCATACAATGCAACTCTCCTGGAAACCCAGCCGAGTTGAGACAAAGGACACGCTGGCTTGGCCAAACTCTGCAAGCTGTGTGGCTCAATGACAAATGTTTTCCACAATAATTTGATTATCCCAAAACTCATCCAAAGAAAATGCCTTGTGAAAGAAACTTTTATTTAGTTCGTTGAAGTATGAATGATCTTGGAGAACAAAGAAAAGGGGGTCATCATCGACCTTGGCCTGTAGATATAGAATAATAAATACTGTCCTGTCTATACACTGTATATACTATATATAGTGTGTCCAAGTCTGCAGGCAAAAATGGCTAGAATGGCCAGGAAGGCATGTGTGTATCTAAAGTGTTAAGTCAGACTTTTAAGTAATCATCTAAAAGTCATTTAAGTTAGTATTTGTCGAGTGAGTGTATCAGAATAACTGCAATTACTAATCATATATCATTTCAGCCTCATCTTACATACATCTTGTGTAGTGGACTCGAACCTTAAATAACTGGTTCAGATTCTGACCATCCTTTATGCCATGTTAGCTTCTGACACAGAAACCCTTCAAGCACATCCCAAGACTTATCTTCAGCTAGCATTTTCTGAGAACATCAACAACCCCCAGTGGCTTCATAGTCTTCTGCTTGCCAGGGATCTCCCATGTGCATCTTCTCCAGAAACATGGACATTGATCCCTACGCTGTTCAATCCCTGCACTGTCATACTGTCTCTTGGGTTGTCAGAGATATTCAGATTCAGCGTAGGAAAGTCCAGAGACAGACAGATGCATCCTGCATCTCAGGAGAACCTTCTAATCCTGAATTTCAATGGTATTAAGAGGTGGAGACTTTGGTAGGAACTTAGACCATAGAGTTCAGTTGTGAATGGGATTTGTGCCTCAATAACAAAATGCATGAGACAACCTCTCTCTCTCTCTCCTCTCTCTCTCTCTCTCTCTCTCTCTCTCTCTCTCTCTCTCTCTCTCCTCAATGGTGTGAGAACAAGAGACTAAGGTCATGAGCCAGCCGGGGCCGAGCCCTCTGCAGACCTGGGGATCATCTGGGACCATAGTCACAGGCTTCCTACTCTTCAGAATATGTAGGGATAAGTCCCGCCCCTTAGGGGGCGTGTTCACCTTGGGCTAATGTTTACATATAAATCTGGCAAGTGTGCTTGCAGCGCTTGCTTCTGCTTTCCTGGTCTCCACAGGAACAGTGGTACTGTAAGTCTATTTCTCCATTAAAGCTGTATATATTTTTACAATCTGTCTGCATTCATTTATGCCGTTACATTTTGGCATCCAACGTCGGGCTATTTTACCCCCAACTCAAGCGTGTAGCCCGCTAGCTAACACAGCACGCTCCCGGGTGCCGTTTTTTAGTTCGTGACTCGGGCCTCAGTGCCGAGACCGAGATACACACGGCCACACAGGCCCATTCTGCCCAGCCTGCTCGCCAGAGCAATTAACCCCTCCCTGCCTGCCTGCCTTGGCTAAGTTTGCAGTGGAACCCCACTGCCTGAATTAGCGGAAGCTCAAGTACCTGCGGTTTTGCAACAAAAGCCGCCATAGCAGCAGATTTGGTCTGATAGAAAGTGACTTGGCCAGGTGGTGGTGGTGCACGCCTTTACTCCCAGCACTTGGGAGGCAGAGACAGGTGGATCTCTGTGAGTTCAAGGCCAGTCTGGTCTACAAGAGCTAGTTCCAAGACAGGCTCCAAAACCACAGAGACCACCGCTGGCAGGAACCGGTCATTGCAGGTAAAAAATATTTCTTTTATAAATAAAATGTCTGAACACGTTACCATTCAAGAATTTAACAGTTTTTTTAATTGTACCATGTGGGAGATTTTACAAGAGATGTCTCTCACCCCACATCTATGGATCCTTCTGGGATTCGTAGTTTTCATTGGCACTAAATGGTTTGATAATAGAAATATGATAAAGTCTTTACGAGACGAATCCAGGATTCTTAAGGCAGAGATTGAACGCTTAAAAACAATTGAGAATGACAACAATCTTCTCAAGAATCAATTTGAAGTTCTCCAGGAAGAGAGCAGATCTTTGTTTAACATGACTCGATCAACTGAGCAAAATTTAAAAAGGGTACAGGCTGATGTTAAGGAAAAATTCATTACTATCGAAGAGGGAACAGCTGATTTGGATCATAAGCTTCAGTCCCTTTCTGTAGGAACTGAAACATTAGTGGCTGATATTAAGGAGAAATTCATTACTATGGAAGAGGGAACAGCTGATTTGGATCATAAGCTTCAGTCCCTTTCTGTAGGAACTGAAACATTAACTGAGAGAATCAAACTGCTGAATGTGACAATCAGATTTTGTCTAAAGCTTATGACAGATTGGCGGAAAGATTGTCAATACAAGAAGGCACGGTTTATGCCATAAAAATTATGTCCAAAGATGAGATCTTATCTCTAATGGACAAACTTCATACTTTAGAATCCTCAATGAAGGCTTTGGAACATAATTCTGGACAGGAGATTCAAACATTGCAGAAGGCAATGGTGAATAGAATTGAAAAGATTGAGGAATTTCTAAATTCTGATAAAGAAGAACAAAGGGTAGAAAGGCAAATTTTAACTACATCTGTGGGTAAATCTCTCCAGGACAATTTCCACAAAGCTCTACCTACAGCTCTACCTGCCTTTCCAGTAATAACAACAGAGAAGGTGATTGGTTCCAGAAACCCTAGGGTCATCAAGGAAGATACATGGGAGCCTGTCCGTATGAATGATCTCAAAGAAATTAAACAGGCTGCCATGACTTTGGGGATGCATGCCTCTTTTGTTAAAGAGATGCTAAAATCTTGGGCTACGACAAGCAGAGCAACCCCCTCTGGCTCCAGCTGAGCTCTGCGGTACTTGAGAGTGGACCGCAACTGAAATGGGAAATGCTTATTCAGGCAAGAGGCTAGACTTATAGAACAGCAGGAAAAAGCGAAGGGAATTGACATTTCCCTAGATAAAATTCTAGGTGAAGGGCTCTTTTCCGACCCTCAAGAACAAGACTAACTAAGGCTGTACAAATAGGGATATCTGACCCAGAAGCAAGACATATAATGATTGAGTCTTTGGCTTATGAAAATGCAAATGTGGAATGCAAAAGGATTTCGGGGCCTTTAAAGCTCAGATCAGCGCCCTTGGAAGAATGGGTCTTGCATATACTGAATGTTGATACATTTGATTATGGCACTGAAGCATGGGTAGAAGAAGCAATTTCCAATGGTAAAAGGAGACACCAGAATACCAAATGTTTTAATTGTGGCAAAATGGGTCATATGAAAAGGAATTGCAGACAACGGATTTTCAGAAATAATAGTAATGCATCTTCTAGAAATAACAGAAATAGGAGGACTCAGCCTTCAGGTTTATGTAGAAGATGTGGAAAAGGCAGACATTGGACGAATGAATGCAGGTCTACAAGAGATAGACAAGGCAACCTGATACAGATGGGAAACGTGAGAGGGGGGTGTCACAGGCCCCCATGGCAAACATGGTTCAGTCATTTCCAGTTTCTGCAGAGAACGTGCCTCGTCAGGACAATTAGGAAACCCCATGCCTACTGTTACAAACAATAATGATCAGAAAGATAAGTTACGTGTGTTTTGGCAAACTTCTATAAATGATCAAAGACCCAAATTGAGAGTGTGTGTAAATGGCATTTTTATTACTGGCCTGCTGGACACAGGTGCTGATGTAAGTATCATTACCCCAGAATCTTGGCATCCATATTGGCCTCTTCAGAATGTAAATGTTCAGCTCCGGGGGATTGGAACCCTATCTCAAGTAAGGCAGAGCACGAGATGGGTTGAATGTATAGGGCTAGAGGGACAAATAGGAAAATTAAGGCCATATGTAGCCAATATTGCAATGAATTTATGGGGTCGTGACCTATTACAACAATGGAATACCGAAATTAACATTCCTGCTACTTCTAGAGCCTATATTTCTGAGAATAATATTAAATGATATTACAAACGGAGAAAACCGGCCATTCGGGCTGTACAAGAACAAGCAATTGATGTCCCTTCAGAGATACCAACAGCCTTGCCTCTAAAATGGTTGACTGAGAAACCAATATGGACAAAGCAATAGCCTTTAGCTGAGGAAAAGTTACAGGCTTTAGAACAGCTGGTACAAGAACAATTAGATGCTGGACATATAGAAGAATCTACCAGCCCTTGGAATTCTCCTGTATTTGTGGTTAAGAAAAAAAATCAGGTAAATTGAGAATGGTGACAGATCTCAGGGCCATCAACAAGGTTATTCAACCTATGGGCCCTCTGCATTCTGGAATTCCTTTGCCCTCTTTATTACCAAAAGGATGGCCTCTTATAGTTATTGATTTAAAGGATTGTTTTTTCACTATACCTTTACAAAAAGAAGATAGAGAAAAATTTGCCTTCACAGTGCCTACTTATAACAATTCTCAACCTTTGAGGAGGTACCACTGGGCCGTCCTCCCCCAGGGTATGTTAAATAGCCCCTCCCTGTGCCAATATTTTGTGAACCAACCATTGCAAATAATACACAAGAAATTTCCCAAATCTATAGTATACCATTACATGGACGACATTTTGTTATCTGATTCAAACATGGATACCTTGAACAGGCTGTTTGAAGAAATAAAGATACTTTTACCTAAATGGGAATTGCAAATTGCTCCTGAAAAGATTCAAAGGGGAGATTCTGTTAATTATTTAGGTAATAAAATAGGTTTGCAAAAAATTAAGACACAAAAGGCACAAATTAGGAGAGATCGCCTACGGACTCTTAATGACTTTCAAAGACTGTTAGGAGACATTTCCAGTCTACGACCAGCTATTGGGATAACACCTGATCTAATAATTCATTTGAACAAAACCTTGGATGGTGATAAAGATTTGAACAGTCCCAGAGAATTAACAGCTGAAGCAGAAAAGGAACTGACAATGATTGAGGAAAAATTACAACAGGCACATGTGGACAGGGTGAATCCAGAGCTCGATTGTATTCTCGTCATACTACCATCAAAAATTTCTCCTACAGGAATTTTAATGCAGAGAGATGATATTATCTTGGAATGGATCTTTTTTACCACATAAACCAAGTAAGAAACTGAAAGCTTATGTGGAAAAAGTCTCTGAGTTATTTATAAAAGGCAAGCTGAGACTTCGTCAACTAGCAGGCATAGACCCAGCAGAAATTATAGTGCCTTTCACTGCTGATGAACTAAAGAAATTATGGGAAGATAATGAACCATGGCAAAGAGCTTGTGCTAATTTTTTGGGAGACATTAATAACAACTATCCAAAAAGTAAGAGGCTTAACTTCATAAAGAGAACTTCTTGGATTCTTCCTCGAATTGTCCGTGATGCTCCAATGACTGGAGCCCGTACATTCTATACTGATGCCAATAAAACAGGAAAGGCAGGTTACAAATCAGAAGACTTGGGTAAGGTAGAACAAAGTCCTTATGATTCTGTCCAGAAGGCAGAATTATATGCCATTCTTATGGTGCGGAGGGATTTTAAAGAACCTATTAATATAGTTACTGATTCACAATACACAGAAAGAGATATTTTACATATTGAAACTGCTGAATTTATACCTGATGATACAGAACTAACCTCATTGTTTCTCCAGGTTCAAGATTTGATCAGGAACAGGCTTTGCCCTATGTACATAACACACATCCAATCCCATACGGGTCTGCCAGGTCCTCTAGCACAAGGTAATGCAGAAATTGATCAATTATTGATTGGTAGTGTGCTACAAGCCTCTGAATTTCATAAAAAATATCATGTTAATAGCAAAAGATTGAAGAAAGAGTTTTCTATTACATGGCAACAAGCTGAGGAGATTGTAAAGAAATGCCCTACTTGCTCTTTCTTAAACCAAACACCACTGCCTGCAGGGGCTAATCCAAAGGGCACCCAAAGGAATGAAATCTAGCAGATGGATGTGTTCCACTTTGCAGAATTTGGCAAATTAAAATATGTTCATCACACCATTGACACTTATTCAGGCTTTCAGTGGGCAACTGCTTTAAGTTCAGAAAAAGCTGATTCAGTAATCACTCATTTATTAGAAGTCATGGCTATCATGGGTATACCTACACAAATAAAGATGGATAATGGTCCTGTTTATGTCTCTAGGAAAATGAAATGGTTTTTTGATTATTACAATATCAAGCATGTTACAGGTATACCATACAATCCTACAGGTCAAGCAGTCATAGAAAGATCAAATCGAACTATAAAGGATATGTTGAACAAACAGAAAGGGGTGGAAAACACCCCCAGAAATAGGTTACATAATGCTTTGTTAACCTTGAATTTTCTCAACGCTAATGAAAAGGGAACAACGGCTGCAGAAAGACATTGGATAATGGAAAAGTCTACCGAACTAAATCAACCAGTTTATTTCAAGGATGTGCTGACCTCACAATGGAAGCCAGGAGATGTGCTGCATTGGGGAAGGGGTTTTGCTCTTATCTCCACAGGTGAGGAAAAATTGTGGATACCGTCAAAATTAATAAAGGTTCGGTTTGAAGAAGAGAAGCCACTTGGAAAAGATAAATAACAATTCATTCACAAGGATGGCGAGCATACTGATGGTAAGAAATACAGATAGGTTGGGGGCAGGGTTCTTTTCTTATCTCTACAGGAAAATACTCATCTTCAAAGAAACTAAGGGACCCTGAATATTTAATTACTGATGGATGAACACATTTTGTAAGTATTAATTTATATATATATATATATATATATGTCTTATTAAACATTTCTTTATAAATATGTAGAGCTGGTTTTGAAGTTGGACTCTGGCTCAGTCCCTCTCCAATTCCAAGCCTATTAGTATGAGAAAAACCCAGAGTTTTTGGAGTTTCTGTCTCATGTCAAGAGCCATGATATGGGACAGAAAGAAATATGAGTTTAGAAAACATCTTTGTTTTTCTTCATATCTATCATACTTTTCTTTGAATATATCTATCATGCCTTTCATTGAATATATATATGTATGTCTATACATGTCTATATGATTAATGTTTAAGTTTTTCACAATGAACAATGAATTTTTCCTGAAGTGACATTTGAAGTTTCCAGGAAGAAGATGGGGCCCCACAACAACAACTCTACCTGGTTGTTATGACGTCATGATACCGATAGCGCTACTACAAGACCTGTTTTGGGTACCAGCTACACAAGACGATCCCAACTTGGTTAGCTGAAATGGTGCACATCTTGTACAACATTCTGGCCAGACCTCCACAAAATACTCAGAGACTATTTGCAATTTTAAAAGACATTGATCTTGAAATTTAACCATCATTTTACTTTCACAGGATCCCCCAGAAAGAACGTCGCCCCCATGACAGCTGGAAGTAATTCTAGAGGACGACGTCCCCTCTCCCAGTAAAGTTTGCCCCTGGGTTTAGAGACATCATTTAGGGGTTTGGAGGTTGGGGGAGGAATTTTATAAGCTCAGGGATCATATGAAAAAAAAGAGGGATGATGGGATAATAGATTTATAATTGTGAGTTACTGTTTTTAGACAAATATATTGGTATCAATTCTTGTATATTGATACAAAGTTAAATTATATTGACTATTGTATGCATGCATGTTTCTACTTCTGTTTAAAACATTTTTTATGTATTGATATATATTTTATTGATATATATATATATATATAGTAGTAGGGAGCTGCAGGCTGGGTTCCGCCACCCAGCTCCTGCCACCGGCTAGCTTTACCCGAAATAACAACACACAAACTGTATTCTTTTAAACACTGCTTGGCCCATTAACTCTAGCCCTTACGGGTTAATTCTCATATCCCAATCAACCCATCTCTAATAATCTGTAGCATCAGTCTTACCGGGAAAGATTCAGCATGTCTGACCTGGCAGCTTGCTTCATGGCGTCTGGCTCAGAGAACAGAGCTATCACGTCTGCCCAGGAGAAGGGAGCATGGCGCCTCTGAGCTCACTTCCTCTTCCTCCCAGCATTCTGTTCTGTTTACCCACCCACCTATATTCTAACCAATAAAATGGGCCAAGGCAGTTTCTTTATTATAATTAACCAATGACCTTCCTCCATCAATATATTGTATATATTTACCATATTTCAGTGTACATTTCTACCTCTGATTAAGATACTTATATAATGTTTGTGTATTGATATATATTTACCATATTGCAATGTATATTTGTACAGTGTTTATATTTGGAGGTCATTATCCTCATTTGTTACACAGTTGTTTATTGTCTTAGTCTTTAAGTTAGATAGATATTGAGAATTATATAGATTAATAGTCATCTAAGTTTGTCATTTATAATGAGACTAATCAGGTTCTTGGGATACACAGAGATTATACTCAGTATAGATAGATAATCATCAACCTCTTCAAAGAGCTGTAGAAAATGGTCTTTAATCTAATTCAGAGTTTCGTGATAGTGAGACACAATTGCTCCTGGCAACACCGCTCTATTCCCGAGAGAATGTTGAGCACCAAAGACACTCCAACTGGAGCCTTTCTTTTTGGCAGAACTGGCCTTTGGGCAAAGAAATGCCCATACCTCAACCACTAACAGAGATACAGAGCGTGCATCAATGGATAAAACAGGATTGTCATATCCTGCCAAGACAGGGTAAGATAGTTTTGAAAAGTTCCTTGCCTTTAATAATGGTATGTCAGTTATGTTAGGCCTTAGCCAAAGTTGGTTGACTCATCATTGCAAACGAGACTTTGGGTGATTGCCCAGGTAGTCAGTTGTCTCTGTCAATTGTTGCACATTTTGGATATATCTCGTTTGTTAAGTAATATTTATTCCCTTCTCAGATCTTTGACGGAGTTGAAGATTATATAATTGTAGTTACTCTCGACATTATTTAGACTCCTTGAGATAGAATGTTTAGCAAAGGTTTTGTTCTCGATATTGTATGTTATATTTATTATTTGTTATTATTGTATATAGTTGTATTTGGTTTAGTTCTGTCTTATTTAGACAAAAGGGGGAGATGTAGGAATAAGTCCCGCCCCTTAGGGGGCATGTTCGCCTTGGGCTAATGTTTACATATAAATCGCAGCGCTTGCTTCTGCTTTCCTGGTCTCTGTGGGAACGGTGGTTCTGTAAGTCTATTTCTCCATTAAAGCTGTATATATTTTTACAATCTGTCTGCATTTATTTACGCCGTTACAAGAATAGTGAGATATTACTGTGTATTGTTTAAGCCAGCAAATCTATGGTGTGGAATAAAACCACAAATTAAGACCACCTTAAAGCAGCATTAGCTGGAACCAAGTGTACAGTATTTTGCCGACATTCTGAATTTGCGTCAAGAACAAAAGGAAAGCAGATGTATAATGAGAAAACACAGCTGTTATTGTTATTATGGGTGAGATTGCTTCCCAAAATATTCCATGTGTTGTGTATTTGTAGGTATGTGTGTAGATTTATGTGTGTTGTGTATTTGTGTTTTATTATTGTTTGTGTGTGTGTTGCGTGTACATCAGGAGTTAACCTCAAGTATTTTTGCTAAGTCATACCCCCTTGAGTTTATTGTGTTTCGTTTTGTCTGTCAACCCCCTAGTCTTGGATTTCTAACCTCCTTAATTCTGGAAATAAATAAATGACCATTGTTTACATCGCCCAGCCTGTGATACTAGGAAACTAAGATGCGCATGTGCACAGGGTCTCCTTGGTAAGAGAGACGGAAGCCTTGCTCTGAAGCTTCAGAGAGATTCCATTTCCCCAGAAGCCTCCTGGGCTAAACCATGTAAGATGGACGTGAAGATGTCTCCAAGGAGGGACCAGAGAGCAATTTCCTTCCTCCTCACTGTCCCGGCATCCTGTCTTAAGGGAAAATACTCTTCATTCTGCCTTTGCATACACCCTGAGTCCGGACTCACAGGGCAGCATATTCTGAAAATAAGACCAAACTTTAGGAATTAAAAAATACAGATTCTGGGTCTGGAGAGGTGGCTCAGTGACTGAGAGTGCTGGCTGATCTTGCAGAGGACTAGGATTTAACTATTAGCACCTACATCACTGCTCACAACCATCTGTAACTTCAGTTCTGGGGAAACTCTGCCCTCTTCTGGCCTTCTCAGGCATTGCATGCACTTGCATGTACCCCCCGCCCCCGCCACTCCCTCACAAAAATATTTTATATGTATGTATGTATGTACGTACCTAAACTCGAATTCCAGTCCCAGCATGGACCTGCTAGTTTAGACGCTGAAAAAAAAAACCACAGTGTACTTAAAATCAAACATGGCTCCACTTTGGGCTGGAGAATAAACAAGCCGGGTGCATAAGAAGTTGGCATTCTGTGAAGGTTTGTTTTCTTGCTTATCTGTGTCTCACAGATCCTACCTCCTGTTTTTTTGCTCCTCACAAGACCTAAATTTGTGTGTTTTACCTGCTCTTTCCCTGGATTTTCCACATCATTTGTTCGTGGGCAAAAAAAAAAGGAAAAAGGAAAAAGAAAAAAGAAAAAAGAAAAAAAAAAGGAATAAATCCAATTTGTCATTAGGGGTTTATGTCTGTTAACCAAACAGGGGCCATCACATCAAGGTAGAGTAAATGTCCTTAGATGGACGTGATGCTTCCTTCATTTGAAGACAACAAGAAGCCTTACTGGTAGTGTTTTTATGCTTAGCAAACATCCCCAAAACAGCCCTCCGGAAGCAGTAAAGACCCAGCAGCTAGCTTTACAACCATGAATAGAAAGTGACCAAAGATTGTGCTTAACATTCCTTATAAATTAACTTCAGGAAGAGACGTCTTCTCTTTCAGAGAGAGGAGATGTCAATCAATTTGTTAACATCCCTGGGAGGCACAGATCCTTAAAACCAAGCCCCTAAGCTCTGGTACCTGCATCGGGGACCTCCCTTGCCACCGCTAAGCTGGGCCCCAAGCCTGGGCCCATGCCATTTGTGCTGTTTTATGAGAACTGCAGAGATTTGTGTGTTCGAGAAACTGCAGAGATTTGTCTCTGAGCTAAACACATTTTCCTGAGTCTAGAGTTATTGTTCTGAGGCCAGACTATTTCCCGGTCAAATCCTGCTTTTGTTTTCCTGTTAGTGGGTTATTTATCTCTAGCTTTGAGTGGCAGGAGATCTATAGCAGTCTGAGAAAATGGGAGAAAAGTAAGGAAAACATCTTCAGTCATCTTTCTGCTAGCCTTTTTATTTCACCTGACAAATCGCAGAAACAAAAGAAAAGTAACATTTCTGTTAAGAAAGAAAATCCACAGAACCCCAGAGCCTCCCACCTGGGCAATTTTCACGGAGGCTTCGCTTGTTCTCATGTATCTCTCCCCAATTCGTTGTGTCATGAATTTCTTAAATCAAATATGTATTTTTTTTTTTAGAAAGAAAAATCTTAGGCAGCACAAATTCATTGGGTTGCCAACCTTTGTTCAAAGCAGGAGGATTGTTGGCTGAGAAGCTCACCCTTCTGACAATTTAATCCAAACAAAATATAGATCTTCACTCCCAGAGCAGCTGAGCTAAAATAGAAAAGCTGTCAAAGCAATTTTGAAAACCTGCTCAAAATTTCTATTTACTGCCCTTCATTGACACAGAGCAATGCTCAGATCCGATTGTAGTGTTTGGCTTGGAGGGTGTGGGAAACTGCCTCCCTCCATCAAAGCGCATCCAGAGGAAAGCCCAGCATCACAGGCCTTTAGTTCTGATGATGGACATTCAAACCTCTCAGCATAATCGGCATGCTGAGGCAGAGAGCCGGTTACCATACCGGCAGACCTTGATACACTAAAATGAAGGGAAAAGATGAAACTAAGGGCCAAGGTTCAATGTTAGGACTGGTGAGGTGGCTCACTAGGTAGAGGCTCTTGTCCACAGACCTGAGAACCCAAGCCTGATCCCACAGTGTGGAGAGAGAGAAACAACTCCTGAGAGTTGTCTCCTGACCTCCACACTGACACTATAAACACTGGCACACAAAACAGTAACTACCTAAACAAATCTGTTAAATTCTACCTTCCTTCCCCTTTTTAATCAAACAATCCACACAGTGTACAAGAGGCTGTAACGCTTTCAGGAAGACAACCGAGCAATGCTAAATAGTTCAGAGCTTTCCACCGTGTTGTACACACTCCCCTTCTTTACTAATTATACCCTATTTCTCTCCAGCACCTTGTCCTTGTCAATCACAGACCTGTTTTCCATCATTATGGGTTTTCCTGTTGTTCTAGTTGCCTTTCTGTTGCTATGGTTAGACACTCTGGCCAAAAGAAACATAGGGGAGGATTTATTCTTCCATGTTCATCACCGAGGGAAGACGAGGCCACAACTTGAACACAGACCTGCTTGTTATTCCTCTCACCAAGGAACAGCCTAAGAGCAAAGCGGGAATCTGTGGAGGGCTGCTTGCTGGCACATAGGCAGGATAGGGCTCAAATTTGTTTATACAAAACTCAATTTTGTTATACAAAATTCAGGGCCATCTGCCTAGGGATGGTGCTGCCCACAGTGGGCTGGATCTTCATATGTGAATTACAATCAGAATCAAGACAGTCCCCTGAAGACACGTCCATAGGCCAGTCTGATCTAGGCAATCAGAGACTCTAGGCTGTGACAAGTTGACAGCTATGGCTGACCAGTCCACCTGTCCTGGGTATTTCACACAAGCAGGCGGACACAGTAAATGATCTTTGTAACTGGTGTCATTACTGTTGAACAATGTGTAATAGTGTCACTCGCTTTGGTTCCAAACTCTTTCCATTGTATGTACACACACACACACACACACACACACACACACACAGATTCACTGGAGCTGAAATTGCAGGCAGTTATGAACAACCCAACTTGGGTACTGAGAACTATACTTGGGTCTTCTGTAAGAGCAGTACCTGCTCTTAACCACTGAGCCTTCTCTACAGCCCTCAACTCTGGTTTTTTTTTTTTGTTTGTTTGTTTGTTTGTTTGTGGTTTTTTTGTTTTCTTTTTGATTTTTTTTAAATCATGAGGATTTTGCTTGCCATCACCAGCAACTATAGGGTTTGTTCAAAGATTCTTGGCCAGCAAGCAGCTGGGCTCCACCATTAGCTCTAACTCAATGTCTCTAACCTCCTTTGTCTTCGTTGTGCCGTATTGTTTTGTAACTGACAGACAGGTGAGTTTTCAATATTGTATCCCTCTAGGAGAACAGAAGGATTTAAAGGAGGCCACGTTAATCTAATATTGTTGTACAAATGAAAATAGAAAGTTTTCCCCTGAATTCTCCTTCCAGTACATTCTCAATTCTCATTGGTCAAACCCAGTTCAGGTGCTCTATAACTAAACCAATTACTTCTTTAAATGGAACAGACACTGCGTAGATTTGCTGCGACTGTGCTGGTGTGACCAATCAAGATCCATCCCCTATAAGCAGGGAAGGTGGCTGCCAGGTGGTCATCCTGCAATTTCTGTGACCAAATGGACTCTCCCGGGAGGAGACAGGATACATTTACATGGCCACACAATATGTTTTGAGTGTCTTCTGTGTTAAGGAAATTAAATACCACAGAAACAATCTTGCCCCTTTCCAATTCTTTTCAGCTTTTATGATGGTATCAATGAGGGGGGAAATTGTTAGAAAATCTTCACTCCACCGTGCTTGTCTTCAAGATGAACCTCTGTCTTCTTAATAAGACACACCATAGCCTGGCATGGTGAAGCATGTCTTTAATTCTAGTACTTGGAAAGCCGAGGCAAGTGGATCCCTGTGCGTTTGAGGTTAATGTGGTCTACACAATAAAAAATAGATAAAAGAAAAAGAAAGCATATTTGTCATAATGAGTGATATAGCATCTTTGAATAAACTTATCATTTAATATGATCAAGTATATGATATACTTGACAGAAGATGTCTTTGTAAAGTTTGGCACTATATATAAAATCAACACATATCAATACAATGGTTTGCAATGCAAAATTGTTTTAAAGTTGTACTAGTGGAAATAAACATCACATAAGTAACACAAAATTATGACATTTTTAAAAAGTTTGAAAACTAAGAATTAGTTAACACAGGGGCTAGGGAGATGGCTCAGAGGTTAAGAGCACTTGCTGTTCTTGAAGAGGACCTGGGTTTGATTCCCAGCATCTACGTGGTAGCTCACAACCATCTCTAACTCCAGTTCCCTTGTGATCTCCTCTGGCCTCTGTGGCACTGTGGGTACATGGTACACAGACATGCATGCTGGCAAAACACCCATACACACAAAATAAAAGACAAACCTTTAAAAAACAAATTAGCGGACATAAAACCATGAAAGTAGATTTTTAATACAATCAGGGACCTAAAAGAGAAAACTGAAGGTTGAATCTAAGTTAATTTTTAAGACAAAGTCAATGGAAAAGTTCAAATGCTACATCAATGTTTCTCACCTTTTGATGCACTGACTAGTCTATTCTTGAACAAAAGTTGCGAGATTCAAAGTTGTGGCTAAAAATATACAGGTCTCTTGACCAATGACTCAGAATTGAAATAACAGAAAAAGATATGTATGAAATGAGAAGGAGACATAGATGCATAATCAATAGATAGGAAAATAGATACACGTATAGAAACAGATATGTCTCTTCTTTGATGGATGTCTTAATGGGCGATTGCAGAATTGGGTACCCATTGAAAATATACTGTGCCAGTGAGCCAGCTCAGCCAGTAAAAGTCTGATGACCTCAGTTCTAGCCCTGGAACCCAAGAAAAGATGGAAAGAGGCCACCAACCCCACAAAGCCATCCCCTGTTCTAGTGCCCATTCTGTTGCTGTGATAAAATGCTCTGACAAAGATCAACTTAGGGAAGAAAGGGTTTGTTTCAGTTTACATGCTACAGCCTATCCTTGAGGGAATTTAAGACAAGAACCCAACCAGGAGCTTGAAGCAGAAACCATGGAGGATGCTGCGTGCTGGCTCCCTTGAAGGCTCATGCTTAGTTAATTTCCTTATTTTTAATTTAATTTAATTTTATTAACTTTTTCCATTTATTTTACATACTGACCACAGTCTCCCCTCCTTCCTCTCCTCCCAATCCCTCCTCTCCCCTATCCTCTCCTCTTCAGTCTCCATTTAGAAAGAGGCAGGGCTTCCATGGGTTTGGACAAAGCATGGCATATCAAGTTGAGGTAGAACTGAGCTCCTCCTCCTGCACCAAGGCTGGGTGAGGTAATCCAGCATGGGGAACAGGTTCCCAAAAGCCATCAGCTAGCTTTCTTATACCGCACAGGAATGGTGCCTCCCACAGTGGGCTAGGCCCTCCTGCATCAGTTAATAATCAAGGCAATCCCCACAGACATAGTCACAGGCCATTCTTATCTGGGCAGGCTCTCAATTGAGACTCCTCAGATGACTCTAGGCTGTGTCAAGTTGACAACTAAAGCTGCCCAGACATCATCTGGCCTCCACAAATGCTCTCTGACACGAGTGCACAGAACCCACACACACATACACAGGAATAAAGTTAAATTTAAGAGGAAGGCAATCACGATGTTGGCTGTGATAGTTCCACCAGTAAGGGAGCACTTCTGCTTTAGTGCCTGTCTCTGAAATATGTTTCATGGCATACAGACTGACTGTGTATGATATCCCAGCAACGCTATTGTGCATGTGGGACCTGCACTCTAATTCTGAGAGGAGCTTGAATGGAAAAGTGAGTATCCGAGAGTCACACAGTGTGGAATAGGGTTTCTCTTTCTATTTTCCTCCCACTATCTCAGTAAGGATGATGCCCACTGCAGGGGGTTAGCACAAAACCCTACATCTTCCTTCAACCAGAAGAAGGCAGCCAGACCATGCAGTAGTCAGCTATGTGTTTGAGGGGAGGGGTAGCTCTCAGATTCTCTCTTTATCTCCAAGCCTGGATCTCAGGTATGGGTCAGGATTCTCTGAGCTTTCCTTGTACACTCATAGAGTCTCATCCTTAATTCCTCCCATTTCTCCCATTCAGTCTGCCCCAGAGGCCAGATGGCAAACTCCCCAACAAACTTCCTTATCAAGAATCCTTATTTCCTAGGAATGTATCCCCTAAAATCTCAGCCATGACTTTGTCTCGCATGTCTATGAGAGCTGTGTCCCTGCTGCCCACAGTACAGGAGCTGGCAGAGTGGAGCTATCGAGGATACACCCAGCTCCATCAGCCAGCACCAAGTTAGGGTTGACATGGAAGGGAAGCCTCCCTTTGCTCGGTGGATGGTAGATCAATTCTGCCATATTTGTTTATACTATTTGCAAAATAACTAACAATGCTGATTTAAAGCAGCAAGAAGGAGTTCTACGAAAGGAAATATTAAATTCTTTTCAGGCAGTAAGCTATTGTTTATAGGTGAGTGCACAGGGGTAGCATGAACAGGAAGACAATGTAGCCACTGTGATGGAAGCGCCCAGGCATTCAGGACTGACTTCCCAGTGCTCAGCTCTTATGGTTCTCCATAAAAGGCTGAAAATCTACAATCTGTGCTGACCCTCTAGATTGCAAACATTGGCCAGGGCTGGGTCTCAGGAGTATGGCCCCTTATTACAAACAGAAATAGAAATATTAGCAAATGAGTTGGAGATTTTTCTCTGTTGGTGTGTTCCTTTGTTCCGGCCGGAGCAATCACAGGCTGCTAGAGGTGAGCCAGACTGCTGCAGGCTGCAAGCTACGGGCAGGATTCATCCACAGGCACTTTTCCTCCTAAGGGCTGGGATTTCCCCAGGGATTCCCGTACGCTCCATTCCTTTTATGTTCCCTAATTGACCCTTCTGCCTCATTAATCCCATAAATAATCCCAAAGGAAAGACAGATGATTTAAAAAAAAAAAAAAAGACCTCTGAAACCTGAAATGAAGGCTGAAAGCCTTGCCCTAGGGAACAATGCAATAACGTCTTCTTCCTCAGTGAGGCCCAGTCCACATCTAATTATAGGATCTCTGTCTGCCTAGGACACCCTGATTTTATACCAGAAGCCTTAGATCCTGGGATTCCCTCTAACGGGACCAATAGATGGTCAGGCTCCTTCCTTAACGTGACAGCCATTGTGGAATATTATTTTAAGATGTGCTACATTTGTTTATGTTGTGGAACATTTTAATGATGCAAAGATGGGTTGCATTTTTCTTTCATGTTGCATTTGTTTAACTCCATGAAGCTTTGTTACTTTACCCTTCTAAAACACCTGATTGGTCTAATAAAGAGCTGAATGACCAATAACCAGCAGGAGAAAGGATAGGCGGGGCTGGCAGGCAGAGAGGATAAATAGGAGAAATCTAGGAAGAGATTGATGGAGGAGTGAGAGAAGGAGAGAAGGACATCAGGGGCCAGCTACCCAGTTACACAGCAAGCCATGGAGTAAGAAGTAAAGAAAGGTATATAGAATAGAAAAAGATAAAAGCCCAGAGGCCAAAGGAAGATGGGATAAATTAAGAAAAGCTGGTTAGAAACAAGCCAGGCTAGTTCTGGGCATTTATAAGTAAGAAAGTCTCTGTATGTGATTATTTGGGAACTGGGTGGCAGGTCCCCCCAAAATCCCAAAGAGTAAAAGTAAAAATAACCAACAACAGACAGTATTGTGTTTCCCCACACTCATTGGTTGATGTCATGTGACCCACCTCAGCCCCTGAAATGCAGAGTGTTGATGATATCCATCATATATGCTTCCTGCCAACAAAAGACCTGCAGATTCAGTATGTCTTCTTTCTACCTTTGTTCTACAATGGTTTTGCACAGATGGAATGCTAGACCTTCCAGGGGCCAAACTGCAGTTGCAAGAAGAACAATCACAGACTAAGCTTATATGTGGAGAACAGTAGAAATATTAAATGGAAAGATTCTGGGTCCTTAAAGACACAGTGAACTGCTAAACGAGACCTTGCTGTGTGTCAGACAGTGAACGTCTCTTGTATTGCTGCGTATCCAGTTTCTTGGCATCATACAAAAGCTGTTAGCGTTAGCTCCTCTGCAGAGGAATTTCTAGACTGGAAAGAAGATCCATGATGTGGAAGATAGACCTGCAGCTTACAAACCCTGTCTGTATCACCTGAAGGTCACTATGATGCTAGTCTTGACAGGACATGGTTTTCTCCTGACCAAGCAGATATTAGTGAGTGTTGCCTGTGCTCTTGTTGACATAAAAAGGAAACTCTCACCTCAAAGGGATTACAAGACAGGTTGTTCTGGTACCACACAGGAGTGACCATGGCTCAGAAACACAGACTCAGGTTAACTCAAATTCCATGTTCCAAAGCAGGAACCATGTGAGGAAGCCTTACGGTAACTGAACAATGAAAGTCATAAATCAAGACACTTTTCAACTACTTCAGTCGGAACATAGGGAGGTGGGTTACAACAAAGCAGAGTAAGCTCCCCTGTTGGCATTGATGCTATCCAACAGTATTCAGCCTTTTGGTTGGTTAGAAACTGGGTGTCTGCTCATACATTCCAAAGGATTTGCCTAAAGGCCACAAAGCTGTTAGGTCAGGTACTGGGCAATAAACAGCTATTTAAAATTGCTTAAAGATGCTCAACAGCATGATGTGGCTGTAGATCTGCAGCATCCTAAACCCTCTGCATCACTGAAGTTCTAGTGAGTTCGTTTGCACTGCAGAAGGTGCAGTAGAAGCCAGGGTCTTCAGAATGCTTATTCCCATTCTCATGACACCATCCCAGAAAGAGGGTCCATACCTTCAAAGCCTTCTTTCCAGAAAATTAGCCTAGAATTATGGTAGAGATGCAGCCAACAAAGGAAGAAAATCAAATGTAGGCAAACCACAAAGATGTACACTTTATGACAGGGCTGAGAGACCCTTGCTGGTTTCATAACTATTCCTCAGAAGAGAAACAATCACCAAACCCCCAAATCTTCTGGAAATAAAAAAAATCAACCATAAGAAACAGATAAGTAATGAAACTTTATTTGGCCTGATCAACAGCTATGAAACAGCCCCAAAGTCCCTTTAGCAGACTGGAAATATGAACACTGTTTTCCTACACAGAATTCTGCATTTGTTCTCAAAGCCCAGGCTGGATGGAACTCGTTGATGTTTTTAAGACTGAGTTCCGGTTGCCTCTTTTGGGTCTGGTCTTGGGTTTTCTCATCTTCAATGGTCTCGGTGCTTCAGTCGTGATCTCTAGTGCCTGAGAACAATGACACATTCCCCAAACAATTAGTGCATAAATGACTGAGTGGACAGAATTGGAAAGAAATGCAGTGAGCCAGAATTTAGATGCCCATGGTGTTCACAGCCAAAAGGAGCATCAAAGTCTGTGGGAAATGATGCTGCACAGATGCGGGGCAGGTTCTCAGGTGAGCAGCTGATGGGATGTGCTCCCCCACTGGGTCCAGGTGTGTGTGTTTCCTGTGATAATGGGGAGTTAATTGTCAGACAGCATCACCAGGCATTCCTCAGGAGGGGCTGCAGAATTTGCATACAGAAAGTAATGCGGAGTCCCAAGATGGCTAAGGGGAAAAGAGCACTTGCCCTGGGTAGGGGAGTTGCAAGGCAAGATAAAAGAAAAACAATAAAACCAGCATTAGTGGAGTGTGATAAATAAATGGGAGAGACAGAAGGGAAGAACACAAACCCAGAAAAGGAAGAGACAGATGGTGGGCAGATTTTGTTTATTATCCCAAGTGAGATGGAACTAGGTAGAGGGTTTATGAAAAGCGGCGCCTTCCAAACTGTGAGTTGAAAATTAACTAATTCAGCTTTCGTGGGCAACTAAGAATAAGCGCCTGTGTCCCTTAGGAAGGTGATATCTCAAAGCAGGAGAGAGATGCAAAGCAATGAGTCAGAACAGTGAAGGAGTTACTGCAGAGCTTACCCGGCTCATAGCATTGTCATGGAGGGGTGGGAACAAGGAAATGAACAGACTTGAAAAAGATGGTTGGTGGTTAGGGTGTGGCCACAGGTGGTGGGGAGGGACCATGAGCTGTGACTACTGCATGAAGTACTTAGTATGTCTAGAATATGGTCACTTGGGTGTACCAAGAACTCAGAATGGGATGAGCGTGTAGACTCATGAGTCATCAGTAAAACAGGACATGTAAATGCATGGGACAGTAGAAGACAATAAAATGGTACATTTAAGGAAATTGGAGGATTAGTGAGTTCACATCTAGGATCACTGAGGACAGCTGATAGTGTTGAATGCATGAAAAAAAAAAACAACAAAAAACAAAAGCAGAGACATAGATGGAAATCCAAGAGGCTGTGATTCCATAAGTCAAGTGGGGAAGTGGGATGAGTGTGAACTTCAGGGTTAAAGAACATGATGAAAATAATTCCATAGTGTGCTAGAAGCTAAACACATTGCCAGAGGCACACTGGATCCCAGAAGGGACTAGAGAACTTCTGAAGTCACACAGCAAATTGTCGGCAGAGCTCAGGATCAGATTCGAGTCCCAGACTCACAGATTCTTTCCTATCATGAGAAAAGGAGTTTGCCATCAAGATGCCTAAGACATAAGAAAAAGCACGTGCTCACATTGTAGTTGATTCAGACATTACCGGAATAAGTGCTTATGGCTATGTTTCTGGTGACACCAGAAATTTTACCGGTCAGGAGAAAATGCTGGTGCACATGGCATGCTCATTATGAAATGGCTCATTATAGGGAAAGGATCCTGAATGGCTTGGTAATATGCATAATGAGAGCAAGGTATTCTGCAGTGCGTGTGTTAAGTCTGTGTTGGTAGACAGAAATTAGGAAATGAGAAAAAGGTTTAGATCCATTGTCCAGGTGCATATTTAAGAGAAGTAGTGGGAAATGGCCTTGAATAAAAAAGTAATGAATTCATTTCTTCTTTAGTACATTTTGATCACTTATCACCTGCTCAGTGTGCTTTGTCTGCTGTCATATGTGAGGGAGAGTTCCAGAACAAGTAAAATGATCATCATGACTATCACCATCTCCGTCATCATCACCAGCATCATTGTGATCACCACCATCATCAGCATCATCACTACCATCACCACCCACATCATCATCATCACCATCATCACCAACATAATCATCACCAACATCATAGTGATCACTGCCATCATCAGTACCATACCATCTCTACTGACATAATCACCATCATCATCATTCACCAGCATCATCACCACCATCATCTTCGTCATCAACAGAACCATGAGTATTATCAAAATTTATATCAGCATCAGTGCCATCATCATCATCATTAACATCATCAACAACAACATCCCAGAAAATGTCTCAAACTTCCTCCAAGAACCTCAGGTTTGAGTCTCTTAATCAAAGGAATATTTTTCTCTCTTGCTTCTATCCTTAATCATGATCATTTCCGAAGGCTGAGGGAAAACAAGCTATGAAATGAGAGTTATTTTCCTAATGAGTGTCAAGTCTTCCTGAGATGATACCTGCTATGTTGACCAAAAATGACAAAGGGCAAAGAAGCATTAATGTTGAGGGGTGACAGGTTGCCTGGAACAGTGAATTATATGAGCACCAAGCTATAGAGGGCAAATCCAAGAGACAATCACTGACAGTGATTGGCAGTGGTCAACCATGTTACCTCAAGATCATTCACAGTCTCACCCCTCTGCCTTGGTAAGCTTCAAATCTGGGAAGAAGACATGTTCCCTGAAAGCTGCCTTCATTCTCAGCTTAACTGTTGATCAAAATTGGACCCACACTTGAGAGCGTGTACCCGGGAATATTTACTTGTATTCAAGAATAAACTTTTACTTACTGAAAGGGACACTTACCAATGGCATATTTGATAAAAAAAATTGCAATCTAATGAGGACATTATTAGCTTTAAGTATTCAGAAATAGAGTAGACTAGGGAATGTGCCTTGCTCAAGGAGAATTATGTATTTATTTATGCTGTAAACCCAGATGTGAGAGATCTAAATGAATATTTAATATTCTGAAAAAGATATACTGAACCATACATACAAAAGCCCAGCAAGGTTGATGTATAAGAACATTTTACAATATGAAAATCATACAAATGTTTGCTAAGCATATAATGGCCAAGGAAGCCGGGAGACATTTCCTCATAGTGAAAAATGAGGGAAATAAAAGCATGAGTAACAAGCATTATGAGTGGATTTCACAAAAAATAATGTTGAGTCACAGAAATCAATACACTGTGCATATAACTGTATTGTTTCATTTAAATAAAGGTTTTACACCAGGCTGTCAGTAGGTGCAGCAAGAAACCGTTGAACATAATGAATCTGCATGGGAAAAGAGCAGTTTTTACTGAAGAAAAAAAAACCTGTTGACCATCTTGGATAGTAGATGACAGTGCCCCGATGAAAAAGTTTATTGAGTTTTATAGGGGTGTATGAAGCAGCTCAGGCAGTAAAATGAAAAATGCTTTTGGTTTCTATTTCCTATGAAGAACAAGCTCAGGTCAAGATCCTGTTAATGCCATAGCTGCTGTCACTTTGGACTTCTTTGTGACCTACCTCAGGTCAAACTAACCTATATTGTTAGAATTCAAATTAGTAGGCATTTGAGGGCATTTGTGGGTAGACGGGAGAGGGAGGGAGGCTCCAGGTGTGATTCTCTATTTAGGACTAATGAAAGAACAGTACTTCCTTATGTGTGCTATTATTGTTCTGCTATACGTGTTATACAGTGAGAAAAAATACAAAAGAGTAAAGAACCTTTCCAAGTAAACACGCACACACATACACACACACACACACACACCAAAAGTTCCAACATTCAGGGACTATCTCTGACTTAAAGGTAAGTACACTCCCTGGAAATGTGTTTATTTACACACTCTAAGTGAACAATTTCCAAAATGAATGTTCGATGTTTGAGAATTGCCTGGGTCAATGAAGATCAAGACATATATGTGGGCAGAAAAGAAACTATCTACAGACAGATAGTACCTCATTCTGGAGAAATAGAACCCATCCAGGAAGTGTGTCCTACTGACATTTCCAGGTCTCCATTGGTACAAAGAAATGATTTATCCTCTGACACAACCCACGGAGTTGCCCATGTGTTCCGATACAAGATGTAGTACAAACCACACATACTCCTGTAACAGAGAAGTAAATGGGTGTTCCCAGATGAAGTTCATGCCTAAGAGAAACCATCCCATAGTGCTGTGATGCCCACTACACATGTCCTCTGTGGGGTGGCCATTCACCTTTCACTCCTTTGCCTTGTGACTTAGCAGTCTCACCACCCAGGGAAAGGAGGAATCCATTCCCCAATTGCTGACTATGAGCACCATTGATCCTGCATCAGAAGTGACAAAGACCTCAGATTTTCCATCTCCATCATTCTCTAATGCTGCCCCAAGGATTAAAATCCCATTCACGGAGGCACATGAGAGCATGAGGCACCTGGTGGAAGAATCTTTAGATGCTCCTAACAGCAGACTGGTTATCTGGCATGGAAATGAGAAGGTCTTGGACGGTCTAGAAACATCCAACCCTGTAACTGAATGGTGGGTCTACAGCTGTGTACTATCTGGTTCCAGCACAGACTCATCACTTTAAGCCACAGGGTTCATTTTAAAAGGTAAATCAGCAAAATGTCGGGAACTGCTTTACTGTTTCCTTTTACCTGGGAGATGAGGTCTTTAGACTCAGTATTAACTGGTGATGGAGTGGCTGAAGGGACATATCTGAAACACTAGGTGTTGTCATGGTTTCCTGATACTCCTGGGTTTCTGTGGCCATGCCCACATCTCTTGATCGACCTCTCTTCATTTGAGCCACTGGCTCTGATTGGCAAAATAAAAGCTTGTGTTTTTCACGGCCACACAGACTGAACATAAATGTCTATAGTCTCCTGACCCCTACAGGTCATGCGCGGCATCACAGCTTCAGTGGGGCTGCAGAGATGCATGCAGACCTCTGTAGTAAGCCCAGTGAGGTTGCTGTTTTCACAATATAGACGGTTCCCCAGACAGCATCAGTTTTCTGTTCAGTACCAGGAAACATTTTAATTAATAATGAGCAAAGTGAGAATAATTGTTTTATCCAGAATGGAGCCACACCTCATGCTGGGAATGTCAGGCTGTGCATCTGCCGGCTGGCCACCTCCGAGACTAACAGCTCAAACCTCAGAGAACAAGAATCACCTATCAAGTCACAGTCACACTCTGAGGCCAGAATGCTTTAAGAAAATGCAGCAATTGTGGAGCCCCAGTTACCTCTGGGTTCATAGGAGTGGTACTTAAGGTTTAATATCACAGCAATTCTTCAGTCACTGGCTACAGGGGCTTCACCTGCTGTGCAGAGAGGCGGCATGAGCCTTGGTTTCATGACTTTTTCCGGATGTAATGTGATTCTTGTCGTGTACTTTTCGGTCTCTCTCTCTCATCCTCAGCTTTGCCTTTAATTGGTCTCTCCTGGTTGTTGTTGATGAAGGCATCTTACCTTGATTAGAGGAAGAAAGTAAGAGACTCCTGGTTCCCGCCATTAAGGATCCTTGCTCCTGGGTAATTTGGCTTCTACCAAGATCTTTGCAGGTAGAGATTTAGGTTTGCACACTGGAACAGTTTCCTAAATTGTCCCATGACTGTGCCCATACAGAACACAGATTGCAGTGGAAAGAGCTCAAAGGCAGCTACATTAAAACCCACCCCAGTATAAGAACAGCTCAACAGGTAGGAAAGTCTCCTCTCCTCAGTATTTCTCATTGTTTATGTAATCTGTGGAGGGAGGAGCCTTGTGCATCTGGTCAGTTTCAGGAACTACCTGAGACTTTTGAGTTATCTACTTTCTCACCCTTAATGACCTACCATGTAGTACAGAATGCTTCAACTGGGAGGAAACTGCCCCCTCAAAGTAGCTCCAGCTGTCCTCAAACTCATGATCATCTTGCTTCAGGCCAATGAGAGCTAGAATCACAGGCAAAAATGCACTTCCAACCTAAAGCATGATTTCTATAAAGAGATCTTTTGACTTTTGTTGGAGTGGGGGTTACAGAGAAGTGAATTCAGAAATGAAGGCTGCATCTCAATGGAAGTCATTGGAACCTAACACAAATTAATTATAACAATAACAAGCCAGTCTACTGGAGACCAAAATATTTGCAAGACTTCCCAATGCACTTCTGTGTTTAGTGTTCACACTGCTTGAGAAAATCTTACAGCATTATACAACTGTCTACCGATGTATTTGAAAGCATAATTTGTCATATGCAATTAGTGGTTGGTGATAAGATCAAAGTGTCTGTTAAATAAAAAAACCAGCCAGCAATGATATTATAATAGGATTAAGCTTGACTTCGTTATCAAAATTGATCCTAGGAAAATGGACTTGTCAGTTATGAAACAAGCAGTTAAGAATCTTCCAGCTGACAATTCCAAGTATCTAAGCACACAAAACCGCCGCTCAAATTTGGGGAAAATCACCAGATTGCTTCATGAGATTGCTTAATCACATATAAGGAACACACAATAGATAGTTCAGTGTAAAGTCTAATTCTGTGTGTGTGTGTGTGTGTGTGTGTGTGTAGACCCAGCTAGGGTAGCAGGGGCAGTTTCCAGGACAGAAGAATTTGTCAAAGATAAAATACAAACAAGACAAGAAGTTGGTGAGAAATGAGAAACAATGGGTGTTTGTGAATTGAGGTCTGGGATGCAAAAAATAAAAAAAAAAAATCTTATATGAAAGACAGAAAAGTCCAGTGTGGCCAGAAAGAAAACTTAAGAGCAAGGTTTGGGGACAGATCTGGAAGAAATTTTCCTCTTGGACACATACTGTGGGGAGAGGATACACATGGAAGGTGATGTAATCTTTAAGTCACAGCCCATGCTTCAGTGTCTGGGGCTTGTAGCTATGGAGAGATCTGGGGAGGGAGGAAGCTCATGAGATTTCAGTGAATTAGAAGGCAGCACTCAAGCAGATGGTATGGTGTGGATGGGCACGGGTGGGCATGGGTGGTCAGAAGCAAGTCTGACACGGATGTAAGACCCAGATTCAGAGATCTGAGTGTGAGCAATGATTTGACTGTTAGACCCACTCTCCTAGGTGAATGGATCCTGAGGCTCAGTAGATCTGGGACACCTGGTGAGGTGTTTAGTCCTCATTGTCAATGTGACTTGCATTCGAATCACTCAGGAGACTGAAGCACAGTTCTAGGCTTTTCTATAACAGCAATTCTGGAGAGGGTTAACTAAGAATAAATGTGAGTGGTGGCTTCCTGTGGGCTGGAAAAAAAGAGAAAGCCAATCAAATGACTCCACCCCTTTCTCTCATCAGCTTCCACTGTGATGAGCCTGAGTGCTTGGGAATTACCAACCATGGACCAAAGCCCTCTGAAACCATGAGCCATAATAAACCTTTGTGTTCTGTGTGCTGTTTATGTCAGGTTTCTATGTCACAGGGATAAGATAATCTAATATGAAAAGCAAAAGGAGCTGAGTCTCCAGGCAAGGAAAGGCACATAAGAGAAAACGACACTCTTCTATAGATAGAACCTGGGCTCATTCTGGAGGCTCAAGTGAAAAAGATGTTCACATTTTTGTGGAAAAAAAAAAGTAGTTCCACAAGATGAAAAATGTGGTAACCATTGGCAACCTGTGGGGTCAAAGCCTAAGAAGCCCACATTTCTGATCTTGACTCTGATCCCTAATCTCCTCTGAGCACTACCCTGACTCGTCACTCACTTCTCATCATGCAACACAAGGCTACTGCCACTGTATCTCCAACTTACAGATAAGGAAGTGGAAGATCAGCGGACTCATACAGTGCTGGATAATACAGGAGGACAGAGCAAGCAGAATGAAGACTCAGGGAACCACCACGGTCTATGTCCTTGTGAAGAGCACAGAAGTGACATCATGACAGAGAATCCAAGGCCACAAGAAAGGAAGATTCCAGAAGAGGAATGGCCACTTCAATGGATGCTCCTGAGGAACCGGTGAATTGTGCACTGGGTATGAGGGAGGATGGTGAGGTTCTTGACTACCTATCGACGTCGGCTTTGGACCCAAGGTGGCGAAGGAGGAATGGCTAAGGTGAAGATGTTCAAGAGAGAAGAATGGAGGCACTTGTAGGAGAAGGGAGAAGAGAGCTTCAGTCAGTCCACTGCCAAGTCTCAGAAGATGTTTGCATGGAGGACATGGCTGAGATTGGCCTTGCCCAGGCGAGAAAAACCATCATGATCTTGGTCAATAAGAAGGAAGTATTTGTGGCTGTTGATTTGGGACTGACTTTCCCTCCCAGCAGGATCATGAGAATGAACCAAAACTCACCAGTGTGGTCTGTCTTTAAGATAATCAAGTCTCTAACTTCAGAGTAAGCAGGTGGTCCTACTTCGCCCTGGATTAAGGACCCAGAGGATAAGCCACAGGGAACACCCGGGAAATGTCTTCCTGGATCCCTAATAGGTTATTGGTTCTCTGTGACTTCTACCAGTTATGGGATGTGAAGAATACACACATGCAAAGAGAGGGAGTCAGTCAAAGAAAGAAACAATGAAGGGTCTGGGTCCCGACCACTTCCCAGGAAGATAGCTGGCTCAGTATTTCCCAGTGCCTGCTACACTCCCTCTGCTTCAGCCTCCACTTTAATGCATAATTTATGGATGCAATTAACAGAAACCAATCAACCAAGACTGTGCACACAGTACTGTGTTTAACAACAGATGCTTCCAATAGTGATTATGTTAGAATAATAACAACACTGAAAACATGCCCGGTCATCAGTAATGTGTTGCCAAAGCTAACAAGACTGATAGTTTCACCAATAAAACAGCGAGCAGGCAACTCTGGGAAGGGTGCTGTAGCTACAGCTTGTTTCTCTAGGCAGAGGCTCAGACTTTTACACTTGTGTGTGTGTGTGTGTGTGTGTGTGTGTGTGTGTGTGTGTACATAGGCATGCACTCACATTAACATACAAACATATGCACACATATATGTGCACCCATGTAAAGACAGATGTCATTCCTCTGAAGCCAGGGTCTCTCACTCACACCTAAGGCTTGCCAATTAGATTAACTGGGCTGGACAAAGAGTTCTAAGCACTGTTTCATCTCAAGAGCTAGAGTTATAATCAAGCCGCTACACTTGGTTTTGTTTGGTTGGTTTTTGGCCTTTTTGAGTTTTGTTTGTTTATTTAGGGGTGGCAGTTTGAATGAGAAATCGTTCCCAACCACAGGTTTGGGCATTTAAATATTGGATCCCTAGTTGATGGGGCTGATCAGAGAGGTTGTAGGGAAAGGTAGTCTTTCTGGAGGAAGTACATCACTGGAGTTGGGATATGAAAGTTTAAAGCCGCACATCACTTCCAATTCATTGTCTGCTTCATGTTTTCAGTTGAGGATGTAGCTCTCAGCTTCCTACTCCAGCCACCAAGCCTACTGCCTCTGGCCATGCCTTCCTGCCATGATGGACTCGTATCCATCTGGAACCACATGCTCAAATAACCCTTCATGCTGTAAGTTGTCTTGATGGAGATGTCTTATCGCAGCAGCAGAAAAGTAACTAAGACCCTGGGTTCTGGGGCTTCAACTCCGGGCCTCCTGCTTACACCACTAATACTTCACAGGCAGAACCAGTTTCATCTGACTTTCTCATATGTGTGTCTCAGACTATCTTGTTCCAACACTCCCATCTAAGGGAACGGGTCAGAAAGCAGGAGGTCTTCGGGCCCCCATAACTTGCAGGGCCTCTTCATTGTACAGTAGGGTCTACCTCTTGCCCAGCTTCCAGTCAACTCAGTAGGAGACTGTATCCCCCTGTGCACTCCTGTGCAGATGTGAGTCTATGTCTTCATCCACCTCACCCTCTGCTCTTCTCCTCCCTGTGTCCATCAGCCCCTTGGCTTTCTCATCGATGGTGGTCCCTCTGCACAAAGGTCGTGTTAAGCCTACGGGATTTCACGCAGGGAAATCCCTTGGTAAAGAACGTGGATTAGAACAAACTCAAACTTGTGATTGTCACCATAGGGAGCCCCGAGCTGGTGCAGGAGGCATGTGGAGATTTTGCTGAACACTGGGGTCCTGCTATGCATTTTCTTTTCTTCTTTTATTTCTATTTTACTCTCAATATAGTCTCTCACCCTGGAGCTAGGACTTGCTTCATGCCTGCGCACTCCCTGTCCTCACAACCCAAGTGCAGGCAAAACAGACTTGTACCACCTGCCTGGCTCGGGCTCTGAATTTTATTGTGAATTCTTTTTTAAGTTAGTAAAAAATGTAAAGGACTTTGTTATGCCATTTTTACATATCTGTGCCATTGTATTTGGTTGTTCTTATTCATCTCCCCACACCACCCTCTGCTACCTCCCTATTCTCCCCTTCCCTGGTACTCTTCCCTCTCCCCAGTGCTCTCCCCTTCTGCCTTCGGAACCTGTGAATCCCATTGCTCCCTGCCCCACTAAGCTCTAACTGTGGGATGTTTGCTCACTGGAATTGAGCATCCAGGTCAGCCCTGTTTTCTGTATTCATACCCTCTGTATACAAGCCATAGCCACCCTCCATACCACTGTCACCAAGGAGGTCCAAGGAGGGCATCACATGCTGCAAGCAGCTGGCCAAGACTGGGGCTACCATTGTCTGTCAGTGCGCTGTATCCCAGGCCTCTGGACATGGCTATTCTCAGCTGATGAGTTTTCCTTCTGTCTGGGAATGAATGATGGGCGTGGGCTCCACCTATTATGAAGCTGCAGTTTCACCTCCTCCATCAGCTTCAGGTTCTTCACTCTGTCACACTGATGGCTGTGTTTGGCTCATGGACGTCCAGAACAAGAATTTTGACTCTTTCTGGTGGCCGTTACCTTGGTGACCTGTGAGCCACAAACACCTTGAGTGAAATCCCATGATGTTCTCTGTCCCTTTCTCCATCTTAGCATTTTTGTTTGTTTGGTCTGTTTGTTTGAATCAGGATCTCACATGTTGCAGGATGGTTTGTTGAACCCATGCAGTGAAGGCTGGCCTTGAACCCTGATGCTCCTGTCTCTGCCTCCAAAGACTGGAATTATGGGTGAGCATCATGGCACACAGCTTTGTCTTTTTATTCTTACAAGAAGAAATAGACTTGGGGCTGGAGAGATGGCTCAGAGGTTAAGAGCATTGCCTGCTCTTCCAAAGGTCCTGAGTTCAATTCCCAGCAACCACATGGTGGCTCACAACCATCTGTAATGGGGTCTGGTGCCCTCTTCTGGCCTGCAGGCATACACACAGACAGAATATTGTATACATAATAAATAAATAAATACTTTAAAAAAAAAAGAAATAGACTTATGATGGCCTGGTTGTTCACTGCTAATTTACCATTTTCATGTTGTTAAAAAAGGTCAGGGGTCATTTTAATCTTCTTTACATATTTGCAGTCAACCATGTTTGTCATGGACTGTATTGTTTAAATAATAACAATTACTAGGAAATGTTAATTCCATTTTTTTTGTTCCTATTCCAACTGGCTTACTCTGACAACTATCACAGCAACACTTAACCAATCTCCTAGAGAGACACCGCGGTAGCCCAGGCCTGTCTGGAACCCTCAGACACCATGGAAGACCTTCCTTCCTTAGAAAAAAAACAAGCACTTAAGTGTGTGGCAGCAAACAAGGCCACCATGGGGCCCAAGCTCTGCTTTCAGAGAACATTCCTAGCTGACAGTGCCCTTCTGGGTAGAACAGATGGACAGAACCCCACAGAGTGCTCTATTTCACATATAGATGGGTGCCTGGCAACCAGGATGTTACCACCAGGCGCCTGTGGAGAAGAACCCATTCTTTCCAAAGCCAAAGCACATCAGAATGAAGAATGTTTTGATAGCACTCTGACGATGATGCATGAGGCTCCTGGAGGCTACATGTGCCTACTGAGGATCCAGCCTCCACCCCTGTAACAGAACAGCCTAAGTTAAGACAGGACCAGTGCATCATGAATGGAGCAAGGAGCATCTAGGGTAAGATGTCCCGGTGGAGGGAGCACATGCACCCAATCTCTGTCTAACTATTCTCTCCTCCTTTGTTTAAATGTGTCCTTCCATGGACCCAGATGTCTATGAAGACTTCAAAAACCTTCTAGTAAAATTACCCATCATCCCTCCCGAGGTGGCTTTCAACTGAGTGACAAACTTGTTTCTGTTTCTCCTGCTTCCTAGACAGGTGTTCTTGAGTCCCACTGCCCAGCCCTATAGAATTTCATGAAACAAGAAAAGTTAGCGTCATTGGATAAGGCCCAAGGATCTGATGTGCTTCTGTCTGACTAGCATGAGACTGGCAGAAGAGAGGCAGAAGGTATTTCCTGAGCCCTCAAATTGAAGACCCACTACAATGTCTCATTCCATCCCACTAGCCTGGGATTCACTGAGGAACATTGCCCTCCAGTTGTATGTACTGTACCGGCTCATCTGCCCCATGGGTGGGTATACATGTTCTCATGATGGAAATGGCTGGGCAAGCCTGTGGTGCTTACAGCACAGAAAGACACCATCTCATATTTCTTCCATCTCTGCTGCAGTCCTTCCTACTCTTAGGTTTAGTGATTGACCATAAATGTTCAGAGTCAACACAGAACAGGCTGTATAAGGAAGCATGCCAGTTACCACCCCTGGTTTAACTCCAGTAGAGCTTGCAATGTCCCCTCTTTTGCAGGATCCCAGGAAAATTTGAAGATTTCACATAAAGATCTCAAAATTCCTCATCTTTGGTCCCCGTGTTCTCGGGATCTGACTTCAGTTATTACAGAAAGGTGAACTCACTCCAGATATGTCCCTCCTCTACCTCACCCTCCTGATGTAGTGTTTTAAGCGCAGAAAGCCCTGAGACACAGGCTAGAAAACAGCCTTCCCTGCACAAGTGACAGGAGAGAAGGAAGCAGTCTGCTTAAATGCGTCATCACGTCCACAAGAAGGGGCACTGAGAACCATTCAATCACTGGCCCTTGAAAACATCACAAAAATGTCTACTACATCCCTTTTCAAGCTAAACAATTTATAGCTCATTTTTCAAGATAGCTCTGTATCTTTTCTTTCTTCCTATTTATTTTATTATGTGCATGAGTGTTTGCCTCTGTGTGTATCTGTCTGTGCATTACATGAATACAGTGCCCTTGGGGGCCAGAAAGGGCATCGAATATCCTAGAGCTGGAGTTACAGATGGTTGAAAGCCATCATGTGGGTGCTGTGAACCGAGCCCAGGTCCTCTGGAAGAATAGTCAATGCTTGTAACCTTTAAGCCATCTCTCCAGCCCTATCTGTGTCTTTTCTTAAAATCTGTTGACTTAAATATCAAACATTAGTAACTGAGAAAGTACAAAACAAGGAAAGCTTGACTATTTTTCCCTACTCTTTTACTGGTCTACTTTATTCCCTGCCCTTCTGTTGATGTCCATGCAGAAAGAGAGTACTGAAATTTTTATGCCTCGTCTAGGCAGCTATGATGTTTTTAATGTCATGCTGCTGTGTATACCTTTGGTGGAAAGCAAGCAACACATTGGAATCAAGGCCTTAAACCATGAACATGATTGATACTCACTCAGTGAGATATTTGGAAGTGAACTCCGCTAAGGAAGAACCTTCCTTTCTTCCCTGTCCTCCACCTTCAGCACATTGATCATTGATTCACCCAAGAAGCATGTGCCTCTGGTAGCAGAAAGGCCACCACAGCTCGGGCACTTACCATGTATACCAGAAGGAGAGTTGCTCAGAAATAGTCAGAAATAGGTCCTTGTCTCACGCCTAGACTAACCACTGTCTCAGGAAAATGGGTCAGCAGCCATGACATAATCCTTGGAGCTGAAATTATTCACCTCTACTAGTATCCAGTGGCTGCTGAGCATGGTGCATAGTTCTAGAATTGCTTGGACAATCTTCAGAATGATGTAGCTACAGCTGGATTAACATCTAATAGAGTCAAGGGTAGCTACCTTCGGAAGCCCATCAGACATCTTCAGGGACACTGAACAGAAGCGTTGTCACCTCCAATATCATTTCCCTCATCCTTCTTAGCCTCCTTCGTAACCAATAGGAAGCAGGATGCAGGCACCAGGTGCAAGGGTGGCGGTCTCCTTTTGTCAAGTTTATTTCATTTCTCTATGTGAGTGCACTTGTATGTGGTATCCCTTTGTGTGTGCAAGTACAAATGTGTGTATATGTGTTGTGTCCATAGGTGTGTGTAAGTGTCTTTGGAAGCCAGAGACAAAACTTAGCTATTGCTCCTCAGGCACCATCTACCTTGTTTTTTGAGACAAGGTCTCGCATTGTCCTGGAACTTACTGATAAGATTAGGCTGTTGGCCTATGATTCCCCCATATCTTTCTGTCTCTGTCTCTGTCTCACCAGCACTGAGGTTACAAGTGTGCATCACCATGCCCATTGTTCACATTGTCTGACATGAGTTCTGGGGATTAAACTTGGGTCTTCAGGCTTGCATGGTGTGCTAGTTAGTTTTTGTCAAGTTAACACAAATTAGAGTTATCAGGGAAGAAGGAATCTCAATTAAAATGCTTCCATCAAGTCAGCCTGTAGGGCATTACTTGGTTAATGATCGATGAAGGAGACCAGCCCACTATGGATGGAATCACCTCTGGCCTGGTGGTCCTGGGTGCCATGAGGAAGCAGGTTAAACAAGCCATGTAATGAGCCAGTAAGCAGCACTCCTCCATGGGCTCTGCTTCAGTCCCTGCCTCCAGGTTCCCGCCTTGAGTTCCTGCCCTGACTTCCCCGAACGATGGACTGTGAGTTGTTGGTGTCTGTGTTTCATCACAGAAACAGAGAAGCAAACTAAAACACATGACAAGCACCGTGCTGACTTTCACTCGGTG
The DNA here is from genome assembly GCA_025134845.1 of Neodon shergylaensis. NCBI lineage: Eukaryota > Metazoa > Chordata > Mammalia > Rodentia > Cricetidae > Neodon > Neodon shergylaensis. Next base: position 2,878,180 of record JABTXL010002731.1, on the reverse strand, counting down.
GCAGACAAAACATTTCTTCTCCTGAGAGGGTTATTTTGATCTCATTTTAAAACACATGTACTTACATTCAATTAAAAGAAACATTTCAATGATAGTATAATAAACTTTATGACAAGGAGGGAAAATATCAGCATTGAATAACTGTGAGAGACTAAACAATGCCTTATTAATACAAAGATATTTCTACCACAGCTCTGCCAACAAAATCCACAGCTGTGATGGTTTTTTTTTTTTTGGTTAATACTAATTGTTCATCATTCTTGTAATACAAACTTGGCATTGTTCACAGACTCCAGCTGATTGCTGCCATATTTCCTTGGTTTCTGGAATTAAGCAAAGATACTACCTATTATGACAGAACTATTTCTTGACTTAGAATTTGGCATTAAAAGAAGAGAAGAGCGGCGGTAAGATGACTTCATGAGTAAAGGTGCTTGTGGCAAGCTTCACTCCTTGAGTTCAAGCCCCAGAATTCACTTGGTGGAATAAGAGCATTAACTCCTGCAAGTGGTCCTCTCACTTCCACACACACACACACACAGCCATACACACACAGAGCAAATAAATAAATATGATGTATGTATTAAAAGACATTAAACTACTAGAAGCCATGATAGTGCTGTCTTGAGGGGCAACCTCCAGGAGCACACAGCATTGAAGAAATCCAGAGTCACTGTAAGCTAAGACTTTTCTATCTGAAGAGGTTTAAGGGAAGAAAAAAAAACACTCACACACTCTCTTGATGGTTTTCTTTTTTATTCTCTCTTCTCTCATATTCTTTCTGTGTACTTTATACTGTACACTTCTTTTATGCAGCTTATATAGACCAACAAAGTTTTTCAGTCAACATAGCAATTATAGTGTGGTTATATTCTGTTTTCAAGTAAAAGATGACAATGAATACAAAACAAACAATAGCAACCAGCATCTTTTCCATATCCCTTACATAATTAAACATCTTATGTAATACAAGTGAAAAACAAATTATCCAAGAACCTACGCACATTCATTCATACCCAAGCAACTTGTTATAGATTAACCCTGTGGGCAAGCAAGGTATTCTTGCCAGTTAGGTCTTTTACTGGCAGGCTGCATTTTGCAGTTACAAAGAAAGGAACAATCACTTTATTACTTATCTTGAAAGGTAAGCTTATAAGTAATCTTAAAGGAATCAGAAACCTAAACTTTTATATGAGAAATGAAAAGGAATCAGACAGTTCTAGTTTAAATCTTTAGGCTACATACCAACTCACTAATAGTTTTTTATATCATGATATTAAGGGCAGAAATGGCTATGTCATTTACCTTTAGTCATCAACCAATCCTAGTAAGGAAGATATGCTAGCCAATGATAATTGGACTGCTTTTGTTCTAGTTTCCTGACCTTAACAAGTTCTGCTTTCAACTGTGTGCCTTTCTAAAACTTTAGATTGTCTTCTTGGATTTTATCACCTCAAAACTATTTAACAAAAACTTCTTAGTCTGACTTTGTTATTTTCAAAGCTTTGTTTCAGCTGTGATGCACTCCAAAACCTGCAAACCCATCTCCCAACATTAATGTTAAAAGAATTTAAACTAGCTGGGCTACTAATACTCAATTTTTAATCACTAACTTGAACTACAATGTATGCAACACTTTAAATGAAACTCACAGGTTCTTTCAGTGAAACATGTCCTTGTATTTATTTTTATTCATCAAAACTCTATATAGGTTATCATTATTATTATCAATTTTGACAGTAAAACTTAGGGAGGGGCTCTAGATAATCCACAGATAAAATGCCCAGTAGAAAAGGATGTTTCTAAGAGATAAACATGCTATATTACAGGAAGCAGAACTCCCTCCATATCCACCCACAGCACGCTAGATACCAGAGGACTATGCAGTAACAAGCATGTAAAGGCACAACAGAAGCAAAAGACATTCTGAGGTCTGTAGTCGCATAGAGTACAATGGTCTTGTAGCTTGTAAAGATTTGTCATTTGTATTAGTTTAATAAAATGCTGATTGGCCAGTAGCCAGGCAGGAAGTATAAGCAGGGTGACCAGAAGAGGAGAATTCTGGGAAGAAGAAAGGCTCAGTCGGCAGTCATAACCCAGATGCAGAGGAAGCAAGATGAGAATGCCTCACTGATAAAAGGTACCAAGCCACGTGGCTAGCCCAGACAAGAATTATAGATATTTTAAGATGTACCAAGCCACGTGGATAGCACAGACAAGAATTATGGGTTAATTTAAAATGTAAGAGTTACCTAAAATATGCCTAACCTATTGGTCAAAGAGTGATGTAATTAATAGAGTTTCTGTGTTATTATTCAGGTCTGGGTGGCTGGGAAACAAATGAGCAGTCTCTGCCAAACCATAACCTTGCCTAAAGGGAAATTCACCCATCAGAGAGCTGCCTCCTGGTGGGCCGACACCATGAACTTCAATAGTCCCCTGCTGTTTCTCTGCTATGGCCATCAGCACCATGAGTAGTGTAAGCTGATGCATGTGATCCAAATGTATTCTCTCTCTAATTAAAGCCCTGCACATCCTCATGAAGCCTTCTACTTCAGCTAAAGTGTTTAGTATCATGAAAATGTCAGATCTGCGCTCTATACTCTAGCAGGGCTTACCAAGTGTAGGCATCATGGGACAGGGATTGGTGTGATTCTAGGCTATGCCAGACAGGACATTAGTACCCACAATCACTGAGTGAGAGATTGTATACCTTTTCAATTATGTTCCAATCCTTCCAACTACAGCAAGGGGGACATCTTGTTTTGAAGACAAAGTGTTTTCTCTCACACATTTGGTAGATCCTCTTTGAACCAGACAGAACTGGCTTCCTACCTTGAACCCTGGGTGGAAATTAGAATTTAATAAATACTGGTTCTGGGTGGTATACAAAAAGCATGATGATTTCAGTGGTTTAAAGGAGACACTGGAGAGTCCCTTTTACTTCGTGAGGCTGTAGTGAAGAAATTGACACCCATGGATGGGAAATATCTCACCAACCCTAGAAAAGGCTTCATCTGGGATGTCCAGTGTATTCACTTGACATACACAGTGAGTGTATTCTTTTGTGTATAAGCTACTTTATTAATGGTGGGTGTGCTGGTTAATTTTGTGTTTTCCTTTGTTTTGTCAACTTCACACAAACTAGAGTCATTTGGGAAGAAGGAATATCAGTTGAGAAAATTCCTCCATCATATTGTCCTGTGGTGTATTTTCTTGATTAATACTGATGTGGGCGAGCCCAGCACACTATAGGTGGTGCCACCCCTGGGCTGGTGATCCTGGGTTCCTTGAGAGAGCAGCTTGAGCAAGTCATGGGGAGCAAGCCAGCAAGCAGCATTCCCTTATGACCTCTACTTCAGTTCCTTCCTTGAGTTCCTGCCCTGCCTTCCCTCAGTGATGGACTATAAGCTGCAGCTTCCCCCTGCCCAAGTTGCTTTTGATCCTGGTGGTTATCACAGCAACAGAAACATAACTACGACAGCATTTCATCGCAGCAGTCGGAACAGACTATGACAGCAAGTTCCTTCTGCTGTTTTAACAAAAAATTTTTATAGAAGAGGGATAAAGTGTCCTTCTGAGCCAGATGACAGGTGCAGGTCACTTCTTAATGACAGACACATCACTTCTCTTTGCAAAGTCTCACATATCTACTTTACAAAGAAAAGAATCACTGAATTCTCAGAGTTCAGCTAAATCCTTTCAATGCCAACTAATTAAGAAGAACTGAAGACTGTCAAGCTTAAATTAAATTATGAAATGAACATGATTTTACTGTGGAAATAATAATCAAGTGAAACAAGGTTGTACATTGAAATATCACCCTTTCAAATATTAGGTAATAGTTTGTTCTCATTATCCTTTAGGGTTAATATAAGCAGGGTTGTGTTTTTATGTTTCCTTGAATGTTTCTTTTCTGTTCAGACATTGCCGTTTTCTTACTCTTTTTTAAAGATCTATTTTATTTTATGTGTGTGGGTGTTTTGCCTGTATGTATGTAAGTGCACCATGGAGGTACAATGCTCATGAACTCCAGAAGAGAGCATCAGATCCCGGGAAACTAGGGTTGACAGCTTGTTGTGAACTACCATATGGGTGTTGGAATGCAAACCCAGGTCCTTTGCAAGAGCAGCCAGTGCTCTTAACTGTTGAGCCATCTCTCCAGCCTCTCATTCTCCTGTTTATACTGCTAATTTTGAGCAGCCTTCTAACTACCTAGTTAATGAGCTTATACTGTGGCCTGTCTGTTACCATGATTATAATATTGAGGCCACTGAACTGATGGGCTGGCGGTCTTTGGAGCTACAAATAGGTGAATGCTCCTGGTGAGATGTGTATTCACCTCCCAGGTCTGACAGAGCCCTGCTCTTTGCTGAAGCTGTTGTCTGTTTCACTCCTGGGTTATCAAAATCACAAGGTGAGATTATGGCACCTTCATGGATAGGGAGCTCTGGAGGGAGCAGGCATCAGGTTGGGTGCAACAGAGAAGACTCTATAACCTCATATACCTGGTGCCCCTACCATCCTGAGAGCAGAGCTATTGGAGGACTGGGCTCCAATCTCAGAGGCCAGAATAAACACTTGTTTATGTTGTCCCTGGAATGGTCCCTCATAGTTTCTTTTGGAACCACCATCTTCCCACAGAAACTTCTTATTAATTATGAATTCTTGGCCTTAAACTTAGCCTTGACCCCCAACTAGACCATATAACTTAAATTAACCTGTTTCTATTAATCTACATTCTGCCATGTGGTTCTTTACTTCTCCTCCATTTTGTATGTCTGATTCCCCAATGTCATCCTCCAGAGTTCCTCTCTCTGCTCAGAAGTCCTGCCTAACCTCTCCTGCCTAGCTATTGGCCATTCAGATTCTTATTAAACCTATCTTAGAGACACATCTTCACACAGTATAAACAGATATCCCTCCATGGCCCCTCTCACGGGACTTGAAAGCTTGAGGACCACAGAGCCAGGATGTGGGCTCCTTATTGAAGAAGACATGGGACTCAGCCTTTCCTTACCTCAGTCTCCTCATCTGTAAACGGCACTCATGAGAACCCACTTCACAGGGCCATGAGAATCACAAGGACTTATCTCACAGAGATACAGAGGTCATGCGTGATTTTCCTTGATTCTGTTGAAAGCACGAGTTCCCTCAGGACCAGAGACAGAAGATCAACACCTCAGCCTCCTCCTCCACACCAGTACTTTCCTTCCCACCAGCCAGAGCTGTATCTTTCAGACAGCAGGGAACAGTGTGAGTCTGTCAGGGTCAAGGGATGGAGGTCACCTCAGGATCCCAGGCAGTAATAGGGGAACGTTCTGTGTTCACAGAGACCTGAGAGAGTCCTGTGCCAACTCCAAGGCAGCCTGGTGTGTGACTCCTTGACTTGTAGCATAGCCCCCTTGTTACATTTTTCTGGTTGGATAGTTGATACTTGCTGGCTAACACCAGGTAGCATGTAGGTTTCCAAAGAAGTGGATTCTAAAATGAAATTCCAGCCACTGATGTGAAAGAGAGGTGGTTGGTTATATATCAAATTCAGAAACCATTAAAATTCAAAATTGATAACAGTGACAAAGGATAATCAAATGGTAACTCTGCCTCCCTCCTTTCCCAGGAAAGGTTTATAACCACTTTATCTTGTTTGATTTTTTTTAAATCAGTATTGGTGAATTTTCTTGGGGCTTAAACCCAGCAAAATGGATAAGCACCTTCCTATATGCTTTTAATCAGCAGAGCTCTGATCTGGATCCTGGTATATGTACTTTTGTTGAGGAAAGCCTTGGGTGTGTGGGGATGGAGGCCTGTGGGAATCTGATGGATTTCTTCATGTCCCATGTGGGAGACACAGTCATTCTGCATAGTCATCTTCAGAAGCTCACAGGGAAAACTTAAGTGCAGACTTCCTTCACCTTGGTCCGGGAGCCCTCATAAGATCCAAATCCCCACAACTAATGGTCAGTACAAAAAAACTTCAACACTCAGAGTGACCTCGAGCAGGTCTGGGTGTTTTGGGAGTCAGGGCACCATCCACTGTGGAGTCTCCCCTTCACCCAGCAAGGTAGCCACACAGTCATATGTTCACCATTCCGCTTGGCCCCATGACATGATTTGGGGAGATAAAAATGGGCAGACATTTCAACCACATCATATGCAACACAAGAGCCATGTTGAGAAGAATGGAGAAGACGTTGGCTAACCCCAGACCTTTTCTCAAAGGAACAGCTGACAACCACCTCACAGTGTTCCAGCTATGGGTGTTTCTTGCATTAATGGGGAGTCTAAAATAGAACCCTTGCCTTCCCCTCCCTCATCCCAGGGGTGGGATACAGGCCCACAGGCTCCAGGCTTCCTGCAGGAGCAGCCTTGCTGCTTCCCTTGGAGCAGCTCTCCAAGAAAATAAATAGCAAGTGTTCATCATTCAAATGAGGCTTAATTAATGCAGAACTCGCCCCCAAACTTTCCAAGATGAACATGTTAATGAGCTCGTGAGGAGGTGTTTCATGTCACCTGTCCTTGGGGATACAATGAAATGTGGCTATACACCCATCAAAGAGCAAAAATGGAGAAGTCTGGAAACCCCAAGATCTGGAGGGGGTATGCCCTGAACGACGCCCCACTCGGTGTTTGTTGGAGTCCACATGGCACAGTCGATGCCATAGACTGCAGCTTCTTACAAAACTAAACGCTGTCTTCGTGCACTGCCCAGTAAATGTGATTACAGAATTTACACAAAGGAGTTCAACATTTATGTCCACGTGAAAACCTGTAAAGGGGGTATTTATAGCTGTTTAATTCACAGCCATCGGAACTTGGAAACAGCAATGATGTCTTTCAGGAGGTGAATGGAGAGAGGGCTGTGGCTCCAGACGATGGTGTACTGAATACCACGAAGAAATGAGCAGTCAAGGCCAAGCGTGAAAGAAACCTGAATGAGTGTTATTTAGTAAAAGAAGCCAATCTGAAAGACTATGGCTTTAGCGTGAGGCACCTGGAAAAGGCAAGGCAGGGGAAATGGTAAATAAAAAGATACAGCAGGAAGGAAGCATTAGACCTCACACAGAAAACTTTATGGGGGTCTGGGCCGATGGCTCAGTCAGTAGAGTAGCTGCTGGGCAAGCATGAGGGCCGGGAGTGCACCCCAACAGCCACACAGAGTAAGCCAGACATGGTGGTGTGAGCAATAATTGCAGCATCGGGGAAGCGAAAATAGGCAAATGCCTGGGGCTGGCTTTTAAGAAATAATAACCAAGGGAGACCTATGGACTCTGTCTTGGTCACTGTACTATTGCTGTGAAGAGACAGCATGGCCATGGCAACTCTTATAAAGGACACTATTTAATTGGGGATGACCTGCATTTCAGAGGTTTATCATCATGGTGGGAAGCGTGGTGGTGCAGGCAGACATGGTGCTGGAGAGGGTCCGAGAGCTGGTCCCCAGGCATCAGGGAGAGAGAGCAAACCTCGGTGCCTGCCCTGGATTTCTGTGACCTCAAAGCCCACCCCCAGTGATGTACTTCCTTTAATAAGGCCACACCTACTCCCACGAGGTCACATCTTCTAACCCCCAGTCAGGTAGTGCCACTCCCTAATGACCAAGCATTCCAGTATACAAGCCTATGGGGAACTTTCCTATTCAAACCACCAAATTCTCCATTGTATGCACACAGAAGTATGTGAGTGCCTGTATACACAAGAGGAGAGAGAGAGAACAGACAGACAGACAGACAGACAGAGACAGAGCACTTCATGGTAATAGAAACATGCTGCTGTCCGAGAGTGAAATGGTGGGCACATATCATCATCTATATCCCAACTTACACTAACCTCACTGTGAACTGCTGATGTTAATTATACACGCGTGTAGGTTGTCACTTATTACTCAGGTGACTCTCTGGTAAGGGATATTGACATGAGAGAGGGTATATATCTGTGAGAAGAGAAGGACTGGATTTCATTTTTTTTTCTTTTTCTCTGTCTCCCAAAAACAGTTCTAAATACTACTGAAGGAGAAAGGAAATACAAAGAGCAACTTTTTTTTTTTACAGATAATGGGATAATTCCTAATACTTACCTAAGAGATGACAACTTTTCACATGAAACTACCTATACTACATATGTATATACACTTGGTTCTTAGTGGTCTAAAGCCACGAACAATAAATGTAGGATTATGGTCGTTCTTATTAACTAAACTGAATCATATGAAGTGTGGGTGTTAAATCATAACTAATCTGAATGTTCACATTGGGCCCTTGATTCTGGACATTCTGTGAGCTCCCATACTTACCAGAAATCAAATCTCAGCTCAGCCATTTAAATACATACATACATATATACATATGTATACATGTATATCAGTTGATACTTAATACGCACACATATATCAGCTAAAGATGGCTGCATGTTCTTATGGGCATGTCTGACTGAAAACTCCACATTTTCTTTCAAAGATTTTAGACTCTTTATGCCATTAGGAATACTGGTATGGTAAGAAGCAAAGGCAATAAAGAACCACAGTTCCAATGTCTTCTGTTAAGCCATTGTTGTAGACAGGGTTGAAAAGGTGGCTCAGGGGTTGAGAGCACTACTCCTATAGAGGATACAGGTTTGGTTCCCAGCACACACATGATGGTTCAGAACCTTCTTTAACTACAGTTCTAGGGACCAAACTCCTTCTTTTGGCCTCTGTAGGCACTGCACCCATGTGGTACACATAGATAGATAGATAGATAGATAGATAGATAGATAGATAGATAGATA
>JABTXL010002731.1:2857940-2869404 GCA_025134845.1 Neodon shergylaensis | reverse complement strand
ATAGATAGATAGATAGATAGATAGATAGATAGATAGATAGATAGATAGATAGATAGATAGATAGATAGAGATGCGTAATTAAAAGTAAACTAAATAAACCTTTAAAAATCATTCTTTTGAGTTTTGTTTCAGTTTTTTGTTGGTTGGTTGGTTTTCCATTGTTTTGAGATAGAGTCTCACCATGTAGGCCAGGCTACCTACCTGCCTCTGCCTCCCAAATGATGGGATTAAAGGTGAGCACCACCACGCCCAGCCTAAGATATTCTACAGAGATATTTGTAAAACTACACTGAGAGACAGTATAACACTATTTTTTTGATAAAGTATTCATCTTCTCAACTTAACATGACTAAATTTACTAAGATTGCCAAAGTCACTTTGTTAAGTTACAAGTGATTCTAATGTGTTAGCAGGCAGTCAGAAAGACATCACAGTTGATAATTCTGCACCTTTGCCACACTGCTCCGCCTCCCAGGAACCAAAGCGACTCCTTAAACCAAGGCATCATACAAAATCCCCAACACTACACTCCTCCAGCCTCCCAGGACCCAAAGCAACTCCTTAGATCAAAGCATCACATAAAATTCCCAGCACAGAGTCCCCAGGCTGCTTCTGTGAATGATGGCCTGGGATCATCAAGTTACACCAGCTTCCTGCTCCTCAGGAACCGCAAACCTCCTCAATTTTTTTCCATATCAGAAATCACAGAACTGCCAGACACCTCATCACCAAATGTTGGCCTGAGCAGGGCATGGTAATGTACCACTCTCTAAAGGGATGCTCGTGACCATATGTGAGATCTTGTGACTGAATGTGGGGGTTGCAGAAGGCTAACCAACAGTAAGGTTTCTGAATGTGTAACAGGCAAAAGTCAATTTAAAATCCAATACATGAGGAACCCAGGTTCCCGTCTGTTCTCTCACAGTCCTGCTCTTGGTCATGGTCTGGAACTCCTCAGCCACCTACTGCCATTGTTAGTAACGCTGCTGGCAATGCGTCTGCCCTACAGCCATGCAGCTGATGTTTCTGCTCATGTTTCTGCAAACTGTTCTTTGCAGTCTCGTTTCTGACCACATCACTAGGCACCTGGCACTGTGCTTGCCACCACCCCTACAACACAATCAAACTCGGTCAGAAGCACCCGGCTTAGATTCTAACTGCTGTGCACAACTCACACAGTGGTATTCAGAATGTACACAGCATTTTGTTGTAACAGAATCAGGTTTGCAAAGAACAAACTTTTTTAATATTTTCCTCCCATCATCCCTCAGCATATAAGTATCAGATTAGTATGTCTTTGGATTGGATACTTTTTCTTCAGACTGTGAGATCTTAAAAATCACTGTCTGTGTTGCTGGCCTGAGTTACACAAGAAAAACAAACCTCCAAAACCACTAAATGAATTTTAGTTTAGGCTTAGGACAGAATTCTAACAGTTTTTGAAGTAGCCCTAAATGTGATATTTTACTGTTTAGCAAAATGGTGTTCTCAGCATTTGTGATTATAAAATCAAAAATATCAGACAACTCTGAAAAATGTTGAAGGGTCTCAACATACTACAGTATTAAATATTTGGGTAAGAGTTCATTCTTTATGTATAAATAAATAAGCATGTTTATTTTATTAGTTTGCCATGTACTTTTCTCTATGTACAAATAGTAGAGATTCTGGCTTCCTGCAACCTCTTCCCTCACCCAGCCTGGAGCCCTTTACTCCTGCAGGTGTCACGCAGGCAACCAGGTGTGCACGGCTTCGGACATTCAGCTGTGTATGTGCTTAAGAAGCTTAGGCCCAGAGAACTTGGAAGACCGGAGTGAGACATGGTTCACAGTGGGCTGCAATGGGCTCCTCACAGTTAGAAATGACCTTGTGTCTCTGTCTCTCATCTGCTCTTCGGGATGCTGAGAACCCATCTTAAGATGCAGTGGGCCAAATCCAGTTACGGCCTGACTTAAAGTGGAATCATCATTTAGGGTGTCAGCCTCAATTAGAGACGAAGCCAGCACTCCCGTACGTAGCAGAACGAGGAGCCGCCGCACCTGTTTCCATAATTGCCTTTAACAACTTGCTCTCCTAATTACACCTACCAGCACCTGCCACTTTCTTCCCTCTTCTGAAAACAACTGTGGTCCCGTCCCCGAAACCCGCTTCACCTCTGCATCAGAAGTCACAGGGAGTCCCAGAGAGGTGAATGAGGCCGCCCTTGCTAACAAGTTGGCTGGGGTCCTTTTGCTCTTCCCAAATGGAAGCCTTGATTAAGCCCTTCTGGAGTTAGGAGACCTAGGCTCTTGACTATAAAGGCATACACGCTGGGTTGAGAGACTCAAAATCTTAACTATCCAGTTACAGTCCCTGAGGTCTCTAGCCTTGGCACTTCCGTCAGTTCTAATTAACCAGGATTCTCTTTGGGTTAGTCTCAGCTGCAGCACCCTCCCTCAGCCTTCTTCTGTAGCATCCTCTGCCCCACCACCATCCTCTCCCCTTTTTGCCGTATCTTGGTCATCCTATCCTGACACGTCACTAACTCAACATCTCAGCATCTCCTCCAACAACTAGAAGGCCCACAGGGTCATGGCCACCTTCCTTTTGACTACGACTGGACTCCTGAAACTTAGCTTACATCTGGCACATAGACGATGCTTGGAAAAGTCTGATTAAATGCAGAAAGTCAGGAGCTAATGTGGAGCAGGTGAGTTGCTTAGCACATACTGTTCCTGACCCTAAGTTAAATATTGAGTAGGTATTAATAGTTGTCATTACAAATGGCGATATCACTCTGCCTCTTCCTCCTAGGTCAAATATCCAGGACCCCTCTGGTGTAAAACACGTCTTGTTTCCTATTAACTACAATACGAGGGAGGGCTCTAATTTGGTCCTATCTGTTGGACTCAGCTGACCAAAGCAATTTCATGTTTTCCCACAGAGGTGAGCTCTGACTGATTGCAGGAGGCTCTGTAAGCATTTAACCAATTATTTTGTAACCAATTAAGTTGCCACTTCCTTTTTCTATACCGGCTGTCAGATCCTGTTATTGGTTGGAGTTTTTTGAGCCTGCCCCAGTCTGGAGGTCTGTTAGTTTAGTGAACTGTTTCCATGTTGAATTGCTGCATTCTGTTTTGTTTGTGAATTACTCAGACAAACTGTTGGATTCAATTAAAGATCTTCCTTTTAGATGTAGCTAACATGTCTGCAGCAGAGTCTACTCTGGTTGGTACTCAGTGAGTTGGCTACCCTGGGCAAACCGAGGACCATGTTAGTATATAACCAAACCTATCTGAGGCTGTTCTATGGGGCCAGACTTTGTGTGCCAGAGGCACTTGGAGATTTCCAATTTGCACACCCTGGGGCACAGACATAGTCGTGAGTTCTCAAGATGCCTTTGACTTGTAGCTGGCAACTGGTGTCACCAAGGTCCCAAAAGACACACGTGGTCCTCTGCTCTGCCACCTCTCTGCCTACTGCCTAAATGTAACATGTATTCACATATGAAGAAGACCTAGCCAAGACTTTCATGTTCATTGATGATGATGCTACATCCTGAAAGCCAGGTGTACTCAGTCCCTAAATGTCACGGGTTCACATGGGGAGAACACCTAGCCAAGACTTCCATGTTCGTTTGATGATGATGCAACATCCTGAAACCAAGATGTACTCAGTCCCTAAATGTCATATGAATCCACACAGGAAGAAGACCTGGCCAAGGCTTTCATATTCATTTGATGATGACGCAACATCCTGAAACCTAGGTGACTCATCTCTGCACTCAGGAAAATGAGCTTCAGGGCCAGGCCTGCTGTCTTCCTCATAGGATGACTGTTCCGGACTCTAAGCTGTTTGTCATCCTGAAACACTACCACAGTGGTTAAACTGTTCCTCCCTCCTGGATAGGATAGAGCCTTCAAGGACTAGGAAACACAAACCTTCATGGGAAGAAACAGTGCATAAAGCTTCTTATTTTCAATCATGCACACAAGTACTAGTGTAAAAAGAGCCTAGACATTCTTACCCAGTTTCACTGCCCAGTCCCTTGTGAGCAACTCAGTCAGGGTACCTGTATGATCCCTCCCTTGGAGGTGGCAGGGAGTTTAAACCAGCTTGTGTCCGGGTGCACAAAATAACTCTATACCCTAACACACACACACACACACACACACCACAACAGACCAAAGCAATGAATGATTCCAGCAAAGTACAACTTGGTGAATCAATGAGTTATTATTGGGGTTACTGATGGGGCAGCGTTGACTTTAAAGCAGCAGCATTACTGAAAAGCCCACCCCACTCCCAGCGATGGCTCTCAAAAGCTGCAACCCTGGAGCTCTTTGCACCCCTGCAGGCAGCTCTGAGGTTCTGAGAATCCCCTCCCTGCAGCATGGTGGTCAGTCTGCTCCCAGAGCAGTGGTCCATTGCTTCTGCAAGACTGAGACAGAGGAACCTAATAAGTTTCATTTTTCACAGGTGTATGCAATTTGTTTCCTCCAGAGTCACAGGAGCCTCCCCTTCTCTCGAACAGGGAATGTTCTCACTTCAGAGGAAACTGACATCCAACCCCTGCCCCCAGAAACCTTACTCCTGCTCCACTGTTCAGACCCGGACTGCCTGGAACAGCCCTTGTCACAATCATACATACAACCAAAGAGTCACCAAGTCTTCTGGCATTGTGTTCTTGTCTTGTTAGGTTACGGGGACTCACCTTCCTTTCCTACAAAAAGCCTCTGGGCATGAGTCGTCCTCACTGTGCTCTGCTGAGAATGAATCCAGTAACTAACGAAACTTCAGAGATGGAGGAGGACCTGAACTGGATGATTTAGGCATCTGCATTACAGCAGCAGGTCACAGCGAGCTTAGGTGGGTGCTGTTATCTAGTCCTGTGGTCACTATGTCTACTCATTTCCATGAGGAGAAAATTATACAGATTATTTTATCAGATGAAGCTCTCTATATGAGCCTATATTCATATATAACACAAAGTGACAGGCATTATGACTGCAAGAAAAGAAGAGAAAATTGGGGTATTATTATTCATATGGGGATCTGAGGGCCCACAGAAAAATAGGAGCCATTTTCTTCTAGATAAAGATGTCTTTTCTCTCATGTGGGACACATACCTCCTGGGTATATATTGAACCCAGATTGGTTGCATATGGCCATATTGAATTTGAATTTTTTATTAAAAAGAATTATTTTATATGCATGAGTATTTGTCTACATGAGTATCTTTATATACTGCTTGTATGCTTGGTGCTATGAGACCAGAAGAGGGTGTTAGGTACCCTGCCACCAGAGGTACAGGTGTTCTGAGCTGACCTGTGGGTGCTAAGAATTGAACCCTGGCCCTCTGTAAGAACAGCATGTGTTCTTAACCTCTGAGTTATCTCTCCAGTCCTCTGAATTTCAATTTTTATGAATTTTGTTTGTAAACAGTTTTCACAGTTGTTGTGTGGTAGTTTCATCTGGCTTGGAGGGAAACTCCTTACAATGTAAGACGTGAAAGAGGGACCCAAAGGGTATTTTTTTTTCTCATTAAACTTGTTTTAATGGGTCTCAAAATTCTGTGACAGATTTTTGGTCAAGTTGTTTCCATTAAAAAGTACTGATTTTGAAAACTAATAACTTAAAACTGCCACACACAAAAAAAATGGTCCACAAAAACATTCTCCTTTCCTTCTGAAGGTTTTACGATGCATTGTTATCATTAACCAGTCTTTTACTATTAAACTTAAATGGCCAATTGAGACAAACAGTTCTGAGACCGTTCTTCCACCACTGATTAAGACTGGGGTGGCAGGTGTTAGGGATAATATTCATTTAGCCTTCTGAGCTTTCTGGGCAGGCTTGGTGACCTTGCCAGCTCCAGCAGCCTTCTTGTCCACAGCTTTGATGACACCCACAGCAACTGTCTGCCTCATGTCACGAACAGCAAAACGACCCAGTGCAGGATACTCAGAGAAGCTCTCGACACACATAGGCTTGCCGGGAACCATATCAACCATGGCTGCATCACCAGATTTCAAGAATTTCGGGCCATCTTCCAGCTTCTTGCCAGAACGACGATCAATCTTTTCTTTAAGCTCAGCAAACTTGCATGCTATGTGAGCTGTGTGACAATCTAGTACAGGAGCATAGCCAGCACTAATTTGGCCTGGGTGGTTCAGGATAATCACCTGAGCAGTGAAGCCAGCAGCTTCCATTGGTGGGCCATTTTTGCTGTCACCAGCAACGTTGCCAAGTCTAACATCTTTGACAGACACGTTCTTCACATTGAAGCCCACGTTGTCCCCAGGAAGAGCTTCACTCAAAGCTTCATGGTGCATTTCAACAGACTTTACTTCTGTTGTCACATTGACTGGAGCAAAGGTCACCACCATGCCAGGTTTTAAAACACCGGTCTCCACTCGGCCCACAGGGACAGTTCCAATGCCACCAATTTTATAGACATCCTGGAGGGGCAGTCGCAGAGGCTTGTCAGTTGGACGAGTTGGTGGCAGGATACAATCCAAAGCTTCCAGCAGGGTGGTTCCACTGGAACTACCATCTTTGCAAGTGACTTTCCATCCCTTGAACCAAGTCATATTAGCGCTTAGCTCCAGCATGTTGTCACCATTCCAACCAGAAATTGGCACAAATGCTACTGTGTCAGGGTTGTAGCCAATTTTCTTAATGTAGGTGCTGACTTCCTTCACAATTTCCTCGTATCTCTTCTGGCTGTAGGGTGGCTCGGTGGAATCCATTTTGTTGACACCAACAATTAGCTGTTTCACACCCAGGGTGTAAGCCAGAAGTGCATGCTCACGGGTCTGCCCATTCTTGGAAATACCAGCTTCGAATTCACCAACACCAGAAGCAACAATCAGGACAGCACAGTCAGCCTGTGATGTGCCTGTAATCATGTTTTTGATGAAGTCTCTGTGTCCTGGGGCATCAATGATAGTCACATAGTACTTGCTGGTCTCAAACTTCCACAGGGAGATGTCAATAATGATACCACGCTCTCGCTCAGCTTTCAGTTTGTCCAAGACTCAGGCATACTTGAAGGAGCCTTTTCCCATCTCGGCAGCCTCCTTCTCAAACTTCTCAATGGTTCGTTTGTCGATTCCACCACACTTGTAGATCAGGTGGCCGGTTGTAGTGGACTTGCCGGAATCGACGTGTCCAATGACGACGATGTTGATGTGAGTCTTTTCCTTTCCCATTTTGGCTTTGAATTAGCGGTGGTTTTCACAACACCTGCGTTCTGACGGCAAACCAGTTGCGAAAAAGGCCCAAAGGGTATTTTAAGGCAGGATGTTTATTGAAAGATGAACCATACTGCAGGGAAGCTTCTTAAGACAGGAAGTAAACTACTCAAGATAGCTGCAGGAAGTCCCTGAAATTGACCAGATATACAAGCTCCTCCTCCCCAAGGGTATATACGTAGTAAAGACAGCTGAGAATCACTCTAAGGCTCACTGACCCCCAGTATAGGAAACTCCCCAGCCTCTTGAGCTGCCAGCAGGCTGTACCGTGAGTTCCAGGTTCCCAGATTTTGTGAGCTGTTACTATGCTGGGGTGGGATTTGGAGACACAGCTTTGAGTCATTTCTGCTCCTGTAAGTAACCCCAATAAGACACCTTGGTCCACCAAGTTGGACTCTGGTGGCATCTGCACTTTGGTCTGTGGTTTGTTTCCTCTCTGGGATGAGCAGACATCTATCTGTCTGCGTCTCCCCTGAAAAGGTGCCGCACAGCATCAGTTCATGTGCAGGTATACTTAGAAATTTCAAAAAATGCTGTATACTTCTAGTTTTTTTAAGATTCATTTTATTTCTATGTATGTGTATGTGTCTATGAGTGCACGCGATGTGTGTGCAGTGGCTGAAGAGGCTACAAGAGGCCATCAGATTCCTGGGAACTAGAATTACAGAAAATTGTGACCCTGCTTGATGTAGGGGCTGGGAAACAAACTCAGGTCATTTGGAAGAGCTGGTATTCATCATTTTTCAGTTGCAATGATAAATACCCTGATAAAATCAACTTTTGGATAAAAAAGGTTCCAGAGGGAGAAAGTCCATTATGGTTGGGAAGGCATGGCAGAGAAAAATAGGTACAGAAAACTGGCTGGTCACATTTTATCCGCACACAGGAAGCAGAGAGAAAACAAGAAGTGGGGTGAGGCTATAAACCCTCCAAGTCAGCTCCTAGTAACTTACTTCCTCCAGGAAGGTTGCACCTCCTATAGTTTCTACAACCTTCCCAAACAGTGCCACCTACTGGGGCCAAGTATTCAAACACCTGAGCCTAACAGGACACTTCTCACTCAAACCACCTCAAGCAGCAAGTACTTTTTAACTAAGCCATTAATTCAGCTCCTGTTTCGGGTGTATATAAATAATATTTGTTTTATTTTAAATCACTAGCTCATAAATAATTACAGCTTAATGTTACAATTCAAGAACTAAAAAAATAATAAATAAACACCCAAAGTGAATATTCCTTGCAGCAATTGCTCAGTTCTTCCCTTATAGCTGGAGTCAGCCATAGCCAGTGCTTGACAGGACAGATGTAGCTGTGGCCCAATGAAGTGATAGGTCAGCAACAGAATGTGGGCTGGATTTAGTCTATGAGCCTTTATTGGTTGACCCCTGCTGTGGGTGGCTGCATGAATTCAACTGTGAGTATTTTGGGGACATTCAACCTGAAATTTACTCCTTCTGTTTCTCATGCCGGAAATCTTGGTGTCACTAAGTCTGTTGACATAAGCTTGTAATCTCAGGTCCTTGAGAGGGCTTTCCAAGTTCATATCTAATGTTGGCTTCAGAGTGAGTTCCAGGCCAACCTTGGCTATTTAGGGAACCCCTGTCTCAAAATAAAAAGTAGAAAGAAAGTTAGGGGTGTCACTCAGTGATAGAGAGCTTGCCTGGCTTGTCTGGGGTCCAGGGTTCACTTCCCAGAACAGGAAAACAACAAAACCCATCATCTTCTCCATGACTCCTTGTTTATAATACACCCTAGCTAATCTGGCATCTACATTTCAGAATGTGGCAACATCCTGCCATCCTACCTCTAAAGCTTAGCACCTGGCCCCAGCTATCAGCATCCTTGTCTCCATTACCTGGAAACACCCCTAAGAAGCCATGTTTCCCTTCATTAGCCTGTAGTCTTTGCTTGACACCACAGTCAGAGCTAACCCACTGAGCTATAGGACTTTGTTTCTCTTTAGCCCCACTTCACATGAAGGCAAGCGTTGTACAAAATAGAGACGACAGTGTGGTCTTCACTGACCAACAGCCACCCTCCTCTTCATGATTCCTCTCCAGCCCCTCACTGGACTTCTTGCTATTTTTACAACAAACCAGATACAGCCACAATTCAGAATTTCAACACACATTTACCCAGACCAATAGGTCATTCCTCCTGGCAATTTGACTGGATTAAGAAGCACCCGGGAGATTTGTATGGCCTGCCTCTTGAGTGTGTCTATGGGAGATCCTATCAGAAGTTAAATCATGAAGGCTCTGCCTCAAAGAAGAGATCAACGCCTTCATGGATTCCAAATTTGTTCTTATTGGGAAGTGATGAAGGCAGGAGGTGGGGCCTCACTCTTGGAAAGTCTCTGGGTGTGTAGGGAAGGGAAGAATGTTCTTGAATGTATACCTTTTGCTGGCTTCTTTCTGTATTGCCCTCTGTGCTGGTTTCTTCTGTGTCAATTTGACAAAAGCTATGGTCATTTGAGAAGAGGGACCCTCAACTGAGAAAATGCCTCTCCATCAGATTGCTTTGTAGACAAGCCTATAGAGCATTTTCTTGATTAACCATCGATGTGGGAGGTTCTGACTTACTGTGGGTGGTGCCACCCCTGGGCAGGTGATCCGGGTGGTGAAAGAAAGCAGTCTAAGGAAGTCATGGGGGGGCAACCCTGTAACCAGTCCTCCTCCATGGCCTCTGCTTCAGCTCCTGACTCCAGGTTCCTGCCTTGAGTTCCTGCCCTGACTTCACTCAGTAACAACATGTATGATGTAATTGTCAGCCCCTCCCCAACCCCGTTGCTTTTGGTCATGGTGTTTATCACAGCAGCAAAAGACTAAGAAAGACCACTTTCTCATGCCTGGCTGCCCAGAAGGATTGTTCTGTGCCAACATGCTCTTTCTCCCACAATGAGCTAATCTGCATAAAACAATTAATCCTTTCTCCCTTAGGTTGTTATGTCAAGTGTTAGGTCGCAGAGATGAAAAGTTCCCACACACCCTGCTACTGCTCCTCCCTCTGGGTGCACAGTTTGGTCCTTTATGTGTGCCTTAAGGGTTGCCATTTTCTCAGGAAAATTTCCCTGAAAGCCCCCTCTTCTCACAGCAAAAGGTTACCTCCCTTTCTCCTACTTTATTTCCCTCCTTAGCCATTCGTCACTCTCGCTGTCTACAAAAGCTATTTATTGGTTGCTTTTATTGCCTCTCACCTTCCATTAGCATGTAAATTACGCAGATGTGGAGATTTGTGTCCATGTTGTTATCTCTTCTGGATCCCAGAGTAGAGCTAGATGTTGGAGAAATAGATAAATGGGTGAACAGCACCGTCAACCATGAAGCCATTACACATAATCTTAAGGTGATTTTAACATATGGCTTATTTCCAAGAGAAGAAGCATATCCTTGTATCTCCAGAAATCAACAAATTAAAATTTTAAATTCCATATCATCTTTTATCTACACAGTTGATAAAGTGATATATATATATACATATATATATATATGTATATATATATATAGTGATAACCCATGAGGGGACACTAAGATGAGCATCTGTGTCCCTGTTTCAAAGGGAGCCCCCCACATACTTTTCTGCATAGAAGTTCATTGAGCAGATGGCTTAGCACTGTATGTGCACCATGGTCTAGCAACCTCCCTTAATAAATCACCACAGGAAGTAAGCAGACATGGGCAAAAACAAAATAGATATTCACTGAGGCATCCCTGATGCTTCCTGAATTTCAATAAGAGTCAGCTAAGCAACAAATGTCTCAGTGGAATAAAAAGAACCCCTGAGCCACACTGAAAATCTGTCTTAGATTGGCCATGGGAATGTGGCAGAAGCTTCTTGTAAAAGGTGCTGGTAGTCAGAGTTAACCTCAGTTCTCCATCCCTTGGTCCCACCCTCAGCTTTCGGCTCCCCCACATAGCTTGCTTGGTAGTGGGGTTCTGTGCTTTCTGGGCCCTCCCTCTAACAAACCTGAAAGTTGTCTGTTCACTCTCTGCTGGGTGATTGTCGTGGTTTAGGTCTATTGCTGCGAAGAGACACACTGACCACAGCAACTCTTAGAAAGGAAAGTGTTTAACTGGGGCTGGCTTACACTTTCAGAGGTTTAGTCCAGTATGTGAAGGCAGGGAGCATGGTGGCTTGCAGGCAGACTTGGTGCTGGAGAGATAAGCTGAGAGTTCTACAGGGAGTCTGCAGTTAGCAGGGAGAGAGAGAGAGAGAGAGAGAGAGAGAGA
>JABTXL010002731.1:2845584-2857930 GCA_025134845.1 Neodon shergylaensis | reverse complement strand
GAGGGAGACAGAGAGAGAGACAGAGAGAGGCAGAGAGAGAGAGACAGAGAGAGAGGCAGAGAGAGAGAGAGAGCCACTCTATCTGGTTTGGGCTCTTGGAATCTCAAAGCCCACCCTCAGTGACACACTTCCGCTTCCTCCAATAAGGCCCTACCTACCCCAACAAGGACACACATCCTACTCTTTCTAAGCCGTACCACTCAGGGATGACATTAGCATTCAAATATATGAGCCTATTGGGGGTCATTCTTATTCAGATCACCACAATGAGTTTTCCTGGGGGCCATGTGGGGGTGGGAGGGTGGGGGGAGGGGGGTGGAGGGGTCAGCTCACTCCAGACAGGATTCCAATGACAAACCAAGTTCAGTTTAGTGAAGAAATGGACTTCTTGGGCCTTCTCAAAGGAGCATGCTGAGGGGTCACACAAAGGAACATGATTTAGGGGTTCGTCACAGGAGCACAGATGAGGGGTGACTTACTACAAGAGCATGAATGAGCTTCTAACCTTTACATCACTGAAAAGCACCTCCCACCAGAGACAACTTCCCCCACAGCCACACCCACACAGGCGGAGAAAGACTTCCTTGACTCTGGCACCCCAGAAACCATACTCAGCTGGGGCAGAAGTACATACACCTGAAACCCAGAAGGGGGCGACTGGGATCTCAGGCGGGAGTCTAATAACCCTCCCCATGCCTCCTCCTTCTAGGAGGCAATGTCAACATGTTGAGGGTCTCTGTGGGCGATCACAGATGCTCTGGAGACAGTAATGGCTGTTCTGCATAGAGGACACTGCTCACAACACCCTTGAGGGATAAGGACATGGCAGGATGAGTCTTGCTTCCAGGAGAAGAATGAGACCCAGGGCACAGAGGAGCCCGGCAGAGTCACCCAGATGGGCTCACAGCTTGGTCACCATGGCAGCTGACCAGACACCAGCTGGGGGATGGCAAATGCCTGTCACTTTTAAAGCACTGCATCTCACGGTTCCTTATGATGCATCGTTATACCAGCACTACCGCAGGTTTTTAAACAGCAATGGTGCAGATTTGAAAAAGCTATCAGCACAAGAAAGTGCCACATGTCTGATTGACAGTCAGGATTCATCTCCATCCAGGTGGTGGGGAGCGAGTGTTCAGAAGGGTGGTGTATGCTGACTGGATAAGATTGGATGGTACCTTTTTTAAATTTAATTTTCATATGCGTGTAAGTGTCTTGTCCGCTTTTATGTGTGTACGTCATGTGCATTTGTGCTGCCTCTGTTAGTCAAGAAGAGGTCATCCAAGTCCCCTAGAACTAGAGTTACAGATAGTGGTGAGCCACCGTGGGAACGGAACCTGGGTCCTATGCAAGATCAGCTGGTATTCTTAACAGCTGAGCCCTCTCTCCAGCACCCACCCTGGGATGGCATCTTTGCTGATGAACCCTCATGATATGATGGCCAAGCAGAGATGCAGAGATGGTTTCCCCAAGGAGAGTTGTGGTACTATACCACTATGACCAAAGGACTCATAACCCTGGGGGAGGGGATGTCACTCTGTGTGTTGCTGGCTGTAGTGGGAGAGGACAAAACCTAAACTGTGATGGCTACTCCTAAAGTTCTGAGGATGTCCCTAAATGACCCATGCATTCTGTTATTTATTTAGGGAGCGGGCACATGCCAAGACACTTGCGAAGGATGGAGGACAGCCTATAGGAATCTGTTTCTCTCTCTCTCTCTCTCTCTCTCTCTCTCTCTCCCATGTTGGACCCAGAGATGGAACTCGGGTCTTCAGACTTGGGCACCTGCTGAGCCATCTCACCAATCTGTCCCTGCATTCTCTTGGTTCCAGATATTACATCAAATGTAAGGAAAAGCACTTCAATGAGACTCTTTTCAACAATACAGTGGGGTGTGCGTGTGTGTGTGTGTGTGTGTGTGCACAAGGCCCTGGGCTAGTGTAAAGTGTGTTTAGTAGTCTCTGAGGCAACTTATCTACACCCCCACTAATTGCCCTTGGACAACAAGCCACAAGCACAACCTCTAATGTGGCATAGAGTTTTGAGGTCACCCTCCTGAGTCTCCCTTCCTGGTCATGGATGCCTATGGCTTGAGATCTGTGGCCACTCGAAATTTGGTTTCTTTCTGCCATCAGTCAAACTCAAGTTTAAAGTTCCTGAGTCACTAAGCCCATTGGTCAACATTGACAATCAACTGACTCAGGTTTTGGGGCCAGCAAGATGGCTGAGTGAGTGGGGGATGGTACTTGCTGCCAAACCCAAGTCTGACCACCTGAGTTTGAACCTCAGGACCCACATGCAGAAGAAGGGAACTGACTCCCACAGTTGTTTCTCACCTTACACGCATGTCATGACACAGATAGCCACATACACACACGAAATAAATAAACATAATTTTAAAATGTTTAAAGACATTCCAGTTCTGATCATCCATTACTCAGATTTTTGTTGGTTTGTTTTTTCTGAAGATTAAGTCATCGCTGCATATTTAGCCCTGTGCTGTTGTATTTTCAGTGCAGGAGACACTGTGGCTTCTGATTGCGTCGCTTGCTCTCTTACAGTTCCTTGGTTTCTTGCTGAACTGGCAGCACAGGGCTCCTGAGGAGGCCTGGGGGCGTTCTACATAAACCAGCATCCGCTGCCTCCAGCGGCTCAGAGACACCGTCAAGTCAATGCCAAGTTCATTACAGAGTTGGGTAGCTGTGAATGCAGAACAATTGACCGTTCTTGCTGAGAGCGCACAGATGTAGAGCAGCCCGTCAGAACCTGAACCGGTGCTGGTGGAGGAAGGTTACAAACATTCCCATCCTGCCACAGTCCCACCAGCCAGGGACACAGTGTGGCTTGTGTTCATTCGCCAGCCCCACACAGCTTCCGGAATAGTGTGCATTTCTCAAAAGCAAAAGCAAAACTGTTCTCATGTTAATAACTTAGCAAGCCTCAGGCATTTTGTGATGAGACATGTTCTCCCTTCTTTCTTGTTTCTTTTAAAAATTATATAATATATATATACATATATATATTATATATAATATATATCAGTGTTTCGCCTGTATGCATGTCTATGTAGCATATGTATTCCTGGTGTCCGAAGAGACACCAGGTTACCTGGAACTGGAGTTACAGATGGCTGTGGCAGCCATGTGGATCTGGGAATTCAACCTGGGTTCTCTAACTAGAGCAGCCAGCCAGGGCTCTTAACCACTGAGCCATTGCTCCAACCCATCTCACTGGTTTCTTGATGCAGGTACCATAATACCAGACAGCCCAGTATTACCAGAGGTCTTGTTTTTTAATAATTATTGTTACACACACATGTGCACATACAAAAGTTGCTGAGTTTGTTTAGTGTGTACATGTATGTTCATGTGTTTAGGGCTGAGAACTTAGGGTTGGAGACTCATCCCAGGAGAGGACGGGTTACCCGCCCCCCTTTCTGCAGGCCTATAAATGTTTGTTTTTTTTTCCCTCTTGCTTTAGCTTTAGTGAATGCCACTTCATTCCCATCCAGGGCCCATGGACCATATTCTCTACAACACATTTCTAGGACACGCCACACCGAAGTGTGTTTCTCTACATCTGACTTAATTCACACATCATCCATATTGTCTCCAGTGTCAGGATTTCCTTTTGATGTGAGGGTTGAATGATGTAAATTAGCCCAGCCATGATGGCAAGCATATGGAGGCTTCTTAAGAAATTAAAAATAGAATGATCACACAAGCTAACATTCTCGCGTCTGACTATATAGCCAAAGAAATGAAATTACAGTGTAAACAAGATGCGGGTGTTCCCACATGCCCTGCAGCATTATTAACAATAGCAATATGGAAGCAGCCTAATGGTCCATGGATGAATGGATGGATGGATAAAGGCATACCACACATACACACACACACTACACACACCCTGGTTGTTGATGTTATGAAACGCAGCAATTATATTTTGAATTCTTAATGTCCTAACTATAAATAAAAAAGGAATGTGTGATTTTCACAAATAGTATGTACTATAAATTCTATTTATAGAAGTCAGATTTCGTGGCCATAAAGTGCCATGCCCATCTGTTCTGTGTTTATCTGCTCATCCTGCCATTAATCTCTGCATATGTGAGGAGGGAATATATAGACAGAATCACGTTCTCCAGTATGGCTGGTGGTGATGTGGGAGGGAGCTAAGATTTGAAATTTTTTTCTTCCTATGTTTATAAATTTATAATAAGTTTATGTCATTTTATATAAAGGCAACGGAACTTAAGAAGAAATGCCTTCTATCCAACTAACAAGGAGGACCAGAGCAGGGGCAGTGGGTTGGGCCAGGAGGTGCTTTTTATCTAAGCAGCCAGGAGCCCTGCTGAGAAGGGGGCAGCCTGGGACCATGCTGAGGCCAGGAGCTTCTAAGGTGAAAGGAAGGAGGCAAGGGCTAGAAAGCAAAGGTCCCAGAAAGCCCCAGGAGGGAAAGGCTGGGGGGAAGGTGCCCAGGAACCTCTTCGGAGGGGGCAGGGCGAGTAAGTGTCACAAGCTGGTCTGCCAGCGCCACCTAGTGGGCACATTGGGGACTGTCGCCTATGACTCCCTGGGGAAGACTGAGTCAATTTTTCAGGAAAATGGACGGATCTGGAAAGTTTATACTATTAAATGCCACAATCCAAACTCAGAAAGACAAGAGAGCATGTTTTTTCTCATACGAGGATCCTAAATCCCCTCCCTTCTACCATAACGTGTGTGTGCATGCGTGCTGTGTGCATGTGTGTATGTGTATTTGTGCCTGATTATGAGTAAACCCTAAATGTCTGGGAAGAGACCAAGTGAGAGTGAAAAATTGGTGCCAAGGAAGGACATGTGTCGCTCGAATGAGAACTTATGGAGGAGGTGGGAGCAGCATAAGTGGTGTGGGAGGTGCGTGGGAAGGAGACACTACTGAAACCCACCTTGTTTAAAAATACCTAATGGCATCCATCGAATGCCTTGATTAGTCATTTAAAAAAACTAAAATGAAATTTGAAAATGTCATTCTGAACATGAAGAAGAGGCCGGGAGAACATCAGAGCTGAAGGAAGGAGGTGTGGGGACACTGCCTTCTGGCTTCCCAGCAGCCAAGGTTTCCTGCCCAAAACTGTGGCTGTCAACATCGCCTCATCATGGAAAAGGGAGGAGCTCAGGAGGCTCCGCCCATTCCTAAGGATTTGTATGGGGGGGGTGGACACTGGGGGAGTTGTAAATAGTCCCCTCCCCCATGCTCCTCTTAGCAGTTCCTAATGAAATTCCTTAGGTGCAAGGGGGAGGGGAGAGGGATGAAGGTGGAAGGAGGAACAGGAGTGGGCAGGGGAGGGGACAAGAGAGAGGAATGAGGTGTGAATATAAGACGACACAATGAAAATTAATACATGCTAATTCGAGACAAAGGACAAAGGCACATCCCTTTGACTGTCTGACAAATGAAAGCCAGTTAGGAATCCGTATCATGGGCTCTGCAGTAAAACGCTATCTGGGTCAAAACTCTATGCTGGAAGATCACGTGGCTTGCTACTAGCTTTAAGTGAGGCTGGCATGCAAGGGATGCACCTAGGGTGGGGTTGGGGAGCCGGGTGGAGAGGGATTATCAATTCTAACTCCTTCACCCTGTGATTAGGTGATTTCTAGTTCATCACTATTCAAACCTTCCCTTTTAAACATGCTGGAATATTCTGATATAATAAAAATGAGCTCATTGGCCATCACACAACGTGATAAGAGTGTGCGTCTGTCCTTTGCTTCTCCAATCCTCAAAAGTAACCGAGAAGGTTGTTCTAGAAGGAATTACAGTCCCTTCTTAGAAGAAAAGGAAGCCAGATCTGCATAGGGCTGAGGAACACCAAGACCTCCCAAAGCAACCAGTGAGTGAGGTTCACTCAACCATTTCTATAGTTCCCAGTTCTGAAGAAAATGCTGTTCTCTGCGAAATAGCAGCGACCCAAAGTTCTCTGGAATTCAGGGTTCAGGTCTGATATTTCTAGGCAGAATCTCGGAGTTTTTGTT
This sequence comes from Neodon shergylaensis, assembly GCA_025134845.1. Taxonomy (NCBI): domain Eukaryota; kingdom Metazoa; phylum Chordata; class Mammalia; order Rodentia; family Cricetidae; genus Neodon; species Neodon shergylaensis. The sequence goes on along the minus strand of JABTXL010002731.1, from coordinate 2,851,913 downwards.
GTTCTTTTGGTACCTGCCCTAGCCACGCCCACTCCCATTACCTCTGATCTGCCCCTAGCCATCTTGGTCTCCTCTCTTCTGCTTCCTTGACGTGCGCACGCGTCTCCTCTCTCTCTCTCCTTTTATTCCTTTTCTCTCCTTTTATCTCTCTCTCTCTCTTTCTCTCTCCCTTTCTCCCTCAATAAAATGTCTTATACTTATCTTTTTGTGTTTATGTGTCTGTTACCCGCGGCCACCGCGGGGGCTCGGCGCGTGCCCTCCCGCTGGTGGGAAGCTGTAGCCGCTTTCTCATGGCCGGCTCCGCCAACCCGCCCGGGAACGTTTTTTTAAGAATAACAGTTTTAAAAGACAACATGGAATCTGGGAGCAGCTGGACATCTCCCTAGGCTCAGGCTGTGAGCGTAAACGAAGGCTCAGTGATTAATGGCCTGGCTCAGGTGTCAGCAGCTCAGTGATTCCTTAAAGAAAACAAATACAGAATCCTGGTTGTTTCACCAACTATAAAGATATGCAAGCCAGGAGCATCAGATTCCTAGGTAATTGTTCTCGATTTTGTCTCTCGGAGCTGATCATCCGACGAAAGAGAACAATCCGAGGGAAGACGTCTTTGATAGATTGGCTGCTCTGCTGGCTGTTTTGGTGGAATGGGTCATAAATAATAACATGCTGACAAACACGTCATGCTGCACCTGTGTCATAGAAACACCCACTTTGAAATTCCTTTGATAGACACCATCCCTTTCTCTCCTGAACTTGCTCGGATGAGTCTCTTTTCCCCTCTCAGAGGACTAGGGTTCAGTTCCCAGCACCCACATCAGATGGCTCACAGCATCCTATAACTCCAGCTTCAGGGGATCTGATGCCCTCTTCTGGACTCTGTGGGCATTGCACTCACATGCAGGTACCCACACAGAAAACCTACACAAACACATAACTAAATATATATTGACCTTAAAAAGGCTTTAGTTTTGATAACATCCAGGCCCATCTCATTTGTTTGGTGTGTAACCTGATATTCCTTTCCCTACCTTAGCTCCTAAAGATGGTTTTCTCATGTCATTTGTAAAAGCTGAATATTTTCACAGCTGGAAAGACAAGTGTCACTAAGTCCTCAGTTGTCCTTCATCCTTTGATGAAGAAATCAGATGGGGACACCAGAATATCAATCAATGATGGGACGTATGACAGATAGAGACGGGGTGCTTGGTGGGAAGGCAGCGAGCATGAGAGGCTCATGGACTGGAGAGGGTCTCCTAGGAAGTGAATTTAATCATGACTGAAGAGGTAGCACCAGCACCTGGAGAAAGCGAAGAGTGTTCCCAGCCAGAGGAAGGGACAAGACAGAGACCTGGAGATACAGAGGGTTTTGTAGAAAAGGCTGCAGCAAGTATCCTCATTCCGGAGATAGGGGCTTAAAACCACAGCATTGGGCAGTGGGGGAGACACACACAGCCCCACAGCACTTTTGCTGGCAGCCTGAGGACCAGCATTCAGATCCCCAGAACCCATGTAAATGCCGGGTGGGCATGGCAGCCTGCTGTAATTGCAGCCGTAGACAGAGATGACGATGAGAGATCCCCAAGCAGACTACTTAGGGAGATTGGTCACATTGGATGAGCTCTGGGTTTAATTAAGAGGCCTCCCCTCAAGGAAAAAGGTGGACAAGTGATTGAGGATGGTTCCCAGCATCAGCTTCGGGCCTCCTTATGCACACACATACGCACGTGTGTGCCCATACACATGCAAAAATGTGCATGCATACTACATACACATTAAAAGAAGGAAGAAAGGGGAGAAAATCTCTCGCGCGTATATGTAGATTACCCTGGAGCCTCAATACTTGAGGCACAGACTGGAAGATTAAATCATACGGAGCTGAAACCGCAGAAGGAATAAAAGGCATGCCACTGCTGAGACAAAGACCTTGCTCAGCTGGGCCAACCCCATTCTGAGGTTCAGAAAGGTTTTTAAAATCTACCCAGGAGGCCTGACCGCCAAAGAGACAAGTTCATCCTGGTCCTTGTCCATCTCTCCAGAATGGAAGCCAATGAGACACAAGAAGACAGATGGCCACAAGGGTCTGAGAAGCAGGTACCACAGCCACCTGCAGACCCGTGACTAAGAGTTGAGCAACCATACAGGGTGGAGTGTGAGAGACATTCTCAGAGTGGGTTTCCTAGACCTTCTGGTTCTCACATCCCAGGGAGGCCATCGGGTGTCTGCTAAAACTCAGGCCCTTTGCAAATGGAGGGTCATCCTCGGCGCCTCAGTGTGGGTAGCTTGCAGGAGTGCTATGGTGGCTTCTTGTCTCAGTAGGCATTGTCATGCTTTGATGACATCTCCTTACAAAAATGCACCATCACTTCTAGAGCTTCTAGAAACTTCTAGAACATTCTCAGAGTTGCCGCTAATTATGGTCATGAGTGGAGCTTTAGCCAAGTTTAAAGCAGTATCACCCCTGCCAGGCCGATGGGATAGACATACAGGCAGTATAATGGGCTCTGGGACCCTGGCCAGCTTCAGTTGGTCTGCTCCTAACAAGGCTCTTTAGTCCATCTGCATTTGAAACTTTGCCAATCCCCAGTCTACCTGGGGATTCTCAGGACAATGCCAACTGACAAGGGGCTGATTCCTGGGCCTCTAGAGCCTCTGTGCCCAGCACACACTCCCGACACACTTCAGTAAAACCGTCTTCCCTGAGTGTAGCACTTGGACCTAATATAAACACAGATGGAGACGATAAAAGACAAGAGGTCCCTGGGGGCCACTTGGCCACATCACAAATGAAAAGAGATTCACACAGTAGACCCTGAACGGATTCCCAGGAGCCCTTGCCAAAAGAGGGTAAACAAAGCTCAACTGAACTATGTTTTGTTTGTTTGTTTGTTTAAGCCACAGTGTTGGATGCCTGGAAATCAGGTTATAAAGTGCTTCATGTTGCTTTGCACAGGACACCTACAGAAAGACAACCTGGTGACAGGGCTTCTGCGGGGCCAATTTCTCACCTTGACCATGGGGACGACACCCACCAACAAAGACCATCTGGTAGGTTCCAGGGGTGAAAACCTTGTTTGGAGGTAGGGATGTTCAATGGGATGTTTCATATGTCAAGTGATTACCTGGATCCTGATAAGGCCACTTCTATAGTAAGACTTAATTGAAAGAACCATTTTCTCTAGAAAACATTACCATTAGTTATGGTAAAGTAAGACATTACCATTAAAACCCAGAAATCAGCAGTATGTCTGGAATACATGTGTTGCCCCGTTCTTTCCTAATCAAGTGGGAGGAAGAACACAGATTGATCCCATCATTGGTGACAACGTAGACACCTATTTCCCTTCCACACACACACCTGCCCCTCAAACCACTCTCTACAGACACAAGCAGGCAAAGTCCAGAACCACTCACAGGCAGGCAAAGTCCAGAACCACTCAATGCCCATTCTCTTCTTGGGCAGAGGAGACCTGCTGATCTACAGCTGTCCAGATTCCCCATGCCCCCCACACTGACTCAGTGTGTCCCCTCCATTCACAACACTCTGCCATAAGCATCTGTTGAGTGGTCTTAATGGCAGCCGTCAGTGTGATGCCCGGTTAGAAAGGATGTACTTTACGTGGCATCTGTGAACGTGAGTCTCAGACCAGGTCCAGTTACACCAAAGTTGTTAAACACCGTCTGTCCTGATGGTTTGGAGCATCTACTTGGCAAAGTGTCATAGGCTGCTCTGCCCAGCTCCCTTCCCTCTGGAATTTAGAGCTTTGGAATGTTCCAGACAAAGGTGCTAAGTAAGGTAACTAGGTAACCAGCTCTCAGTGAAAAGAATAGATAGTTGGGAAGAGGAGAGAGAAGAGAGGGAAAGGAGGGAGGGGTAGAGAAAGAAAAGAAGGGAGAGACAAGACAGGAGAGAGAGAAAAAGAGATAGAGGGAGATGGGAGAGATAGAGAAGAATCGGAGGAAAGAGACGGGGGAGAGGGACAGAGAAAAGAGAGTGAGGACAAAGAGAGGAAGAGGGATCTGCTTCTCAGAGAATGCATGGCACATAGATGGTTGACCCAACTGTCTTCAGACTGGCCTGAAGGTCACCATACAAGAGACGCTCCTGACAGTAAGTAGACAGGCTGTCCAGGACCTGGACCCTCTCCAGCCCTTAGGACACCTTTGGTCCTTGAGCATTGACATCAGCACCGACCAAGAGTCACGCAAATGCTGAGCGATGGCTGCATTAAACAAAAGTCCCTGAACAGAAATTGCTGAACACTCACTGCAGTGTAGCTTGAATGTCAATGATGGGGGGGGGGCACGGGGAGGCAAGACCATCTGGCAGTGTGTGTGAGGCCTGGCCTGTCGTCCTTGTCTCTGTCATTAGCTTTCTGTGACCCCTGAGTAAGTCACCTGACTTCTGGAAACTCTAAGTCCCCATTAGCCAGAAGAAGAAGAGGTTCAATTAGAGCCATGGCTTTTAAACTGTTTTAAATTGCTCAGCTTTGTCTTGATTGGAAATCACTTATACTGTACAGGGCCATGGAATTGTACAAAGCCATAGAGTTGTGTGCACATTTGACTTTCAGCAATACCAACAATATTGACTGTGTGCGGGCTGCCAAAGGAGCAGGCTGGGAGGGAGGCCATATGGAAGAGGGGAAGGAGGGAGGGAGGAAAGGAGGAAAGAAAGGAGGGAGGAAACAGAGGAAAAGGAAGGAGAATTAAGTACTGGAGAAAGGAGCCTCCTGTGGAGGTGGCTCCATCGGTCTCCATCTAGAGTCTCCTGGCAAGGTAAGCCCCTGCCTGGATGGCATGTGACCTTGGAACTTACGAGTTTCTAAGCTAGGTCCTTCACTTAGAGCAGTCGTCGCTCTGCTGCCCTCTCAGATGCTGGGACACTGAGGTGCACTGTGTCTACCTGTGCCTCAGCACCCTCCAAACCAGGTTTTCAGGATCTGCTTCCCTGACGAGGCAACCTTAGAACCTTGCACCCCTGCATCTCAACCGTAGCATAGCCTTGCTGTTACACAGCTGTTCTATGGAACTCGGACCGGGGAGCCCACAGCCCTGCCATGCATGTTGATACCCTTTAACCCCAACAGGGCCCTTCTAAAATATGGTCATATATCTCTGTGACTTGTGCACCACAGCTTTACATTGCTTTTCACTGTGCATGTTGACAGGGTGTGGTACGATGCTTTGCAGCACAGTCTATAAGGAACATACCGGGTGACCAGACTCACCGTACTTCAAACCTTTGTCACCTGTTGCACTCCAAATACTTCAAATCCTTATTGTTCTGTGATTCGAAATCCAATCGTCAACCTAAACCTTATGAGAGTGAGAAACCCCTCCCCCCAAGCCCTTTTCTTGCTTCTTCACACAGGTAAGCCTGCTTCTTGGCTGAGGAACCCCAACCAACTCACCCTTGCCTTCCTCAAAGCTGATCACCAGGGCAAGCACTGAAAATGACTCCATGTGGTTCAAGTCACACCCAGCTTCCTGTTCCAACCAAAGTGGCTGGCCCTCTGCCCGACACTGTAGGAATTCAACCCACGTTGGTTTAATTGATCGAACAGATTCAATTTCCTAGCAGGACACTCTGAAACATTCCAGGGATGTAATTATCCTTCTGGGAAACAAGAAGCCAAACGTTAATTGAGCCTGGAGCTACCTTCTCATGTCTGACTGATAAATATACGTGTATACACTCTGTTTTCTGCCTCCGATTAGAACATTAATTCTCAACTGACAGCAGTTTGGCCACCAAGCAAAAAGCTGCAATGTCTAGAGTCACGTTTGGGTGTCACGCTGGGTGGGGGCTGCTGGCCTCTCTCGTGGATAGTGGCCAGAGACATCATGTGACGTCCAATGACATAGAATGGTGAAGATTTTTGGTTCCAAAGGTTAATAATGATGAAGGTGAGAATCCTGCACTTAAGTGAACTTTGTAAACAGCCAGAGGCTACCAGTGTTTAGGACATTGGGATGGAGTTCCCAGCATTACCCCTGAGAGGGTTTCTAGGCACCGATCAAGGACAGGGGCCCTAGATAGTGTCCAGCAGAATGCAGAGCTGGTGAGAATGAGCTGAAAATATTGAAAGAAACTTGGGACCATGGCTCAATAAACAGGACTGAGACAGAAGAAAACCACACAGGGATGTCCTGGATTGAGAGCAGCGGCTCTTATCTTTGCCTGTCCCAGTGAGGCCAGTTCTGGTAGGCAGGCAGAGAAAGGAAGGAGCTGTCCAGTGACAGGCAGATCAGCCTAGAGAGTGAGAGGGAAAACTCTGGCCTGCAGCCCCACTGTCCCCACCCATCTGATGGGAACCTAATGGTGCTGC
>JABTXL010002731.1:2820616-2835764 GCA_025134845.1 Neodon shergylaensis | reverse complement strand
TCTATCTATCTATCTATCTATCTATCTATCTATCTATCTATCTATCTATCTATCTATCTACAGGGTCTTACTAAGTAGCCCCTGCTGGCCTGAAACCCAACCAGGTATGTGGGCTATGTAGACCAGGCTGGCCTTGAACTCACAGAAATCTCCCTGCCTCTACCTCCCAAGTGTTGTGCTTAAAGACGTGCACCACTGTGCTGGACCAATATGCATTATATTCTTAATGGGACAAACAAGCACATTCCAATATGAACTAATGCCTGCATCCTAAAACGACCATTTAAGCCGAGCAGACTTCCTGTGAGAGTGATGGCAGCTGCACACTGCACTGAGGGATAATTGGGTGCCTTGACGTGACCCTGGCGTATATTTTTTAATTCTAGTCCCTAAAAGTTGTTGTGCATAAGCAGAACAATTCCTAGACAATAATGCTTAACAGCAAAACACTAGACCTTCAATTCTTAATATTCTCCTCTAAATTAAACCATCTTTTATTGTTCCTCTAATTATTCTAATTGTTATTGTGCTTTGAATCCTTCTAATAGTTATTCCAATTACTCTCCAGCCTCGTGACCAGAAGAACTCATTAGATGCAGAATTTGTTGTCTCTTAGCGTATCGTTAGTGTAAGATACACAGGACCTTGGAAAGTTGAATGATGTGAGAAAGGAGGCCAGCAAGAGACTCTGTGATACTACAACCTTGAGATTGGGTGTCTTGTTCAGATTATCGCGTTCTGAAAACATCTGAGGGCGTGTAGATGTGTTTGCAGAGGTACAGCTGTAATAGCAATATAACTATCCCTCTTTTGGTGTGCGTGCATTTGTGTGCCAGGGCGCACACGAGCAGGTGTGCATGTTTGCACATACTTTTGGAGACCAGAGGAGAGCCTTGTTTTTAGACTAGGCTTCTCACTGCCCTGGTGTTCTCTGTGTAGGATAGGCTGCCTTGATTTCTGATGGTCTGGCTATGTGGGTATAAAAGGTTTATGTAACTACTTCCATGTTGGATGATGACATACAGGGTCACCTTAACCTGTGATCCTGGGCTGTGGTCACTCACACTGACTCAAAATAAATTGTTTCTTGTTTCCCTTGAAGTGAGTGCCATGTTTTATACGGGTGGGAGTGAGACTTGAAAACATTCAGATACTTAGGTAAATTTAACCATGATCTAGTCAGACACTTGGGAAACAAAGAAGCTAATTCTGAGTTTTAATTACCTTGAAGGCTAAGCCTCTCTGAGCCTGTTCTTCCTCTAATTCTGGATGAGAAAAGAAAATTGAGCAGTCTTCTAATTAGAATACTTTTGTGACAAAAGCCGGGCTTCTCATTTATTAGCCTGCCCAAGGACCTTCACAAAGTCACTCAAGGCTTTTCTTTCTTTTTTTAATTGATTTATTTATTTATTAAAGATTTCTGTCTCTTCCCCGCCACCGCCTCCCATTTCCCTCCCCCTCCCCCAATCAAGTCCCCCTCCCTCCTCAGCCCAAAGAGCAATCAGGGTTCCCTGCCCTGTGGGAAGTCCAAGGACCACCCACTTCGTAAGCATAACAGAAACAAATAGGTGTGAGCACACAGAACTGGCTTCTCCGTCACTACCTTCGTGCTGTCACTTCTGAGCTGGAAGAATTACATTCATTTATTTTATGGAAGTTTTTAATGATCCTGCGCTCTCTCTCTCTCTCTCTCTCTCTCTCTCTCTCTCTCTCTCTGTGTGTGTGTGTGTGTGTGTGTGTGTGTGTGTGTGTAAGTTCTATTCTGACAGCTCATAATCAAAGGCAGGAAAGTTCTGGGTGAGGTGTGTCAAGCCCTAAGCCTTTTTAGCATTGGTAAGGTTGGTAAGGACTCTCTTGAGAAAAGTAATTTAAACATCACTAAGGTAAGTAAACCATCTCAAGCTCCTTAGGGCAGGCCTAGTCACTTCCTGCTACCTGTCCATATTCTACATACAGGAAGGAAAATGAGACCCTCTAAAATAATCCCATCCAAATATTGGCGGGTCCCTTTCCCGCCCCCTGGTCCTGCAATGTGTGATCCAGCCTTTCTTATCCTCCACTGTCCATGGTGAGCAGGTACTAAGCAGGGCTGTGTGGATTAGAAGTTTTAGTACCCAGTCCCCAGCCCTACCTCTGGGCTACAGTTTCTCTCTGCCCACTTTGAATTTGTGCTTCTGGCTAATGCTCCTTCAACAAAAGGTTGATGGGTCTCCAACCCTGCACAGCTCTGGGGTTACAGAAGTTGGCCATAGCCACACCTGGCTTTTCTGTATAGTTGCTAAGAATCTGAACTCTTAACCCCTGAGCTGTCTCTTCCCAGTCCTGACCTTCAACTTCTGCTCCCTCTGCCACCAAGTCCCAAGTCATGGATTGCAGGCGTGCAATTCACGCTCAGTGAAGACTTTTCTAATTGGTGTTTCCCAAAGACTAAGTAGATTCTCAGCTTTCTTCTAGGAGGCAGTTCCTCAGCCCAGATCTAGGTGTCTGTATTAGTGAGTTTCCCTTCCCTTTCACTGAAACCCGAGACAGGAGGGCTCTACCTTCCTCGACATTTACATTACAAACAAACAACTCCAAGTGCTGGAGAAAGATAGCACAGGTTTCTAAAACTCACCAGAGGCTTTGGGACACATTTGCATCTCAAAGGGGCAAAGAAGTCATTTACAATGGTAGGTTTACTGAAAGAAGTTCCCTAAGAAAAGAGAGGTCGGGGTCTGGGGGCAGGGAGAAGAGGGTCTGAAGTCTAATTTTTTTAAAAGTAAACCCACGCCTCCTAGGAGAGGAAAACAAGGAGCTGAAGACTGAGGCAGGGGATGAAGGGAACATTATGGGCGTGAGAAGGAAAAGAGGCCTTAAATTGGAACCTGGTGAAAGCAGAGAATCAAGAATCCTAATACAACCAATGGTACCTGCTTAAGGCTTTCTCCCTCTGCCTATTGTAAACTTGCCGCTTGCCGGGAGTCCCACCAGAAGCCCCCTTTATAGAAAAGGCCATGTTCTAACACACGTGAGACCCCGGCGAGTCCTGGCTCACCCTCACTTACTCCTGGCTCCCTGGATGTCAGGCATCAGATAGCTATCAGGGCCTTGGCGCAGAGAGATGGAGCGCATCTTCCAGCCTAGGGCTGCTGAGATCAGAGAGCTGGGGTGGATGTGGAATGTAACTCCAGAGGGTGGAGTATCATCTGTCTTGCATGTATTTCAGTATCAAGTGCACAAACTTCCATCACCGACTATTAAGCAAAAGCACACACGTCCCTCCATCCAGCGGGTAGGGATGTGGGCCTTCTTACCCTGTGACCTGACGCTAACTCCCATCTTCGCATTCCACTGTGTTTGTTCATAGGCATGACCACCAACACCGGAGGTTTCTGGAGTTCCCTGAGAAGGGACATGCCTCTGTGGGAGATTCTCCAGGGCTGATGCATGAGAAGTGTATGATATTATGTATGTGGTTAGAAGACAGCTCTCAGGAGCTGGGTCTCTTTCCATTTGTGTTTTGGGGATCATTCTGGGTCCTCAGGCTTGCATAATAGGTGCTTTTGCCTGCTGAACCATTTTGCCAGTCCTACTCTGGACGGACTCCTTTCTCTCTCTCTCTCTCTCTCTCTCTCTCTCTCTTTCTTTCTCTCTCTCCTTTTAGCTTTAACATCTTAAACATTTATGTATCAGTTAAAACAAATTTAAATATCATTTTGTCTTTACACAAGCCTATATTTTCTACCTAATTATAATGATACATAATCTAAGATTTAACTTTTCAAAAATACATTGTTTCCATGAATAATCAGCACTTCACTTCAGTCCACTACTTAGACAATTTTCTTTGGATCATTTGGATTTTTTTAAACCTATGTATTTTTGTTACATTGTTAATCATTTTAAAGTAATTAAAAATTAATTTTTTGCATGCAGTATATTTGACCATATTCTTCCCCTCCCTTAAATCCTCCTAGATTCTCCCAATTCCCTATCCTAGTAACTTAATGTTCATTCTCTCAAAAAACCCTAAAAATAAGCAAAAACAAATCCATAAAACAGCCAAAAAAAACCAAAATGATTTTTAGAAAATCAGCAAGCATAGCAACAACAGAAAGCACATAAAAAAAAAAAAACAAGGCATCCATTTTATGGTGGCTAACTACTCTTGAGCATGGGGCCTGTCCCAGAGTATGCTTTATGTACCCAGTGAGATTCCAGTGGAGAGAACTCATTTTTCCTTTGCAGTCAGGGATCAGTTGCAAACAGCTTTTTGTTTAGGAGTGGGACCCTGTGTCCACTACCCCCTCAGTGCTGGAACTCCATGGCTTGAATTTGCACAGGACATGTGCTAACTGTCACAGTCTCGTTTGAGCTCGTATGTGTACCAGCTATGCCCTGTAGGGAAGACCCTGTTTCTAATGGTGTCATTGTTAGAACCTCCACATTCAAGAACGAGGCTCTTCCCATCCCCCACCCCGCCTTCCATCACCCTCATCACTACAGGCCAATATGACAAGTCATTCTAAAGGTCATTGCAACACCTTTCTAGGTCACCATTGTTATATATTTTCCCTATGCACATGCTCCAGACCCCTACCCCATAAAGTTCACACCATCACAGCCTACTGTCTCCCTCGTCTCCCTAGGTCTTTATGTCCTTCCCTGCCTCCCTCCCTTCTTCCCCTCTCCCACTCCCTTCCCTCCTCCATCTCTCTTTTCCCCACTCAGAGGAGCCCTTTCAAGTCATCCCCCCCACATACACACAATAAAACCTTCCTTGAAGTCTGTTGTGTGGAGTGATTTTCGTGGCATTCCTTGGCCTTCCTTTCACCAGGATAGATGCCCTTTCACTGCAAAACACAGTCATCCACCACCCCTGGCTCTGATAATTATTTCTGCCCCCTTTTCAAGTAGATTTCCGAGCCTTGATGGGAGGTGTTCAATGGAGACCACCACTTAGGACTGAGTACTCCAAGGCCTCTCACTCTCTGCCCACTGTCCAGTGTGCTGTGGGCCTCTGTGTTAATGTCCAGCAGGGTCTCACCACGTATCTCTGGCTGGTCCAGAACTGACTGTGTGGATCAGGTTAGGTTGGCCTTACACTCAGAGAATTCTGCCTGCTCCTGCCCCCTGAGCCCTGAGGGTAAAGGTGTGTGCACTCATGCCCAGCCACTCTGGATTATTGATACTGATGACAAAGATCATGTCTCTTTTTACAGGCAAGTTCTTAAACAGTGGTGAAAGGATGAACACTTCTCTCCAAAAATGGCTTTTCTGAGGCTCAAAAGTTGTTTCAAGATGGGTGTTTGAAATGTTCTCTTTGGCTAGTGATATTAGCCAACCAGAAAACAGATACAGACCTCAGGGCTCTGTCTGCTGTGGCCAGACAGTCATCAAATTCTCATAAGTGAAGAGCACTGACAAAGAAACATCACCACTGCTTTTTCATGGGGTGGGAGAGTGCGCTACAGTTAAGCTGTAGCAGCTCCATGTTATTTAACAAAATTAGCAATTGCCCCTTGTCTTGGAGGCTGATTACTAGATGGAGTGTGGGGCTCTTTCAGGCTGATGTGTGAATGGACTCTGGGGTTCATGTGACTGAACATGAGCTTAGATGGGTGACAGTGAGTGTGGGGGACACTGCTGAGGGCAGGTAAGGTGACTCAGACTGGTTTTACTTTTAGAGCCAGACCAGTAACTCTGTAGTGACCATCACCTATTCTTCCCACTGAGGAAATCGCATGGATACAAGGATGCCACAGCCCCTGACCTGAGATGTTCGCGAGCCCACATAAGGGCATTACTAAGATGAACGGTTGCAACACCCCATTTACATTACCCAGGGGCTGCTGAAACTAGTCACTGTTTAAAGCTGGGTGAGCACACACAGAAGCCACCGTGGATCCTTCCTGTCTATCCTCCAATCCAAGAACTAAAGGCAGAGAAGCCTGGGACCATACAATAGCTGCCTGACACAGCAACAGTCAGAGTCAGCCTCAGGCTACTTGATGTGATGCTCTTCCTGAGCAGAGGTGACCCTGCTGAAGGTCAGCTGACTCTAGTTAGCAATCAGCTTTGGGGCAGTCCTTCAAGTGATTGCTGGACGTGAGTGGGAACTAGTCTGGGTCCAGAAGGAACAAAATGCACTGTCTTCGGGAGTGTGTTGCTAAGTTTGTTCCTCTGTGCTTCCGCGGCCAGTCTGAGACTCCAAGATTTACTGTTGAATGAGAGAGTGTGAAATTCTGAGGCCACTGCAGAGGGACTTAATTTTTCTCATTAATTTCCCTGCAAATGCACAGTCATGGTTTTCCAAAGACCATCTAGCCCAAGCAATCATAATCCTAAATAGAGAAAAATGCAACAGAAATGAAAAATTGATTTTATAAATCAGAAATATCAAAAGTTCTCCACATGAAGAGGGAGAAATCTATAAACAACTAACGGTGCATATCACATAAATAGAAGGCTTTTGATTCTGAAACTGCACACCACACTGCGAACAGACCCCATTACCATCCATTCCTATCGAATCGATATAAAGATGCGGGAAGTCTGTGCGAATTCCCACCCCAGGCTCAAGGGGATGGCCGGTTAATGGAAGGCTATGATCATCACGTTTTAAAAATATCTTGTCACTAATGAAAACGCATTTGCCTCATGAGTAGGATTTGGATAAAGTGGGTTGGGTCAGGAGAGCATTGGAAGTATCAAGTAGAGGCTTTATTGAGCTCAAGAAAAGGAGTTCAATTGCTTTCAGTGTGCTTCATATTTAAGAGATAAATCCTTATAGTGCAGCCTTCCTGCTTGGTGGAAGTTTCATTCAGTCAGGGACCAGCTACCAAAAGAAAGAGGCTTCTTTTGTGGGTCCCCGACTGCAACCCTAAGCTAAGCTGGTCTCATTAGCCCTGATCTGTAGTATGAGGTGTTGGGCAAGACTTACCTACAAAATAATGAAATGAAGCAAAAACAGATACCTAGACAGTAATGTGCAGCGGTTATGGGTTGAGTGTGTCTTCTGTTGATGCTCTTACCTCCCAGTGTGAAGTTGGAGATGAAACTGAATGAGGGTTCTGGGGGGGGGGCTCAGCTGCTAAGAGCCCTTGTTACTCTTACAGAAGACCCTGGTTTAGTTCACAGCACCTACGTTGTTGCTCACAAGCATCTCTAACCAGAATTTTAGAGGATCTAGCACCTTCTCTGGCCTCTGAGGACACCAGGTGTGTACATATATACATGCAGACACAACACTCAGACACACCTCGGGCACAAGTAAAAGCCACATGAATTCAGAGTTCAGTGGAAGAGGACTATTCAGATGAGGCCAGGTCTTGGACAGTGAGGGAGATTGCTACAGGCAGAAGGCAGAGGGTTGCTCTGAGGGACACAGACCAAGGACAAACACTCCTCCATCTCATCCACCACCCTTCCCCTGTGAGCACATGGAAGGGAAGTGTCCATTTAACTCCCCACCAGCATGGAGAAGGGGCAAGGAGCAAGCAACCTGACTACAAGACACTGAAGTCAGCAGAGTGCAATGAAGAAGGATTAGGCAGACACGGCAGAGCGCAGAAGTGGAAGCCTTAGGATGGGACTCCACTTTCAGTAGAGGAGAAAGCAAGAGTGTGAAGTTCCTTTGGCGAATGGTGGGTGAGGACCACTTACAACAGTTCTCAGAAAAGCTTCAAATTGGCATGAAGATGTGATTTTATAGCTCTCCCTGGTTTATCAAAACCAACACAGGAAAATTAGAGATTCTTCTTCAAACATAGACCTCTGTCTTCTCTTGAGACCAGAAGGTGAGCAACCCTGTCTTGACAAACCTCTGTAATAACCAGAGGCTGGTGTGAGGGTGTCCACAGCTACACATGTAAAGGCTACGGATCATGACGGGGCTGCCATGGTTCATGTTCTGCCATGGCTGCCTCCAGGCTTCCTGCTGTCAATCCACCCACAGCCAGCAGGGGGGCGTCTGACCATTACTGAGACAAGCTGCTTTCTCAACAGACTCTTAGGCTTCAAAGAGAGCCCTGGGCTCAAAGGGAGATCTGCAGTCCCCTTTCAGAAAGTTGGAGAAAGCCTCAGGGCTTCAGCTGTCATGGGTGTGGCTGATACCTCCCCTGATAGGGACTCCTGTACCACTTTTATATTATTCTTCACCAAGATCACCTTCCTGGACACCTTAATTACTCAGATGCTTCAGGAAGCTCCATCCCATAAACAATCTCGTAATTCAGATTATCCAGTCAGGGAGAGGAGTCACACCCCCTTGTTACATTAATGAGGAACACAAGGACTTACAGGGAGATTTGTCTTACCCGTACAAAACCAAATGAGACAGGTAACATTCTTAAAGACTTAAAAAGAAAGTAAGCATTCTTTTAGATGCCCTTCGGAATGGCCAGGTTTATAAGATTACAGGGAGTGGCTCAGGTTAGAATTTGTGAGAGTAACCTTTAGGGTCCATTGCCTTGAAGATGAATATCCCACCCTGGAGTCTTGAAAAGAAACACTTCAGATCCAGAGCCGATGGCAGACATTAATGAAGTTGGTTCTAAATGTAATTAGTGACTTTTAACTTCATCTGTATTGTGCTGGGCTTCTCACTGGGAACAAAAGAAATTTCTCCCTCCAAAAAAACACTATCCATACACGATGGTGCAGGCCTTCAACCTTAGCACCCCGGAGGCAGAGCTGGCGGATCTCTGAGTCTGAGTTGTCAGCTTAGCTTACATGGTGAGTTCTAGGTCAGCCAGGGCTGTAGAGTGAGACCCTGTCTCAAAGATGGGTAGGTATTTGGGTGACAAGAGTGACAGCTCTTTCCATTCTCAGAAATCTCAGAGTGGGTGTTAATCTCCAAGGCCTGGGGATGAGACTGTAGTGGAAGCTGCAGAGTTAACACTGCCATCCCGCTGGGGCAACTTGTGTGCCCGTAACATAGCCAGATCTTCCTAGGGGTCTTTAAGAGTCACTCTCCCTGCTAGGAGCAAGCCTCATCCATCACCCAGTGCCACTCCTGTCTGGTGTTAATGAGACCCCTGCTTGTGGCCAGGTTAGAAGGGAGCCTTCAGAACCTTGGATGAACCCTCAGGGTTGAGAAGGGCTGTGATTGGACAAACAGTGCCATCATTTGAAAATGCCACTGAGACCTAGGACCAGACACCTGCCATGTTCCTTCTTGATACCATGTTGTGTGTGCAGATAACATCCAGGAATGCACAGGGCAGTGGCTGCAATTAAAACTAGGGCCGTGGGTCAAGTGGCACCGTTGGGTAGTCATGAAAACATGACTCTGCCTACTCTGCCCCCTGTCCAGTGCTGATCCTCAGTATCTCCTCGGTCTGGTGTGACAGAAAGTACCTATCCCCATGGTTTTTTGTTGTTGTTTTCCATCCTGAATATCTTTAGATGCAGTTACCACAGACATAGATTCCATGGGAGTGGCTCTCATCTCCAGGACATCTTGATTCAATATGTAGCCCAGTCTCTACTCAGTTGTTATGAATGAAGCCACTCCCAATCCTGGGGGGCCTTCAGGGATTGACCTACAATGTCCTACCCACCCCCACAGACTCCTGTTGTGCAGGTTGTAGCTTCCTTTGTTTCCTTCTACGGGATTCTGACCTGGGCAGCCTGATCAGTGTCTCAGTGCAGATGCTTCCCGACTCCTGCCCAGTCTCTTCTTGTTTAGAGCAGGAAGGGCAAAGCCTGTGGACTGCCCTTTAAATACACATCTGTGGCCAGGACTGGGGCCTTAGGCTCCATTCAGCCTTCCAGTCTCAGTCCCAGGGGCAGCTCTGTTCTCACTCCCTACTGCTCTTCACCCCGCTTACGTCCCACGTGAACTCTGAGTCCTGCCAGCTCCAGCCATACTGGTCTCTTGACTCTCTGACCTCCTCCTTCCACAAGTCAATGTCTTTGACTTGCTGTACAACAGGCCTCTGTCTCCTGCTCTTCACACCACCTCCAGGGGACCTTTTTCAGATGTACTCCATGGAGCCCAAGCCCTGCACAGCCCCCCCCCTCCCCCCGTGCAAATAGCAACTGGGCTCTCCATAAGAGGTCACTCACCCACCTATGAAAGCCTGGTTATCTGACGCTCCCATTACATCCCTGATATTTACATTTGTAGGATTTCATCATGCTCACTTGGACAGGTGTACCTGCTTGCCTTTGTACAATGCTCACCTAGACCTGCACACCTGTAGACTTATCTGCAATGCTCGCCTGGACACACACACACACACACACTTCTGCAGACTTGTGCAATGGTCAACTTGACCTACACAACTGCAGACTTCTGTGCAATGCTTTCCTGGACACACCCACACACCCACACACCTGCAGACTTCTGTGTGTTATGCTCACATGGACATAAACACACACACACTGGCATATTTCTATGCAATGTTTACCTGGTCCTGCACACTTACAGACTTCTGTGCAAAGCTCGCCTGGATTTACACACTGGCAAACTTCTGTGTCATGCTCACATGGATACACACCACACACACACGTTGGCAGACTTCTGTGTCATGCTTACCTGGATACACACCATACACACACACACACACACATTGGCAGACTTCTGTGTCATGCTCACCTGGATGCACACCACACACACGCACACACACACACACACACACACACACACACACAGTGGCAGACGTCTGTGCAATGCTCAACTGGATTTGCATACCTTTGGACCTTTACAGTAGGCTCATGCAGCACTTGCCTGCCCGTGTGACTTCTCTCTCGACTTTGCTCTGCCTGGAGATGCTCTCCTTCAGTCCTCCTCTCCTTGCTGCTTCTTTAGCATACTCACAGCCCTCTCCAACCCAAACCCTCTCTCATCTCCAAATTTCTCCTCGTGCACAGAGCTCCCGAAGAGAGCGGGATTTGTGTTTTTTTTTTTATTTCCCCAGGACCCAGCAGTGATCACTCTGTACTAACTGCCACTCTCTGGCTGAGCTGAATGACACCCAGGCAGATACAAGAGCAACTTGAACTAACAAAGAGCAGAGCCCAGTGCTGATTGAGCACAGGACAACAATCCCGCTAGGCTAAATTAGCAACATGAAAAAGAGTGTTGATGGGAAACTAGAGTCCCTGAGAAAAGCGTGCAGAGGAATGGGTGGCAGGAGACACATTTCCTCAGCCACCCCCACCTGTTGGTCCTTGTCACTCAGTCTCCATGTAGCTTTGTCATCAGAACAAGGGACTTACAAGCCCCCACTGACCACAGAGTGGCTTGTTCTTCAGAAGGGGGTGCTTGCAAAAGACAGAGGTGTTAACTGGTAGTCTCCTAATCAACTCTTCCTGTAAATTGGAGGAGTGGCTCTGGCCCCATAGGAGGTTTGGGTGTCCCCAAGATGAAAGAAAAAGGCAGATACAAAGGGGATGGGATAGTGAATTCAGACAAGAGCCTCCATCTGAAAGAGAATGGAAATTTTCAATTTAAAAGGGATAGGAGATGTCCCCTGAAGACAGGTGGCCATGCTGAGACATTATTGACCTAGGACAAGACTGTCATTGCCTCAAAACCAGACTATTTTACCACTGTGAGGAAGGCTAACCACAGCCCAAAATGGCATTGAAATGCTGCCTGGCTCCCTGGATGGACTCCTCCAGAAAAGCAGCTCCATGGGGGCCTGGGTTCAGTCTCTCTACTGTCTTGCCAGCCATGGCATTGCCACTCTGCCTTCATCTGCTTGTGTTTTGGTGAATCTTCCCCCTCTGCCTATTTTACCAGCTTGTCACCACAGTTTTCTGGTCTGTCAAAAAACAAAAGCGAATAAGCATAGTTTGCTGTAGAAGCCACGAATAAAACTCACTGTTTGAAGGTGAGGTTGTGTGGGTCTCTGCGGTTCTGAAGATCCCACTGTGTGTCACCCTCAGCGGGACCCAAAGGCAAACGTGTCTCACTCAGCCTTTGACTCCAGTAGTGCAGAGGGAAAGCAGAGCAGACCTTGAATTTCAGATCCGTGGCAGCAAGGGTGAGGGGACACAGAGTGACTCATAGGAAAAAATCTGAATAAGACAATTCAAAAGCAGCCTTGAGGACTTCTTCCCAGGAGCCAAAGTCTCGTTGTACTTCAACAAAGCCTTATGTATGAGATCGGCGTGGAGCAAGGAAGAGTAAGTCCTGCAGAGACCAGTTTCAGAGACAAGGCCCCTACACACAGTGTCCGTGGTAGTCCTTGCCCCTGCTTCCCAGGTCGTGCAGGGATACCTGTGTGAAAAGCTCCCAGGGCGTGGCGGGGGTAGGGAGGTAGTTTTAGGAAAATCAACCAAGTGCTGAATTAGGAGTACACAGCTGGAGGTCAATAAAAGCAGGGTTAAATGGAGGGATCTGGGGATTCCGGGATTCATCCTGACCATCTTCCCAAGACAGAAGCCTTATCTAAAGAAGAGAGATACATTGGTTTCTTTCAGCCTTGCATGGCAGAGAGAGAGAGAGAGAGAGAGAGAGAGAGAGAGAGAGAGAGAGAGAGAGAGAGAGAAGAGAAAGCATAAAATTGGGGTGGGGCAATAAGGGAAGAACTGGAGAGGAGAGAAAGGGGTGGGTGGGTTTGATTAAATGTATTATACACATGCATGAAATTTCCAAACCATAGAAGTAAATATCACTGTTTTATAACCCAGCTGTCCCAAACATCCAGGCACACTTTTCCAAGTAACTAGCTTTATTGTGCATATAGGGCTAATGGATTGGTTTACAGGACAGGGTTGGGGAGTTCAACAGTTACCTCTGTACACTGGAGAGGCAAAGAACCTGGTACTTGCTTGGCACACACAGACATTTTCATCTTCCTGCAACAAATGGCCAATAGTAGGATTTGGGGCTGTATGGCACCTGTATTGATTCTTAAATTTTTTTCTTTTATTTATTATGTATGTGTGGTATGCATATGTATGTGGACATGTGAGTGCAGAGGTCAGTGAAGGCCAGAAGAGGGTGTTTAGGTGCCCTGGATCTGGAGTCACAGGTGGCTGTGAGCTGCCTGATGTGGGTGCTGAGAAATGAGCCCAGGTCTTCTTCTGCAAGAGCAGCAAGTGCTCTTAACCTCTGAGTCATCTCTCTAGCATCCCTTCCCCCGTAATGAGTTTTTAAATCACACGAATAAAAGAATGAACACTAATTCCAAAATCAAAGCATGGACAAGAGCAAGGTTTCATTTGAGTAACCGGGATTATGCTCTACAGTTACAGATTAGAGCCTTGTGCATATACTATGTATGAACCATTACCCGATCTCTTCTTTAAGGAACAAAAATGAGAAGAGGGTATTTTTAGCAAAGAAGAGATTTTTCTCCAAATTGGAAAACAGCACAAGTATAGGGAACATTTCCCAAGTGATGAGAAGACAACTTCAATGCATTTCCAGGAGGTCGGAGACAAACACGTTCCATGAACCCTGCTCTTGCCAATTCAGCTCAATTTCGCAGTGTGTGATCATCTTCTATTCTATTGTCACCGAGGCACCAGAGAAAAACAAATGAAACAAAGGCAGCCGTTATCAACAGATAATAGATATTTTTATTGCAGCTTCAGGGGTGCATCACACGGCTGGCGTGGCAGCTGTTCCCGGTGATAGATGGAACCAGGTTTGTGATAAATACACTTTAATTGAACATCCTTAACTGTAATTTATTGCCGTTTAGATTTAAAATAAATCCACTCTCCATCTTAAAAGAGAACTATTACCCAAATGCTGAGTGGAAAAGTACACAAAGGGGGGGGCATGATTTAGCTCCCTAAAGCCCCCTTAGAAGAGAGCGTCATCAGCTCTTCCCAGCCAACACCCACCGCTGTCATTTAAAACTGTTTCAGAGACTTAACATTTAATCACAGAAGAGACCAGATCAGCACACTGCCCTCCCTCCTTGCCCTCTGTCCCACCCCAGTTCTCCAGCTGAGCTCACAAGGGAAGAGACCATACCGCAGGCCATTGCGGTGCCAAATCTTGTTCCCAGTGAAAGCCTTTGTTCAAGGTGTTCTGTTCACAGACCTGAACTTTATACCCTTGCCTGCTGCTCCTCCAGTCCCTGCCATGGCAGATAACAAAACTAATCTTCTCTGAAACCACAGGGGGCCTCTCTGTGTCCCACGCTTAGGCCCGCCATCATGGACAAACCAATGGAAAGTCAACCAGAACCCACGTTCTGCCTCTGGGAGTAGAAAATGTGAGAAGCGCCCCAGGAGACGTCATTCAAGGCTGTTACTGCCCTGAGAAGCAGTTCAGCTGCTCCTGGGCCTGCAGAATGAGACTGTCAGGAAGACAACACCCTATTTTGTAAGGGAAGCCTCACGATACAGGAAGAGCTGACAGAGTCCTGAGTGAGGCGGCACGGGGAGCCTCATCCACCACATACCTGGCTCAGATCTTAGAGCTCACAAATCTTAGGGTTGCTGCTTCCTCATGACCCCAAATCAGGCAATAGTTCCCTGCAGTCTCTCTCCCTGGGTAATTCCCTCAGTTCTCTTGCTCCGTTTCACAGCTGCCAGACAACCCTGAAAGACAACTTCATGCTTTGTTTTAAATTATTTATTTTGTCATTTGAGAATATCATATCATTACATCATTTCTTCTGCCAGCTGACTCTCAGCATAGAGGCTAGGTCAATGCGGTGTGGAACTTAGCCTTCTCAGTCCACTGGAATCCTGAAAGAGTGAGAGAGTTTCTCTGTCCTACATAACCGGAGAGGCTGTCTCTTTCCCTGTAGGATACCCACCACACTCCCTTCGAAAAGTCTACCGCATCAGACACACCATCATGGCTGGCTGTAACCACAAGCCCATCTGACTCTCCCAATTTCAGGCGAGAAGCTGAAGCCAAGAGCCACTAGGGTGGAAGAAGGGGAACAGGGAAAACCCAGTTTGCATTTTATATGGCCTTTGCCCAGGAGAAAGGCAGTTAAGTTTCTATTTCTTTGTGGTCATTGTTCCCAGCAGTAAGTTTGTTTCTCTGAAATGACGTCCACTTCCTCTTGTACCACAGAGAGTGGTGGAGGTTAGGGTGCCCACTCTTACCCCAGCCAGGGAACACTTCAGGCATTTCCATGCTGTGGATAGACAGAGGCCCAACCCCTGCTATAGAAGGGTGCATAGACACCTAAAGGTGCTACAAATGACAGAAGCTTCCTCTCTGTTAAGGTGAAATAGTGTT
>JABTXL010002731.1:2793840-2818940 GCA_025134845.1 Neodon shergylaensis | reverse complement strand
ATGATTAAATATCACTTTCTTTCCATTTATAGCATAATCTGAGTGACAGCCGATCCATCAGTTCATCTGCTGATGTTTAACTACAGTGCTTTGCATTCATTATTCCCCACTTACATCATCCTTTAAAAAAGAGGGATAACTTAATCCTGCCTTTTGACAGCAGCGAAATTAAACAGTGGGCCATAAAGAGGGGAGTTACTCTGAAAAACAAGACACCCACTGCAGAGCTATAAAACCTAGGCAGAGTGTGTCACCCCTAACTAAGACGCACAAGGGCGTACTGCTGCTAGAATATCCTTGGGTTGCAAGAAGTTGAGAAACTTCCTAACCAGGTATAACAAGCAAGTGGCATAGAAACTTCAAGGTTCCCCAGGGAGGCATTCCTACCTCCGGAAGTCAGGGATTGTAGTATCACACTTCCAACTGCACCTGACACTCATTGGTTTTATAAGTAGAACAGGTACGTGGCTGGAAACACATGTGTACACACACACACACACAAATGATTTTGTCATCAGGTATTGGCTTGGGGTGGGGTAATGCATCCCATAGTCTAAAGATATCCTCATGTCCTGAGTTTCTCATGGAATTTGTCAAGACTGTCAACGGAATCATTCCAACTGGAGGCATGGACATAGAACCATGAGAGGCCATGTCAGGTGGCTTACAACTACCTGGAACTCCAGCTCCATGGATCTAATGACTCTTTTCACTTCTGCAGACACCTGCCCCCACCACACACACACACACACACAACAAAAGCATACATAAGCAAACACATAAATAAAAGTCATAAAGCATAAGGGTGTCTTTCCCAACACTGTACAGATGCTAAAAACCTATGGAAGAACAAACCTACAGTGATTTTAAACAAAAAATTTTATTTATTTATTTATTTTCAGTAAATGTATTTAATTTTATTTGCCATTATCATGAGTATATGTACGCAATATGAGTATGTGAGTTGAGTGTGGGCACAAGCATACAACAGCATTTGGAACTCAGTGAGCCACTTTCTGGGGTCAATCATTCCACAGTGGATTCTGGGGAGCACACGAAAAGCTTCAGGCTTGCCCAGCAAGCTCTTCCACCCACTGAGATCTCTTGCCACCTCTCAATAAATATGTTATATTAACTCAGAATTCATTATTTAAACAAATCATTTTAAAACATCTATTTTATTAAAAATACAAAATCGGTTTCTTCACCATGAGTGTTTATATGAGCAGGTGTATTATAGGGAGGGGGGAGGGATAACAGGCAAACATGCCATAGCACATGCGTGGTGGTAAGAATGCAGTGGTGAGCACTGATCCTCACCACGTCTGGGACAGGGTCTCTTATTAGCCACATTTGGAGATTCTCCTGTCTCTTCCTTTCTTCTCGCAGTAGGAGATTGACCTTACAGTCGGGTGCCAATGCTCCCAGCTTACTTGGGGTCTAGGGACTGCAGCTCAGGCCCTTATTCGTACACAGGGAGCACTTTCACCACAGCCCCCAAGTACTTGTATTTACGTCTTTGTTTGGCTTTCACCCACTCTCCTCTGTCTTTAGTCGTTTTTCCCAGTTTCTTTTTCTGTCAGATAGTCTGAACGTTTGCTGACCTTTTGGATGACGCATCGTACAATCTAGCTCAGGAAATCTCACACACGGCCCCTTGCTAGAATTCCTGATGGCATT
Source organism: Neodon shergylaensis (assembly GCA_025134845.1). Classification (NCBI taxonomy): domain Eukaryota; kingdom Metazoa; phylum Chordata; class Mammalia; order Rodentia; family Cricetidae; genus Neodon; species Neodon shergylaensis. The sequence continues at coordinate 2,817,260 of JABTXL010002731.1, read as the reverse complement.
TTAAAATACAGACCGACTCGCTGCTTATTGCTGGCTGCCACAGCGCATCCATCAGGCAGCTGTCACCTCTCCCTCACAATATTGCAAAGACAAACTCTATTCTTTCAGTTCTCTGAGGCTGACCACATGGTACCCAGAGACCCAATCAAATTTATTTTAAAATGATTTTCACCCAGACTCATATTCATAGAGTGTCAGCTGCCTCTCTGAGGTAGATGCAAATCCTCATATGTGAGGGTCTAGGGACACCTGGTATCATTCATGTTGTAAAACAAGGCTTCGCCACCATTTAACTGAGATTATTTCTGCCAAAGGCTCTTTACTCCTGGTCTCTCTTAGGTGTTGGCTCCCATCACCCTGTCTCCCTCCCACACACATATCCATTACACTCTATCCCAATGAATGGATCATAGTTCTAACCCCTTATTTGACTACTTCCTCCTCCTCTTCTTTTCCTTTTTTTATTTACATTTTTAATTTTGGGGGTTTTGTTGTTTCTTTTTTTTTTTTTTTTTTTTTTTTTTGAGACGGTTTTTCTGTGCAACTCTGGCTGTCCTGGAACTCACTCTGTAGACCAGGCTGATTAGGAACTCACAGAAATCTGGGTGTCTCTGCCTACCAAGTACTGGGATTTAAGACATGCTCCACCACCACCTGGCGATGGCTACCACTTCTAAAGAGAGGTGAACTAGCAAAGCTGGTTAGAATGGCTTGCACTGGAGTGTCCATCCCTCAGCCACTACGATGATTTTTATAGCCTGCCTGGATTTTTGCTTTCTTCTCTTGCTGATTCTATCTTCCTGGGACTGACGAGATGAAGCTGAATTTCATGTCACTCTTCAAGAGCATTTGAAACAGCAGAAACACAGTTACACACAGAACCATGACTCCACCACTACAAAATTATCCATCGTAGATTTATGCTACTTTAAATTAATGTGTGTGTTTTACCTGGATGTATGTCTGTGCACCACGTGCATGGCTGGTGCCCACAGAGGCCAGGAGAGGGAGTCAGATCCCCTGGAACTGGAGTTAGAGATGGTTGTGAAGCATCGTATGGCTGCTGAGAATCGAACTCTGGCCCTCTGGAAGAGCAGCCTGTGTTGTTTATTGTTAACCCATCTCTTATTTATGACAGTAAATCTTTATTTATGTTAGTTTTTAAAGCCAGGTATTTCTTTGGATGGTCTTTGTATCTCACGTCTCTAAACATTCATTTATGGCGATGGCAGCTGTTTGCCCTGTGTCAGTTGGAGAAGATGAGATTTTAATTCCCAGAATCTCCTTCCCTATGATGCTCAGGCTAAGTGGATGCTGTGAATGCTTAATAAGACAGACTAAAGGTCAAGCTGCCTCATCTCTGATGTCCAGCGGGCTACAGTAGCAACAGACAGACAAATGGCAGTGGGTTCCAGCTTGACCTCATCCTCAGTGGGGTGGACAGTCAGTTCTTCAGCCTGCTGTCTTCTTAACACTGGATACCTGGCTGCAGACCTTCAAAACTGGTACCCGCAGAGGAGAGACATCCATCACCTCCCCCACCATTCCTACCCCTGCAGCAATGCAGCCTGACTGCTCCAGAGGCTTTGCTAGAACTTTCCCCAAGTCTTCTCTGCTCTGCCATCTTCACCATTGGATTTCCTCATCACAGTGGAACTTTAACTCCTGCTGGTTGATCTTAGTTCACATTATCCATAGCTGCTCTACTGGTCCAACCCAAGCAACATGATGGCACTACCACCATCTAATAGTCCAGCCCCTCAATCCATTATGCAAGGGAACTGGGTATGCAAAACCCCGATGTCACCACTAGTCACTCCTCCTCCAGACCCACCTGGCCCAGGCTGCAGAGAATTGAACATTCCCAGCCATTCACTGTGCCATGAAGAGCAAAGGGCCATCTCCCAGGCTCCTTAGGTCACTGCTTTAACCCCACTTATTAAAGCAATGCTTAAGAAAAATCACTTCAGGACGTCACAGTTCTTAATTCAAGCAAGTCGGTGGCAAAGGGGCCAGCAGCAGCTGAGTATTTTTTCCCAATGACCCCCAAAAAGTGCTCGTGGCTGCTGGGCTTCAGGCTACCACTTTGATTTGCTTGTAGCTTTAGCATAGGACACAGCATTTATGGGGGAACCTGAACTGTTCTTTATTTTCTTTGTGGTAACTTCTAGCACTTAACACAGAGACAGAGTTTAAGGAGACGTGTTTGTCCACTGTGAGGCAACTACATGGAGCAGTTATCTTGGGTGGTGGTAAGGAAAACAGCATTATCTCATGGTAAGTGCCAGATCAAAAAGTTTGATCAAAATTTCCTTGTATAGTGCCCTTTAAGTGAGTATTTTTAAATTCTTCATTTTAAAGTAATTCTTTGAGAATTCCATAAATATATTTTGGTATTTATCCCCAACTCTTCCTCATAACTGCACTCAGATACTCCCCACCCACCCCTCTACCCCCTCAACTCACATCCTCTCCTTTTTTTATATCTAAGAGTCACTATTTTTTCTGTATTAATTTTTATTTTGTGTGTATGGATGGTTTGCTTGCATGTGTATTTGTTCACCATGTGTCCCCAGAAGCCAGAAGAGGTATCAGTGTAACTCCCTGAAACTGGAGTTACAGATGGCTGTGAACTGTCATGCAGGTGCTAGGAATTTGAACTGAGGTCCTCTGCAAGAGTAGCCTGTGGTTTTAACTCCTGAGCCATCTCTACACACACACATACACACACACTTAAATTTGACATCCTACAATCTCCAATTTGTGCCCTCCTTATACTTCTGAGTATGAGGTCATGCAACTACAGCATAATTGAGTTAGCAGGAACCACACCCTTAATGAAACCTGACTCTCCCTCCCACAGAAAGCATCAGCTGTCCATAGTTCTCCAACTGGATTTAAGGCTTTCTACACAGGAAGAAACACAACAGGTACCATACATCTGGTCAAGAATCCAACGCTGAGGCGCTCACAGGCACCAAAGCTAAATCTATTACTATTATTTTGCTAAATGTGCATTGTATCAAATTACTTTAAATTTGTATCTCTAGCTGGGCCATGGTGGCACATGCCTTTAATCCCAGCACTTGGGAGGCAGAGGCAGTTGGATCTCTGTGATGGCCTATAAGAGCTAGTGTCAGGACAGTCAGGGCTGTTACACAGAGAAACCTCATCTTTAAAAAAAAATACAAAAACAAACAAAAAAAATTTTATCTCTACTTGTAGTACAACTGTCATACTTACGTCACAAAACACAAAGGTGATGTCTGAAGATGATGACTTACATTCCGCCTGGGCTGGTCTTAGCTAAAACCCAAAAACCTAAACCCCAACATTTCTCAGAAGTCCTTAACAGGTGGCTATCTGTTTCTAACCACAAATGTCACCCCCGCCTGAAAGTCACCATGCTAACCCCTTGGCTGTTTCAGCCCTCTAGCTGCCCCCTGTCCTTGACCCATATAAAACCCAGCAGGCTTTTGTGCCCAGCTGCTGTTCTCTATTATCCGAGGCATCCCAGCAGTTTATCTTTGATAAACTACTTTTCTCTCCACGGAGTGGCCTTGTTCTGTGGTTTCTTGCTGTGCCTGCTTACACAGAGCTTATCAGAGAAGCTTCTTTGTGCAGTGGACAATGGTTAACACAGGAACAACTGACCAAAGTGCAGAGAATAAGTGTGTGTGGAGCCTTTCGCCCTAAATAGGATATCTGTATTACACATGCACACACACGCACACATACACACACATCACACAAATATACCACATCCTCCCCACACCATACAAACACACACACACAGACACAAACACACACAGAAACACAGCTCAGGGAACAGCACAGAAGAAGGGGGTACAAAGTCTGTCCAAGCCAATGGTTGGGGTGACCAGAGCAAAACAGTATCTTTGGGACATGGCCGCTGTGGCTGCCTGCATAAGGTCATTTAACGCGAACATGAAGTGGGAAAAGATTCATGAGCAGCCACACTTCACTGAGGTGCACCATCTTTTAAAAACAATGATCACAGAACAGCAAAGGTGTAGACAGGGACAGTGGGCCTAGCAATGAGATCCCCGTTAGCCATCTCGATGGCCAGAGCCTGAGAGAAGTGGGGTGATATGGTTATTCACACGCATATCGGTTCCCTCTTGCTGCCCTTTCAAGTTACTACAAGCTAGGTGACTTAAAACAAGGAGAATTTATTATGATTCCCATCCCAAGTGGCGCCTTACTGAGCCAAGTCCTAGAGGTCAGCAGGACTGGCCTTTCTGGCAGCTTCCTGACCTCCCCACGGTCCTTCAGGTTACCTTTATTCCTTGGCTCATTGTCCCTTCCATCTTGGAATGCATTTGTGGGCTGTCTCAGCCCATAGCCAGCTTTCCTTCCTCTTTCATTCACAGGGATACTAGTCAAGGCATGTTTTAATTGCCAGTCTGATCAGGAGTTAAGTAATTAATACAGCAACTGCTTAGGGGCTTCCAAAGGAAGGGACTATTCTTATTGCTGTTGTGTGACACTTTCCATGGTCACATAAACAAATACTTACTCACCTCAGATAGGGAACAGTGACAGACGGAAGCATGGATACCACCCAAATCTACCTAAGTAAGCCAATGAGTTTATCAAGGTTATTTACAAGAATATTGGTGAGGGGTTACTTACAGGAGCAGAAATGACTCAAAGACAGCTACATCTCCATAGTCCACTCCAGCATGGTGACAGCTCACAAAAGCCAGGAACCTGGAGCACAGTGCACAGCCTGCAGGCAGTGTGACAAGCTGACAAGTATCCTTTCCTGAAGGCTCAGTTGCTGAGGCTCTTCCAGGTACCCCAGCTGATGTCTGTTTCTTCTGGGTGGCGTAGCTTGCCTAAGACGGCTTCTCATCAATCTTTATGCCTATGTATACCTGGGGACAGAAGAGGTTAGTGGATCTGGTTTCAGGAACTTTCTGAAGGCTTTGAGTTGTTTATCTCCTGGGCAGAATAAACTTCCGTGTAGGGTGGAATGTTTATATCTTGGAGAAAACTGCTACACAATTATTTAAGAGAACAAAGTCAGTCTGGATGGATCTTTGATCTGATCCCTCAAACCAAGTCCACACTAGTCAAAGGAAGTGACTAACTGGAATACTTGCCTTGGGGTTCCTTTCCAGAATCAAAAGCATACCATTGTCCAGTCCTATGGGAGACATCATGTGAGAGGTACTGTTTTGATTTATGTTGAGGGAAGGAATTCAGGTCAGTCTGAGGGTTCCCTTCCCTGCAGGGTTCTAGATTCCCACAGTTACAATTTCACACAGGGAATTCTGGAAAGTAGGGGCCAGAATCCCATTCACGAGAAGAGACAGCCAACTCCAGGGACAAAGAGCTTAACAATATCATTGGGTGGCAAGAGGACATCAGAGGGCAGTGCTGGGAAAGGCAGGGATTGGTGGTGGGTGGGGAGGACACCGAATTTTTCCTATCTGATTCTGCACAGAAAGGAGACCAACCTGTTAGTGTGGTGTTTAACTTTCCTGACTATGCTGTGCATACATACTGAGAAATAAGACAGGACAGAATGCTTATGGATTGATAAATATGAATAACACCATAACAAAAATAAACAAAACCTCCTGTTTTATGGTCTAGTTTTCCCAAGGGCATCGATGATAATTTTTTTTTTGTTCAGTTTTAACCAGGCCTGCAGGGCATTTTCTTTTTTTTTTTTTTTATTGAGAAAAAGAAAAAAAGTTTCCGCCTCCCCCCAGCCTCCCATTTCCCTCCCCCTCCTCCCACCCTTCTCCCCCTCCCCCCACTCCTCTCACCCTCCCTCTCCAGTCCAAAGAGTAGTCAGGGTTCCCTTCCCTGTGGAAAGTCCAAGGTCCTCCCCCCTCCGTCCATGTCTAGGAAGGTGAACATCCATACTGTCTAGGCTCCCACAAAGCCCAAACTTGAAGTAGGATCAAAACCCAGGGCCATTGTCCTTGGCTTCTCATCAGCCCCCATTGTTCGCCATGTTCAGAGAGTCCTGTTTTATCCCATGCTTCTTCCGTCACAGTCCAGCTGGCCTTGGTGAGCTCCCAATAGATCAGCCCCACTGTCTCCGTGGGTGGGTGCACCCCTCGTGGTCCTGACTTCCTTGCTCATGTTCTCCCTCCTTCCGCTCCTCATTGGGAACTTGGGAGCTCAGTCCGGTGCTCCTGTGTGGGTCTCTGTGACTATCTCCATCCATCACCTGATGAAGGTTCTATGGTGATATGCAAGATAATCATCAGTATGGCTATAGGATAGAGTCATTTCAGGTTCCCTATCCTCAGCTGCCCAAGGAACTAACTGGGGACCTCGCCTTGGGCTCCTGGGAGCCTCGATGATAATTTTTAATACGGAATATGCACCAGTGTTTATTTTTCCAAGCCCCATTTCTCCCACTTTAAAATGAAGTTAGATCTCTCCATAAGAAGCTGCTTGGTTCTTTTCTTCTCCTGTCCCTAGCAACATGTGGCCTAAAAATGAGTCTAGAGTGTGGACCTCAGACCCCTAGGGATCCTGGCCGCTGAGAGTGCAGATGATGTAAGAGAGTCTCTAGCCTGCCTGTCATTGCGGTTTTTGAGGGAAGCAGGGATATCCTCCTGGCTGTGGGAACCTCCTCCTCCTTCACCTGAAAAGATGCTCAGTCCGGTTATACTTTATGCACAGCAGCAGGGGAAGCTGGTCGTATCCTTTCTCCTTACTGGGATGTTTCACTCAAAGGTGAGTCCCTGCGCAACGTGGCTGCTTCAGCATCATGAGGTGTGGCTAAGGAAAAGCCTCTTTTATCCATTTTATCCATTTGACTTCCTGACCCAAAGTCAGATGCATTGTAACTCTGGGAATGGGAAGGATCTAATCCCAGGCTCCTGTTCACAGAACCTGGGCCCTGGTCCCACCCATCTCTGTCCACCTGGGCAGATGAAGAAGGAACTGAACTTCCCACAAAGTCCTATTCCTGGAAGCCTGTCACTCCATCCCACCTCCTTACCGGAGTATTATGGGAAATTAAGGGTCTGACTGGGGACACGGCACCGCCACTGGCCTTTCTAAGCTAGACTGGCTGTCTGTCATTCTAGTCTTTATGAGGTACACAGGCGACTCTGACAAGGAAGGGCTGGAGTCCCGGACAGGTGGCCTGAGGAACTCTTTCTGCCCCACACATGATCCTGTCAGGTTCAGGACAAAGAACCACATTCTCTGCCTTCCAAGTCATTCTGTGTCGATTCCTGAAAAAAAAAAGTTTGAAATGCCTTGAAAAGTTGAGAGATGCTGAAAAGTTGCTTTGACTCAGTAAAGTCATTAGGCAAGCTCGAGAATCCTCCTTTAGGTGGAAGCTTTTCAGAACACCCAGTTAGATAGAGCTTTAGGTTTGCAGATTGGACTCCCTCCCCTCTCTCCTTCCTTCTTTCCTTCCTTCCCCCTTTGAAGAGAGATTTCTCTGAGCTCATGAAGAATAAAGCAATACAAATGAATAGCATACTTAAAGATCTGAGCACACAAGGCTGAAGTTGGAGCAGAGAGAGACCCACCCAGGTGGAGAGACAAGCTGTAAGGGGTGGGGGCGGGGCAACTGGAAAATTCCTGGCATTGGAGAGAAGGAAGAGGGAGATTGGCTGGGGCATACACTGACAGACCAGTGACACTGGAGCTGCCACTGCCACCCCCCATTATCTCTGGCCTGCCTCAGGCACAGACACTATGATTTCTAGTCTCAGAATATGACTGAATATCCTAGCTCCTCCTCCTCCTCCTCCTCCTTCTTCTTCTTTCTCCTCCTCCCCCTTCCTCCTCTTTTTTCTTCTGTAGGGTGTAGCTCCTGGGTGCTCAAATTTTCTTGGTGTGTTCTTAATATGTGTGTGTGTGGGGGGTATGCAGCCTTCATTATTTCTTAGTAGCTAGAGGGTGGATGTAATGACTGGAGTTAGGAATCCTATACCATGAGGTGATTTAGGGACAGAACTTATTTTGATTTTTAAGTGTAATTAATGAATTAATTTTGTGTGTATGGGTGTTTTATGTATATAAGTGTATATGTCTGTGCACCACATGTATTCCTGGTGCCCGGATAGGCCAGAAGAAGGCACCAGATGATCCCCTGGACTAGACTTACAGATGATTGTGAACTGTCATGTGGGTGCCAGGCATTGAACTTGGGTTCTCTGTAAAAACAGCTGGTGCTCTTAACAACTGAGCCATCTTTGCAGCCCCTAGGTCCCTTTAAAAAGGTTTTAGCTACACTGAGAGACCAAGAGTGAAGGAAGGACGATTGGTTGAAGGCTCCAAATGCTCTCTGGGAAGAGCGGGGGTGGGTACAGGGTTCTATTTGGAGAAGATGATCTATTTTGTGTTTGTCAAGTCATAGGTATACTGAAAACCCAACTCTGTAGAGATTAAATGCATGTGGATATGTAGTCCTTCCTCCAGCAAAACTACCATCACAGCAAAGCATAGGGCATCCCATCACCCATCAGTGTTCTCTCTCGCATGGCACAGCCTCACCTCCCACAGAAACATTTGCTTTGGTTTCTGGCCATCTGAATTCGATTTTTTTTCTTTCCTGCTAGGATCATACTAGAGCTGTCTAACTTCTTTTACTGTGCAAATGGTGTCAAGTGGGAAACTAGCTGTTTTCTCTTATGCAGAATCTTGAGGTATTTATGGGGAAGGGGCAGAGACAAATACAGAGACAGAGACAGGGGAGGGGGAGGCAAGAGTATGAGAGGGAAGTGTGGGCAGAGGTGAGGGGATGTGGGATTCAGGTGACAAGGCACAGAAGGAGGGATTATTTGGTGTTGAGGAAGAAGGAGACCAACATGAGGAGGGAGGGGTGATGATGAGGGGGTAAATAAGTCAAACAGAGTGAGGCAGATGCATGGGCAGGCAGTCATGAAACCTGACACTTTGTGTCCTGACTTTTAAATTGCATGAAAAATAATGAACTGAAAATGAGCAAATATCTGTTGGAAACAATTTCAGGCTTATCCATGCACCTTAGTCTCTTTTCCCGCTGTTGTGATAACATCTCCTGGCAAAGGCAAATTACGGAATAATGAAGGTTTCTTTTTCATTTTAAAAGATTTATTATTTTAAACTGTGTGTATGTGTTCATGTACGTGGCTGTGTACACACGTTTACAGGTGCCTGTGGAGGTCTGGTGCCTGCAGAGATCAGAAGAGGGCATTGGACAGAGACACCAGACTCTCTGGAGCTGGAGTGACAGGCATTTGTGAGGCACCCATGTGGGGGCTGCAACCAAGCTCTGGTTCTCAGAAGGAAGAGTAAGGGGGCTCAACCTTTGAGCCATCTCTGCAGCCTGGAGGATCTGATTTGGGCTCCCATCACGCCATGGAGGCCAATGCAGCAGGAGCATGAGGCAGCTGGTCACATGACATCCACAGTCGGGAGGCAGAGGGAGATGGAGACTGGTGCCCGGCTGGCTTTCTCCCTTTTATTTCGTTCAGGACCCCAGCCTATTAGACAGGGTCCTGACATCAGGGTGGACTTTCCTGTCTCAGCTAACCTCATCTAGACAACCCTTTACAGACTGCTGGAGGTTTGTCTCCTACGCCATTCTGCATCCTATACAGCTGTCATTCAAAATTAACCACCAGACCAAAATCATGGTGTGAATTGGAAATTCACTCTCCCTTTTCACAGCTGACTAGCATTTTATTGTTGGGTATTTATTGAAGGTTATTTATTGATCCTTCATGTCTTCATAAGCATTTAGATTGTTTCCAGGTTTGGGTATTATGATTAAAATTGTTACAACTCTTTGTGTTTAAGTTCTTGTGTATGTAGTCTGTGCTTCCATCCTTCTGGTAAATTCCAGTTGCGGAATTAAGTGGGCAGCAAGCTGACCAACATAATGCCATGTGATTGTCCCTGTACGTTATCATTGAGGACACAGCCCTGGCTGTGTTCCTGTGCCAATACAGCAAGCTTAACAAAAAGCAAACATATGTCACAGCGGGCTGTGTGGACACCTGATGAGCCTGCCCAATGAGACACAGGCATGAATTCTACACAGGGGTTTCTGGAGAAGCTTTTCAACTACACATAACTCCCCCATCAAGACTGTCCCAAGAGCAGGACTGTCTAGGGAAAACCTCTCTGGGCTCCGAAACCTGTGAGCAAGCCAGCAGTCCTGAGGTTGCTCCTCCCTGTCCTGATGCTCTGTAGCTATCAGTGGATAGGCTGGGTTTCTCCCAGATCCCCGTTCTGCTTCACAGCAAATATTTATCCTTTTGAAAAAGACTATTTTATTTATGGGCGTGTGGGTGTGTTCACTTTCATGATTTTATGTGTGCCACAGATGCGCTGGGCATTACAGATTACTGGGAGCCACCATGTGGGTGCTGGGAATGGAACTGGTCCTCTGCCAGAGCGGCGAGTGTTCTTGGCTTTCGGAGCCATCATTTCAGCCCTCAGCTGTTCATCTCTTGAAATCTTTTCTGGAGACCAGGAGATAAATATCCGTGGGAGGCACTGCCGCCCCCACCCCTCACCAAGCCTTTCTGACCTCAGATTTGTGTGGATGCTGGATCCACAGCCGAAGGTAAACAAGACCCGAGGTGCAAAGGTTCAGAAGCCTGCCCCACTTTACCCAGAGAGGGAACTGAAGGCAGGGGCTGGAGTCAAGCTCAGGTGTTAGAACAACTGCATAGCACGAAGCCTGGGGCTCCGTGCCAGTCTGGCATAAACCGCTGCCCATTGGGGGATGGGAAATTCAAGATAATCCTTTTACACAGAGAGTTTGAGGTCATCCCGGGCTTCGTCTTTAAAAAGAAAAATGAAAGTAAATGGAAGAGTTAAGAACCGGGCTTGGGCCATGGCTGCCTGCAGAAAGCAACCAGTGGTAGACAGGAAGGAAAACCGTATTTCAGCACACTGCCTGCGATTATTTAGGCAGATAACACTTTAAACCCATTTGTAACTTGGCAACTTTTCTCAGGGTTAATTATGGGTCACGCAGAGTCTTTCACTGTTGATATGACATTTCAAACTAAATGAAGCTCAACACAGTTCAGATTTTATATTGCTCATTTGTCAACGGCTTGACGACCTAGGCAGTTTCCAGGGGTCCCATTCGTAATTCTGCTTTCTGTCCGCTTTGGTGATTGAGTGCCAAGGGACCGTCATCAGCATATAGAGATGTGCCTTGCCAGGATCTTACCTATCTGAGAGCTGTCATAGGGGACATGCAGAGATCCCATTTTCCATAAGGGAGCCTCAGGACTCAAGCCAGCCTTTAAATACAAAGCCGCGAGGTTCCCCAATATTACACAATATTGCATGCTGGCCATAGGCTGTTATCACATAAAATAGCACTCCACCACACTTACTAAAGTAACCTCAGATGATATAGAACCAGCCATTAAGATAACGTGGAAACTGAAAGCTTCCATTGCGAGAGAAAATCCTTTTGAACTGAACTAAAGTTAAGTCTTCAATTCACATCAAGACAGGAATTCATCATGGCTTCACTGTGGAAAAATCACACAGTTGTTTTTTCTCTGGATAGAGAAATCCTCTGAGGTTCTCCACATGTTCCTTCTCCTGTGAACTGTTCTTTCTCTCTCTCTCTCTCTCTCTTTCTCTCTCTCTCTCTCACACACACCCTGTTATTAATTGACCTGTCCACTGCTGTTCTAACACTATAGGTGATTTCAAGTAACATTTAATAATATGGGATTTCAATCACTTTTAAGAACTGTTTTTTTTTTGTTTTTTTTTTTGGGGGGGGGGTTTGGTCAGTGGGAGGGATGGGTAATGTCTCACTGTGTAGTTTCAGTTGGTCTAGAATTTAATATACAGACCAGAGAGCCCTGGTTGGCCTCAGATTCATAGCAATGCTCCTGCTTCAGCATCACAAGTGCTGGGATTATTGGCACAAACCACTAAGCTCAGAAAGGATTGCTTTAAAAAAGATTAATTAATTTTTATTTTATGAGCATGAGTGTTAGGGTACATGCATGTATGCTAGCCATGGCTTGTAGTACCTGAAGATGCCAAAAGAGGGCATCGATTCCCAAGAAACTGGCCTTACGGATGGTTGTGAGGCACCTTGTGGGTGCTAGGAACTGAACTCAGGTCTCTGTAAGAGCAGCCGCTACATTTTTATTTCAAAGACACCAGAAAATACAGTTCATTTTCATTTCTCCACAGATACAGGTTTTCCCTTCCAAAGGCTGAGAACTGAAAGATGGCTTCAATTTGACAATACAAAGGGGAGACTCTCAAGAGAATAAGTTGCAGGAATGAGCAAGATTCAATCTTAGAACTCCACTATGGGAGATACAGTCATTTTAGGTAAAAGCCTAAAATAACCTATTTCGAAGGAGAAAATGCCTCACAAGAAAAGAAACAGAAGCCCTTGAATGTTATGGTCCTGGCCTCGGGAACTAGTTTGAATAGAGTATGCTTATATTCACCATCACTTAGGCATGGCTTTCTTTGCCATTTTGATTAGGATTGTGACCAGAAAAACATATTTAAGACTGGGCATGTGAAACTGATAGGAACAAAGGGTCCAGGGCAGAAATCCCAGCATTTTTTTCTGCAAATCTCAGGTACTGGTGAGGTTTGGATGGGAAGTTGGGGATGGGGCATCTGGAATCCATGGCACAGAATGTCTGCAGGACAGTTATGGACTGTAGCTATCTGATTGTGAGCCTAAACCTACTTATTTTTTTATTGATTTTATTGAGCTATACATTTTATCTGCTCTTTTCCCTTCCTTTCCCCTCCCCTTCTTTCCTCTCCCATGGTCCCCATGCTTCCAATTTACTCAGGAGAGCTTGCCTTTTTCTACTTCTCATGTAGATTAGATCCATGTTTGTCTCTCTTAGGGTCATCATTGTTGTCTAGGTACTCTGGGATTGTGAATTGTAGGCTTTTTTTTTTTGCTTTGTGTCTAAAAGCCACTTATGAGTGAGTACATAAACCTGCTACTTATATGATACAAAATCTAACATGTAAGAAAAGAGTGAAGACAAATATATGTGCCCACTATGATGCTTAAGAAATAAAAATATTACTTGTGCCTCCATGGCCCTCAGTGGTCACACCCATCACTGCTCCTTTCTGCCTCCGATAGATGAATCACAGTCATATACAGTGCCTATAATTCCTGTGTGTTTCTCTTTTTTAATTTAAGTGGGGTTTTGTTTGTTTTTAGGAATTGTATAGTTGAGTACTGTGCTTACTCGTGTTTGAAATTATATTTAAAGAACAGCAACAGGTTGTTTGAACATAGCACAAGCAGTGTGTTTTCACTTGAAACTATTTTGCATGGCTCCATAACTGCATAAATGGAATAAATTCTATGAAATATCGACTTGCTTCTATCAGTAGCATTGCATTTGTGTGGCTCATTTTAGTAAATACATTGTCTTATTTCATTGCCGTTTCCCCATAAGGTTCCATATCATGACATCTTACAGTATTTTGTGAAAAGAAGGTCTTGCTATGTAGCTCAAGATTGGTCTTGTACTTGCACCCTTCCTACCTCTAAGTGCAGGGATTACCAGTGTATCTTAGAACTTCATTCATCTTTCATAGGTAGGTAAAATAAGATCAGTCCTTAAACAAGAGGAAGCCACAAACTATGCTCGTTAGTGTTTTTTGTTTTGTTTGTTTGTCAACTTGACATAAGGTGAAGTTGTCTGAGAGGAGGGACCCTTAATTTAAGAAAAAATAGCTTCAGTTGGGCAGTGCAGTGCATGACTTTAATCCCAACACTTGGGAGGCAAAGGCAGGTGGATCTCTGTGATTTCGAGGCCAGCCTGGGCTACAGAGTGTGTTTCAGGACAGCCATGGCTACACAGTGACTCTCTGTCTTTGGTATGTGTGTAGGGGAGCCTTTATGAGATTGACCTATGGACATGTGGCTGGGACAGTTTCTTGATTATAATAATATGATTGATACAGGGAAAGGGAAATCCAGCTCCTTGTGGTAGTGCTGTATTTGGGTAGCTGGTCCTAGGTGCTATAAGAAAGCAGGCTGAGCAAGCCAGTAAGCAGCATTCCTCCATAGTCTCTGCATCACCTCCTGCCTCCAGGTCCCTGCTCTGACTTCCCTTCTGAATGGATTGTGATGGGGCTGTGAAATCCTAACAAACCTTTTCTTCTCCACGTTGCTTTTGCTCATGGCTATTATCAGAGTAGCAGGAAGCGAACTAGGATGCCATCTCTGCTAAACAAAGGTTTGTGTTTGAGGAAGTCCCATCTGCTTTGGGCTCCGCCTCCTAACATCAAATGCTCTCAGAACTGGAATCACTACTGTATCACGCTTCGTTTCCTCCTTGCAGGTTTATGTGCTAAGCATTTCCAAATTTTCTTTCCAGATGGTTCACTTTCATAAACCAGAACCTGGAATCACCGATGACTAGGCTGGTATGACCTGTGCTAATGGCACAGAAATAGGACTCCTTTGCTCTGCCCTGGACTCCCTCAAAGTCCATTTCTGGAATCTTCCTGGGCCTTGTGCGTCTTGTTTTTGAGATAGTGTACCTTACTCCAGCCCTCAGCTGCCCAGAGGAGTTGCTGACTTCACATCCTTCTCTTTCTCCTTGTGGTTAATTTATCACAGAGACTAATTTGGTTGGGAATCCAAATTAGATATATCTTCATAGTTGTCATTAATCACACCCCTTAAAAGTGTCTCTGTTTCCCAGGGCTGGAATATCTCAAAATGTCTGACAAATGCCAGATGCTACGGTGTGTCTTTTTCCTTGGGGGAATGAAAGATATGGTGACAGGACTCTGTTCTCTGTAGGGTGCCAACCCAGGTAAATAGCTTCAAGATACTCTGAGGGCCCAGGGAGATGGAGAGATTGGACTTTTCTGCCCCAGAGAATCTGAATAAGGATTTCTGGGTATCAAGGCTGGGAATCTGTGTAATTCACCTGCTTGCCAAACAATCATGATGAGTTTGATAAATCCTGGTACATTGCATCTCAATGTCCCCCTGCTTCCAGCATGAGTCTTTCGATGACCATTGAGCTAAACCGACTCCTCTACTGTCTTGGTCCCCACTGAGCACACACATTCTGCATTTTAAGAACTCCTTAAGTCCCTGTGATACCCACATGGTTGGGTGACTCTAGATACAGATTCACCTTATCCAGAGAGAGATGACATATTTTAAAAATATTTTATAAAATATTTTATTTTTATTATTTTAATTGTGTGTGTGTGTGTGTATTCGAGCTGGAGTTATAGGTAGCTGTGAGTGACCTGACACGGGTCCTGGGAGATCAGCAAAATGCTTTTAATTGCTGAACAGTCTTTCCAGCCCCAAGAACTGGCACCTTACAGACCAAACAATGATTATCACGATTCCCATAAGGCAGCCACAGTGTGGGTTCAGCTGGGATACACGTCATCTTCCTTTGAAGTGTTGTGAAGCAGAGGGCATCTCTGCCTGCAGCCCTACTCAAGAGTATCATTAACTCCTCAGCCTGCATCAGAACTGTAGGGGAGGTGGTTAGAGCTCAAAGACTTCAAGGGGTGGCAAAACACTTGTCATGGAGGAGACCAGTGTGACTGATGGTGTGACTTCTGGGGAGTGCATGTGGGAATTGCTCTTGGAGAAATAAAGGCCATTGTGATTTCCCAGGCAGTTGACACATTCCAGGGCCCCGTCTAAGAACCTGTGTATTGTGTGCCCAAAGCTTGTAACATCCCCTGAAATTCAGTGTTATTGTTATTCTTATTTTCTGAAATAATAAGAAAAGTTAATTCAGGAAGTGTTCTCCTGTGCCAATGCGTTCAAATGTATTTCCCACTTTCTCTTCTATGACGTTCAGTGTGGCTGACTTTATGTTGAGGTCTTTGATCCATTTGGACTTGAGCTTTGTAGTAGAGTTTGAAGTCAGGGATTGTGATGCCTCCATATGTTCCTTTATTGGAAAGGATTGTATTGGCTATCCTGGGTAGGAGACCACTTCCTAAATATAACCCCAGCAGCACAGACACTGAGAGCAACAATTAATAAATGGGACCTCCTGAAACTGAAAAGCTTCTGTAAAGCAAAGGACACAGTCAACAAGTTAAAACAACAGCCTATAGAATGGGAAAAGATCTTCACCAACCCCACGTCAGACAAAGGTCTGATTTCCAAAATATACAAAGAACTCAAGAAATTAGTCATCAAAAGAACAAATAATCCAATTAAAAAATGGAGTACAGGGCTGGAGAAATGGCTCAGTGGTTAAGAGCATTGCCTGCTCTTCCAAAGGTCCTGAGTTCAATTCCCAGCAACCACATGGTGGCTCGCAACCATCTGTAATGAGGTCTGGTGCCCTCTTCTGGCCTGCAGGCATACACACAGATAGAATGCTGTATACATAATAAATAAATAAATAAATAAATATTTTAAAAAAATGGAGTACAGACCTAAACAGAGAACTCTCAACAGAGGAATCTAAAATGGCTTTAAGACACTTAAGGAAATGCTCAACATCCTTAGCCATCAGAGAAATGCAAATCAAAACAACTCTGAGAGTCCATCTTACACCTATAAGAATGGCCAAGATCAAAAACACTGATGACAACTTATGCTGGGGAGGATGAGGGTAACGGGAACACTCCTGCATTGTTGGTGGGAGTGCAAGCTGGTACAGCCCCTTTGGATATGAGTATGGTGATTTCTCAGAAAATTAGGAAACAACCTTCTCCAAGACTCAGCAATACCACTTTTGGGTATATATCCAAAAGATGAAATGTGGTACATTTACACAATGGAGTACTATATAGCAGAAAAAAATATTGATATCTTGAAATTTGCAGGCAAATGGATGGAGCTAGAAAACATCATTTTGAGTGAGATAACTCAGACCCAGTAAGACATTTACCATATGTACTTACTAATAAGTGATTTTTAAAGCAAAGAAAACCAGCCTACAAATCACAATCCCTGAGAACCTAGACAACAATGAGGACCCTAAGAAAGACTTACATAGATCTAATCTACATGGGAAGTAGAAAAAGACAAGATCTCCTGGGTAAATTGGGAGTATGGGGACCATGGGAGAGGATTGAAGGGGAGGAGAGAAGAAGGAAAGGGAGCAGAGAAAAGTGTAGAGCTCAATATAATCAATAAAAAAAATAATAAAAAAATAAAAATTAAAAATTTTTAAAAGTTAAGGAATTTCATAGGGCTCAGTGATGAAGAGCACTTGCTGCTCTTGCAGAGGACTGGAGTTCGGATCCCAGTACCCATATTGAGCAGCTCACAACCAGAACTGGGACACTCAACGCCCTCTTCTGGTTTCTGTGGGCACTTGAATGCACACACTTTATTTTTTAAGTTGAATAACTTCCTGAAGATCTGGTTCCCTGTCACATTTCCATTAAGAAAACACAGGAGTTTTCTTCCCCACATTTCTCTGTTTGGTGCTTACTCTTCCCACCTCCCTAGCACCATCTGCTGGTAAATGCAGCATGAAGGTGGCAATGCCTGTGTCTCACATCCCTCTCAAAACAAAGGCAATTCGAATTTATTTTCATTTCTCGCAATCACCTTTCTAAATAGTTGTATCTGTATGTGTCATCTTCTACACACTAGCTGGAGTATCTTGCTTTTTTTTTTTTTGTCTTGCATCTTCTGTTTTCACGGAGATGAAAATGTGATGTCACAATCACAACACATATGGGACCGTTGCCTTGCACTGTTGACACTGTGGTAACACGATGAGTTGGATCATTGTTACTCTCAGTAACAAAAACAACAGCAACAAAAAGCACAGCCATGGTACCCCAAGGCCAATGGCATATCATATCTAGCTTGACACCTGTCTTTGTCACTATGATTAAAGCCTTTCTTTTATTGTGTTTACAATGTGAGTCCAAGAACGAGACTTTCTGGGTTCCAACTCAACTGTGAACTTGCCTTGTGAATCTGATGTATTTTCTTTGTTTGAAATATTTTTTTGTGTGTGTGTATATGTGTATATGTTTATGCCATGCAAATGCAGGTTTTTGCAGAGACAAGAGGGTTTGGGATCCCTTGTAGTTTGAGTTGCAGGTTGTTGTGAGCCATTGATGTGTATGCTGTGAGCAGATCATGGGTCCCCTGCCAAAGGAGTATGCACTCTTAACTGTCTCTCCAGCCCAGTGCATTCTGATCCTATTTGCTCCTCTTTCCAACCTCCCAAGAACACCCTCCCCTCAGCACCTTTGCTACCCCTTGCTCCCCACTTCACCTTCTCTTTAAAAAGATTTATCATTTTTTAATAATTAATTCTACCAGTATGTGCATGAGTGTGGGATCATCTGTCAGGGAACGGCCACCCCAGCAGTGGTCACAACCAAAGAAAAATCACTCTCCTTCCATGAATAGCCTTTAACTGTAAGTGGCTCCTCCTCCAGGAGCGCCTTCTGGTGTAGTTTCTTATATTCTTTACCATGCCCCATGGGGTCTTAGTTACCAGAGTCCAGCAGGCTCATGAATGCAGAGGATGAGGTGTGGAGAGAAGCTGAAGATAGGTGGTAAGTGGATGCTGATGGGGACAGGCTAAGGGTGGACCACCCTAGACATCCATTTCTTCTAGGCCCCAGTATCATAGCGGAACCCACTGTGACTCTTGGCCTCGGCAGAAATCACAGTCTGGGTCTCTCACAAACATCTGTGGATCTAAGGGGATGCACATTTTTCAAACTTTTGGATCAAGGGATGAGATTTTAAATTTGTAGGAAGAACACAGATGGTGGTTGTTTTATTTTATGGGAATAACATTCTCATTATTTTTAGAAGGGATAAGAATGATTGCATAAGAAAAGAGTACTTTTATGTAAGAAACTCACATAGTTAGGAGTTCTCTCATTTCTGTCTCTCCCTTCTTTTGTTATTTCCATTTGACCTTGTGTGTGTGTTCAAATGTAGAGAAGCCAGCATGTGTCTATCTAATATCCCTGCCGTATGAATAAATATTACCTATTTTTACCATTTTTTGTTGAATTATGTTACCAAATGAGATGTTAAACATAGCCTCATGGGACATCTCTGACGACTAGTAAAGCGAATCTATGAATATATTCCTAACAAAAGTGTCCCACAGATCCCACGGTCTCTGAATTCTGACAACTTTGGGCGGGTTTGCTCTAATAGAATATAATGTACAAGCTGCCTGTGACACTCTGATAAGAATTCTGAAGGCTGTTGAATGTAAGGACCCAGTGCACTGGGCCAGAAGGACAGAGAGGGTCTTAATTTAAAACGTTTTAAATGCTCATTAGTAGGAAATGTGCAAACGAAGATGAGAGCCATGCGATTGGGAAGGAGGAGGGAAGAAACTGGGAAAATAAGCAAACTCAAAAGCCAGGCAAGCATCAGCTAGCTGTTGAGATCCTAGCAGGGACACTGTTATTCCCAGACAGGTGAGATGGGTAATTTCTTAAGCAGTCATGGTTTATGCGTCTCCTTATGTGCAGTTAAATGTATCTACAAATGGGCTTCTGAGTCAAAGCATGTGTGTACCTTCAGCTCAATCAGATGTTGCCAGACATTTTCTGTATGTGGTTCCAAAAGTAGAAGTTTTAAATTCTTCTTATCCACACACAAAACAGTTCTCACTGTAAACAGAACAAGAAAGGGTTTATTCTGAAGCCAAATATCAGTGACGACAATTGGGGAACACGGATGCAGGTTACCCCCAATTCCATGTTCCAGTGTACAAACAGTTTTCAGTTTCATGATGTTTTTGGAGCAATAAAAAGAAAAATAAAAAAATGAATCAAAGTAAAAAAAAAGAAGAAGAAGACAGGAGCCTTGATGGAGGTGTCAAAGGCAGTTACAGCCAAGAGGAGAGATCTCTAGGCCTCAGATGCTGTCTGATGAGACTCAGACTTTTGACTGATGGAAGCTGGTGGTTTGCTTAGTTAACACATCCCAAAGGTTTTATTCTTAGTCCCAAGATGACACAGAGGTGGGCAAAGAATGACTATTTGTGGGAGGGGCAAAGGGAACCCAAGGCAATTTCCAATTAGGCTGTGTACATATGCACTGTTCCAATCACCATCCCTGAAGTTACTTTTCCTTAGTTTTGTGTTTATCATTAATCATTATTATTATTATTATTATTATTATTATTGTGTGTGCATGTGTATTGCACATGTGCATCCACAAGCCTGTAAGCATGTGGACATGCTATGGAGTGCATATGGGATCAGAGAACAACCCTGCAGGCTTGGTTCGCTCCTTTCGCCTTGATGTGGGATGAGGGGATGGAACTCAGGTTTTCAGCCTTGTGCAGCAAGCTCCTTTCCCCACCAAGTCATCGTGCCTCCTTATCAGTTAATCGGCCTTGCAGGTGATGCAGTGTAAGGTGAAGATTTTTCTAGAAGCTTTCGCTCACATTTCCTGTCATCCGCAGGTCACATCTTCAGATCTGGCTATTTTCTAGTGTGCTGGTCGCTATGGGACATTCTCACAGGCAAAGTGACATCTTTCCGACTCCTTGGTTTTATATATTTACAATTCCTTTGGTGAATAACACACCAAAAAGCCAGCCAGTTCCCATTTAACTTGGGCCATGCTTCATTCAAATGCTGGAGATTCTAGGTCTCTGGTGCCCCCCTGATAGATGAGACCAGCACAGAATTCCAGAGAAGCGAGAGTGAATTCTTCAAGGTGAGCTGGGACTATTAGACTCCAGCCCTGGGGACTACTGATCAAATGAAATGTTTATGACTATTTCTCCGCTTCTCAAATGTATTTCCCCAAGTAAGGGGGAGATGCTGAAGTCACAGAAAAGCAAGTTAAAAAAAAAACAACTTTGTCTAGGCAAATGGCTGCATAGCCCCACATAGCTTTCTGAAGTTTGAAGTCAAGGATAATCTTTTTAAAAATTACCTTTGTTGATTAGTCTCATCTTGAACTCTTGATTTGAACACACAATTTTCAAGCTGCTATTTCTAAGAGGAAAATCAGGCAGGGTCACTCAACTTGCTGAGAGTCGGGGAAAGGAAGGAAGGTAGGATGTCCAGAGAAGGGGATGACAGTTTGACATCTGAAAACCCCGTCCTGCTTGCACTGGCTGTTGACACCAAGAATGGCCATAACCTTGGTGAGGTCTCAACAGGGAGACAGTGGCAGGTGGTCCACAGGTGAGGCTGGCTGCTCTTCCAGAACTGGGGATACTGGCTGTGAACTGCGAGGTTTCGCTTGGCCAGTGAATAAAATGGGAATGATAAATATGTATTTGGAGTGGATATAAAGGTTTTCCCCATTCACATTGTGAGAAAAATACCTGTGGTGTGTGTGTGTGTGTGTACATGATTCATTCAAAATAGAGGCTGCTTATAACTTCCAAAGAAGAAATCGCAGTTGTACAAATTTCAGGTATGTTGCAGACTTGTCCACAGGCCTGGAAGGTGACAGACACTTGGGAAATCAGGAAGGCCACATCCAGATTCAACTGGATCAAATCCTGTTCATGTGACACTGGGTGCCAGCACTTATGAGTCTCAGCGCCCTATATAATCTGCTGTAGTTATTAAAAATGACCTTGTAGGACAGGGGTGAAGGCTCAGTGGGTAAAGCACTCACCATGCAATCATGAGGACCTGAGTTCAGATCCCCACCACCCATGTAAAGCCAGGCAGGCGAGCAAACCTCTGTAATTCCAGTGCTCCTGTTGTGAGATGATAGACGGAGACAGGAGAATAACCCCAAGCTTCTGGGTCTTGCAAAGAAGAGACCCTGTCTCAATCAAGTTGTATGGTGAGAAGCAGCAATGAGGGGGATGTTCTCAGACCTCCACGGGTCGTGGTACATACAGGAGTATACATGCACGCACACATGTGTGTTTTAAATTATCATCACGTACTTTAAGGGTTTAACGTGCAGTCTAGAGAGGGAAAAGATACCTAATTAATGGTCTTTAAAGAGATGAAATGAAACATTAAAGGCAGTTTCCGTGCAGAACTTACTAATATCCTACTAATCTCAGTGCAGGTCCTAAGGGAGCCCACCCCACTCGAGCCAGATAAAAACACAGGCTTCTCTCTGTTGTCCGCTTTGATCAACACATGTAGACACATTTTTTAATCTTTCATGCTGAGAAATGTGGACATAGTTTCTGACAAATTATGATGAGTATGTTGTATAAAAGTCTCCATGCCTTTAAAAGCCAGAAGTGTTTTTTTTTTTATTAAAGATTTCTGTCTCTTCCCCACCTCCGCCTCCCCTTTCCCTCCCCCTTCCCCAATCAAGTCCCCCTCCCTCATAAGCCCAAAGTTTTTTGGGGGGGGAAGATAACAACCTGTAGATCAAGGAAGTGCCTGGGTCTTCTTAGATCTTGCATCTCTCCACACTGGCCAGCATCTAGAGATTTTGAAGAGACCAGACATGGACTTTGGGGCCAGCAAGTCAGGAGGCTTAGGGGTGAGATGCTTGCCTTGAGGACTTGTCTTTCAGCTCCAGACCCGTGCTGTGCCCTTATAAAGCCAGCACTGGAGACAGGTGGTCCCCTGGGGCTCACTTGTCCTCCATCCTATGTAAACTGGCAAGTTCCAGCCCAGTGAGAGACCCTGTCTCAAAAACCAAGACGGACGGCCTTCTGAGGAACAACTTCTCCTCCATACACACAGGTCTGACACAGAGATCGTTTCTATAAATCTTTATGGTCAAATGTGGACTCAGAAATTAATATCTAATCACGCTTCTCAGATGGAAGGAAGGCTTCTTACTTGCTGAGGCAATGTTCTAGCTGGTCCCAAAGAGCCCCTGGTGACATTCAGCGTATTGTCTGACAGGAGCTGAACAACCGGAGATGGTTCTATTCTATTTATTTTCTGCTCTTAAATAAAAAGTTTGAAGTCTTTGCTTTCTCTCTCTCTCCCTCTCTCCCTCTCTGTCATCCTCCCTTCCCCACTCTTCCCTTCTCTCTCCTCTTCCCCTGTTTTTAATTTTTGAAATTGTAAGTAACAGAGACATCACAATAAAGTGATGGATTTTTATGATTCAACACTTACTGAAGACTAAAAAAATTTAATATACAAAAACACTGATTTTACTCATCTGACTACATCAGAGACAAGACAGTAAGGTCAGACAGTGGACCTCGGGAGGGAAGAGGAGACACTTATGGAGAACACATAGCCCCTGACTAGTCTCCTTTTACTCAGTGGGGAAGGAATGCTTGTCATTGTGCTTGCCTAGATTTGGGGTCTCAGGGAAATGGGTAATGGATTCTGATCTCATCATTCACTGAAGAGATGAAGAAGCAGAGACAGGGGAACTGTATTTCTCCCTGTAACAATCCAGTGAAAGTGTCACACAGCGGCTGTGAGAAAATGTGGCCAGAGCCTGAAGCATTGTTTAATTCCTACGTTTTCTTCCTTCCTTCCTTTCTTTCTTTCTTTCTTTCTTTCTTTCTTTCTTTCTTTCTTTCTTTCTTTCTTTCTTT
>JABTXL010002731.1:2782113-2793830 GCA_025134845.1 Neodon shergylaensis | reverse complement strand
TTTCTTTCTTTCTTTCTTTCTTTCTTTCTTTCTTTCTTTCTTTCTTTTTATTTATCTATTTATTTATTAAAGATTTCTGCCTCCTCCCCGCCACCACCTCCCATTTCCCTCCCCCTTCCCCTCCCTCCTCAGCCCAAAGAACAATCAGGGTTCCCTGCCCTGTGGGAAGTCCAAGGACCACCCACCTCCATCCAGGTCTAGTATGGTGAGCATCCAAAACCAGTACGTGCAGTAGGATCAAAAACCCATCGCCATTGTTCTTGAGTTCTCAGTAGTCCTCATTGTCCGCTATGTTCAGCGAGTCCGGTTGTATCCCATGCTTTTTCAGACCCGGGCCAGCTGGCCTTGTTGAGTTCCCGATACCAAAGGATTGGAAAGGGGATGCAAAGAGAGCTTTGTAGGAGGGGCGTGGGCCGGGTGAAGCTCAGCCTCGTTGGAGTGCAGCTACTCACCAATGATAAGCACCATGTGGACGCCTCTCTGCCGCAGGCATCTCACTTGTACCGAAGCACAGAAATATGGCACTGCGGGCTTTGCCCTGTAGCTTCACTGGTTTGTTTTTGCTGTATTTTTTTTCTAATTTCATAGGTTAGAACAGTATGTGATTTTCATTTCTGCTCTTGATTGACCCTTTCCTTTTCCCAGAAGGCAATTGTTTTTCACACTTTGCTGGTGGGGTACTAGGATTTGTGGGCAGACAGGACTATGAGGTCCCTGAACCGTGGACTTGGTATTCACTGCTTTAGTGAGCTGCTTCCCTGTGGGAACCTTGTTTCTGTCCACCTAGTTCTTATATTTGTGGAGTGTGTAGTATGAAAGCAGGACGTGCCTCCAAGGATCTTCGAGATGACTAGACAAAGAGACTCTGTAAACTGTGTTTTAGTGTGTGTATGTTGCATGCATCTAGCATGAATGTGTGTCATATGCATGTTAGCAGGTGCCCATGTGTGTGTGTGTGTGTGTGTGTGTTTGTGTATGCACTGAGGCCTGAGGTTAATGTCAGGAATCTTTGTCAATCATTCTCCCATCTTATTCAAGTAGTCAAGGTCTCTTAATCAAACCCAGAGCTCACTGATATGGTCAGCCTCACTAGTTAGCTTGTTCTGGGAATCACCAGTCTCTACCTTTCCAGGCTGGATTATAGATGAACCACCACACCCTTTGGCATTCACCTAGGTGAGTGGGGATTTGAACTCTGGTCCTCCCCTGTGGAGTAAACACTTTATTCTCTAAACCATCTTTCCAGCCCTCCAGCTGCCACAAAATAGGCTCTCAGCCAATATTAATTGTAACTAGTGTCCATATGAATTGTTTTTATGTACTTGATGAACAGTTCTGTCCACGAATACAGACATCAATGCAATTCTTCAATGCCCTGTTGTGGAAAACGCTCTGGGTGGGCTGAGATAGAGGTTGGCATTTGGGTGTAATAAAAGTAAGGACTGAAGTAAAAACGACCTCTTTTGTGGGTGATTGACATCAGCCCTTAACAAAAGCATGAGTTCCCATCATTGTAGGACCCCTGTCAATCACTTTGCCCCACCTGTTCCTATGACTACTTGTGCTTCTCCAGCCATGAACCCTGTAAAAACAGTGAGCTCTGCAAAGGACACTGAGTGATCTATGAGAGGCGCTAGAGCAGTGGTTCTCAACCTGTGGGTCATGACCCCTCTGGGAGTCGAATGACCCTTTCACAGGGGTTGCATATCAGATATCCTATATATCAGATATTTACATTATGACTCATAACAGTAGCAAGATTATAGTTATAAAGTAGCATGAAAATAATTTAATGGTTGGGGGTCACCTCAACCAGGGGAACTGTAGTAAAGGGTCGCAGCATTAGGAAGGCTGAGAACCGCTGCCCTAGAGAGATGAACTTTGACTCAGGGTCCACTCTTAGGATTCCAGCTTAGCCCAAACCCACCCAGAGAAGGTTGAGTGCAAAGACTCAAGGGTAGACAGTGAAGCCATTGTTACTAGATGGTTCTAAGAAGCCTCTTTGGGGATGTGAGGAGACGACTCGGTGGCTAAAGCACTTGCTGAACAAATGAGAGGACCCACGTTCAGACCCCAGAAACCCACATACCTGCCAGGTGTGCATGTGCCTGGTGTCCGGCTTGAAACTCCAGCCTCAGAAGGCAGAGCCAGCGGGGAGATCCCCAGAGCAAGCTGACTAGAAGTGTCGACATTTTGAGGATCTCTGAGTTTGATTAAGAGAACTTGCCTCAGAGAATAAACTACAAGGGCAGTGTCATCAACCTCTGGGCACCATATATGTGCATCAAATCATACATACATGCAAAAAATACACAATGATGCATACATACATATATATACAAAAATAGAAAAAGAAAACAAAAATTAATTCATCTTGGCCTAGTATGTAATATTAAAAACCACGAAAGACTCCAGGTGGGTTCACTGTATCTGCTCCCGCAGGTGGCAGCTACTTATGCAAACATGCAACAAAAGAGGGCAGGAAAACCTGCATGTGGTTGTTCAGTCATCGCCCCTCCCCCGCCACCCCGGGGATACGAACACAGCTAATGGCCTTGTGCCAGCCCCCGATGCTGTGTGTCGATTAATTGAGATTTTCTCATACCGTCATTTTCAATAAAGGAGTTTGAAATGAAAACATCTCATTCACAGCTCAGGAACTAAAATATTTTAGTCACAGAGAAATCTGCTTATTTACGTTGTAGGGAAAGATGTGTAAAGGAGCCAGGAATCATTCCAGTCTGTTGTGATCTGGCGAAACGTCTCTTTGAGCACTTTGAAGGTTTTCCTAGCACTTTTTTTAATAACATACTCATTCACGCTTTCTTTCTACCCATCTTAATATCTCACCTATTTCATAAATATCTTAACATCCCTTACAAACACATTTCTATGAATTAGTGTTGCTTTTCAAGTATTAAGCCATTTCATGGTTTCCTGCTCCTAAATCTGGAATAAAAAGTAGACATCCCCTTTCTGAACCGATGTTTGGTTTTATCCAAGCATCTATAGTGGACCATCTGATGGGCGGTATAGTCTTGATTTGCTTTTCTCTGTGTGATTTGCATTGGCTAATTGAATTCTGAAATATATGATGGGTAGATGTGTGGTCCGCATAATTGCCTTTTCCATTTGCTACTTCAGGTTTTTTGTCACACAATGATGTGAGATCGCACAGGGCTGACCTACAGATGCCTCAGCCTGCAGTCAGAGAGGCGGCTCTAGCTTTACATCAAAACCAGTAGGCCTGGAAACAGGCTAATGACTTGTGCAATTCTGCTTGGAGTGATTGGTTACCCAGCAGCCGTGCACTCCTGAGCAAATCTTGATCTCTACTTCCTCCAGTATTTTTTTAGCCCATGTAAACCTGGTGGGGAAACAAGCAGGAAATAACATGGATGTTATAATGGGCAGATGAATATTTATCATTCTATGCATTTCAAATCTAATTAAAGGGATGGAAGCTATTTAAAAATCTCAATTCTAATTTCTGATTATGAAAATTGATGAATGAGGTGAAATATACAATAGTTGCAGGTAATGGATGCACACAGAATGACAGAATTAAAGAGAATAAACTTGCTGCTGGTGGTGGTGCACGCCTTTAATTCCAGCACTTGGGAGGCAGAGGCAGGTGGATTTCTGTGAGTTCGAGGCCAGCCTGGTATACAAGAGCTAGTTCCAGGACAGGATCCAAAGTTACAGAGAAACCCTGTCTTAAAAAAAAAAAAACTAAAAAAATTAAGAAAAAAGCAAGAGAATAAACTTGAGCACATAACAACATACAATCTTCCAACATGAAAGGCAAGGAAGTTTACAGACGGTGATGCACTTGAGTAAATCCTGCAGCTGTTCCAGGGAGTGACTCAGAAGAAATGGAAACTGGTATTTGAAAGAATAATACACAGAAAATGTTCAATTTAAACAAAAATAATAAATTCCAAATCTAAAAAGTCTAATGTACAAAGGTTCAAACAACATGAAATCTTTATAAGACTAATCATAATGAAGTCTGAACCAGGGATAAGAAAGAAAGAAACATGGAAGCCACTGGCTGGTGTCTTCGTATTGGCTTCCGTGGACACAGCAACAGCAGACTGGTCACTGAAATGTTGCAAACAAAAATCCACTGCAACCCAATCCAACAGTACTGAAAGCCAAAGTGTAAACTAAATAAACTTGGCACACAGAATTCTACCCAGGCAGCGTCTTCAAAAAAATCAAAACAATATAAACTATATTCCAGGCATACAAAATTAGGGTAATTTATAAATAGAAGGCATTACTATAAGATTTACTTTTTGAATTTACTTTTCTGAATTTTATGTTAGTTAAAAATAGTTATTTACAGGGCAGTGTGTTATGTTTTTATCCATATTTACCATGGAAAATAATTAAATCAGATGCATGATGTCATATACTGGAGTGTTTGTGGTTGCTGGAGAGATGGCTCACGCATGAGGGGCACTTGCTGCTCTTTCCAGCGGACCTGAGTTCAGTTCTCAGAGTTCACATCAGGAGGCTCACAATCCATCTCAGGGGCATCTGAATCTGAGCCCCTTATCTCTTTGAGCATCCTCTTCCCTACCACACATACACACACACACACACACACAATTAAAAATAAAATCTTTAAAATAAACACAAAGTGATACAATTCTACTAAGATTTGTAATTTATAATAACATACCAATGTTAATTCTTGGTATTGATTGTCGCATCTTGGTTGTGTTAGGTCAACACCTGTAGAGAGCTAGGTGAGGCTGGATGGGACTATTTTACATTTTGAGGCTAAATCTGAAGCTATCTTATTATAAAGAGGTATAGAATGGAGCAGGCGTGGCCTGTCACAAAGTCCACTCTAGATCATAGCACAGAGGAATCTTGAATATTGTGGATATAACATCAGTTTCTCTAGAATGGTGGTTTAAGACTGTCTCAGTTGGCTCAGGGGTTTGAACACTTGGTTCCCAGAAGGTGGTGGTTGGAGGAGGTAATGGTGGTTCAGTGGCTGAGAGCACTGCCTGCTCTTCCAAATGTCCTGAGTTTAATTTCCAGCAACCACATGGTGGCTCACAGCTGTCTGTAATGAGATCTGGTGCCCTTTTGAGGAAGAGACCTGGTCAGTCGTCCTTACCAACTTAGACCATGAAACCCAATATGGACAAGTTCAACAGAACCACCACAGACCGGCTGTCCATGCATGCTTCAGAAAAAAAAAAAGAAAACTTTAGCACATGGAAACCAGCTGAAGTGTAGGCTCTGAGGGTTTGTAGTCTCACCCCACTTCCTGTTCTCTCTACTTCCTATGTATGGATGAAAATATGATCTCTCTGCTTCCTTATTGTCAGGTCAGCTTCATGCTCCTGCCGCTCTTCCTTCCCCATCAGGATGGATTCTATCTCTCTGGAACTGTGAATTACAAGAGACCCTTTCTTCCCTGAGATTTTTCTTTTAAATCAGGGTGTTTATAGCAACAACAGGAAGGAAACTAATAGACCTGGATAGTTAATAACACACGCAGAGTTGAAGGATGAACAGGCACCACCCAGGGCACTAACACTGTTATCCACTGAACTCAGAATGGATACTGATTTAGAGATGTTCACACATTAATTTTAATACCTTCAGAAGGAAACAGACAAGTTTCATAACTCTTGAGAATTCTCAAACATGACTACTACCAGTAAAACAGGACTTTGAATTTTTATTTTTGTATGTCAATGATTGAACCCAAACCCTCACACATAATAGGCAAATTTGTACCTTTAAGCTACACTCTGGTCCCAGTACACTTTCTCTTCAAGAAAGACTGGTCTGTCCCATACCAACACCAAGCATCTCTTGGTGGCAGTGATAATTTGGAGGCAGCCTCCAACTTCTTTCCCAAGACCTCAAACCCTTTGTTTATAACTGCCCAGGATTAGAGTTGAATTTAAGTTGAAAATCTGAATTTTCCTGTAAAAGTTCAATCCCACATTTCTTCTCATGTGATTGAAATTCTTTTACTTTGATCATGTGAATGTCATGCCCCACCTATTTCAATATATATTCAAGAATATTATTTAAATGAATAATAATAGACTGCCAATATTAACACTGTAGTCTGGGTAACAACATCAGTATGATTATAGTAAGAATTAGTCGGGATGGAATGTGTGCACATAATAACAAGAATTTCAAGATTATGTTCTTTGCTCTTTTTTAATGATAAGGACACTTTTAAATTATATTTGTATGTGTATTTATCTGCATGCCTATGTAGTATGTATTATAGGCCTGGTGCCCCAACCGGCCAGAAGAGGGTGTCATATCCCTTGAAACAGGAGTTGTAGGTTTTTGTGAGCCACCATGTAGATGGTAGAATTGAACCCAGGTCTTGTGAAAGAGCAGCCATTGCTCTTAACTGCTGAGCCACCTTTCCAGGTAATAACTCAGTACCCTCTCCCATTTGAGTACTTTCCTTTCTTGTAGCTTTTGAAAACAACATTCTCTACATAATTGCAATTGTCTGTACTGGAGAAATCCATAACTCAGTAAATATAAGAAAATTAATAAGAGAATGATGTTCTTTTGAAATCCACTCCAGCGTGTTGGAAAAGGAGACAG
This sequence comes from Neodon shergylaensis, assembly GCA_025134845.1. NCBI lineage: Eukaryota > Metazoa > Chordata > Mammalia > Rodentia > Cricetidae > Neodon > Neodon shergylaensis. Next base: position 2,787,221 of record JABTXL010002731.1, on the reverse strand, counting down.
TCATAATGAGACTTGGACTCTGCTTTGCTTCAGGGAGTTGAGGTAGATGGGATGGCGAGTGTTAGCTCACTTTTTTCATTTTCCTCCAGTCTCAAGAAAGCATTCTCAGCCTTCACTACTGACAAGTTGTTCTAATACTCCTGAGAAATCAGAAACCCTCTGATCTCCTTCTCTCAGAATTCATCTTTGTGGAACAGAAAGCCTTAGAAAGAAACAACAGAAGTTGAGGGTTGTGTTTGAGTATGATATTTTTTCCTTTTTTAAAATTGATTTTATTGAGCTATACATTTTTCTCTGCTCCCCTCCCTTCCTCTCTCCTCCCCTTTAATCCTTTCCCATAATCCTTATGCTCCCAATTTACTCAGGAGATCTTGTCTTTTTCTACTTCCCTTGTAGATTAGATCCATGTATGCCTCTCTTAGGATCCTCATTGTTGTCTAGGTTCTCTGAGGTTGTGAATTGTAGTCTGGTTTTCTTTGCTTTATGTTTAAAAACCACTTATGAGTGACTACATACAATATTTGTCTTCCTGGGTCTAGGTTATCTCACTCAAAATGATGTTTTCTAGATCCATCCATTTGCCTACAAATTTCAAGATGTCATTATTTTTTTCTGCTTTATAGTACTCCACCATGTAAATATACTACATTTTCCTTATCTATTCTTCAGTCAAGGGGCATTTAGGTTGTTTCCAGGTTCTGGTTATGACAAACAATGCTGCTATGAACATAGTTGAACACATGTCCTTGTGGTACAATTGAGCATCCTTTGGATATATACCCAAAAGTGGTACTGCTGGATCTTGAGGAAGGTTGTTTTCTAAGTTTCTGAGGAATCTCCATGCTGACATTTAAAGGGGTTGTAACAATTTGTATTACCACCAGCAATGCAGAAGTGTTCCCTTTACCCCACATCCTTCGCAGCACAAGTTATCATCAGTGTTTTTGATCTTGGCCATTCTTACAGGTATAAGATGGACTCTCAGAGTTGTTTTGATTTGCATTTCTTTGATGGCTAAGAATGTTGAGCATTTCCTTAAATGTCTTTCAGCCATTTTAGATACCTCTGTTGAAAGTTCTCTGTTTAGGTCTATACTCCATTTTTTTTATAGATACATGTCTATCACCATGCATAAAACTCAAGTCCAAATGGATCAAAGGCCTCAACATAGAGCCAACCACACTGAATTTCATAGAAGAGAAAGTGGGAAGTATACTTGAATGCATTGGCAAAGGGAACCACTTCCTAAATATAACCTCAGTAGCACAGATACTGAGAGAAACAATTAATAAATGGGACATCCTAAAACTGAAAAGCATCTATAAAGCAAAGGACATGATCAATAAAACAAAATGGCAGCCTACAGAATGGGAAAAGATCTTCACCAACCCCACATCGGACAGAGGGCTGATCTCCAAAATATATGAATTTTTTTCTTTTTCTTTTTTTTTTATTGTTCACAATGTCCCAGGTCTTCTAGATCCTCAGCCAGGCTCCCTTTTTAAATAAAAATTTGTAGAAGAGGTAAATATGACTTCCCTGGGTGTGCCACATTTGGTCTAAATATTGCAATATAAATTAGCAGTTGTTCAGATAGTATATTTGATACTGGCTTCAAGATTGCGTTTTGTTTCTTAGTGATATCCACATTTAGTAAATTCTACTGTGGGACATGGGTCTTCCCCATTCCTTATGTAAGTGGACTTGGATATTACTCAATATCTGTTGAGTTAATGGCATCCTGTGTGTGATTCACACTCATTTGCTACATCCTCAGCAGCTCTAAAGACAGGTTACTGAGGTTATATATAAGTGTGTGTGTGTGTGTGTGTGTGTGTCTGTTATACTCTGTTATCCTGGGCTTGGTCTTGGACGTATGGTAATCAAATTCAGTTCCAGAAGAGGCAGGATTAATATCCACTCAAAGTACCAGATTAGCAAAGCCCCTGAGCATTGTAGGATTGCTCATTTCTCTAAATAACACAGACATGTTTTGTTTCCATCCCAATAATTTTTTTCTTGTGAGATATAATTTTGGATTTTCAGATTTCACATGCCTTCTTAATGAGACTTATCAGTACAGGCAGGAAGAACCTTTTATTTTTACCAACTCCCTAAATTATTAATATCCCCAGAGGAAAGCTAGGTTGCTTGTCATCTGGCTTCCCTTCTTTACCACAAGAAAAGGAGATATTAGGAAATACCTAGAACATTTCATCTTGCCATCATACTAACAAATGGTTAGCAAAGTGGTAGGGAATAAATACAAACTATGTAAATAAAAATAAATACATAGAATTAAGCATTTGTGATTACCATGTTTATTTCTGTAATCATTTCTTTTAATTTTGAAATTATAATGTACTTACATTATTCCACTTACCCTTTTCTTTCCCCCTCCAAACTCTCCTGTATACTCATCCTTTGTCTTTCAAATTCATAGCCTTTTGTCATTAGTTTATTTTCTTATAAACGAACTTACAAAAAGCAATGAAAATTAAATGAACTTACTTTAACCTAAAATGGGTTTTTATGGCATGACTGAAAGGAATATTGTCTCACATACTGAAACCTATTTACTTAGGTCGTATAAATCAAAGTATTAAATGACAACTTTAACGCACATGCCTCAGACTAATATTTTGTCTTTAATGAGAAGCTGATACAATCAGAAAATGAGCCTCCTCTAGCCACATAACAGAAAAAAACTCATAGATCATCTTTTAGATAAGCTTCAAATATGGATTTTTTCCACAGACATCCAACTTAACCAATTTTAGAATTGTATTAAATATCAGAGTACCTAGTAGATGAATTTAGTGTTTTTCTTGTCCTGTCTTCTTGGGGACACTATGGCCTGATGAGGAGTGTTGAGGCTAACAATAGTTACTACCTTTATTACAAAGACCTCAGCTTGCCAATCCCCTCCCTGCCTGGTCTCCTTCAGTACCATTTTGCAGCTGATTAAACAGAGTAAACAGCTCTTTCATGAGCTCACACCTAGGAAGTACTTGAACTTGCGCATAAACAAATTACCTGAAGGCTCACACAACAGACACAATGGTTTTCTGCAAGAGAGAGAGAGAGAGAGAGAGAGAGATACAGAACCCAGAAACTGTTCGTTCTGTCCAAGAAACCACAAGCCTCCGCAGCACCAGCCCCACACTGAAGGCCTGGAAGCTTTCAGAAGAGTCTCTTGTGTTAAGTCCATGCTAAATGGTCAAAACTTCTCTAAGGAAGTCCTGGGGAAGGCAGCGGGAAGGAGTGTGCTCACTCCTGTGTGTGGAGCCTACCTGCATCATTTCTTCCTCTTCTCCCAACACTTCACTATCCAGTATTTCAGACTACTAGGGACTCTCACATTCAAGGTAGGTTTTCCCTCCTAAGTTACTGTCTGATGTCTCGGTCATCTCTGAAAATACTTCATTGACTTCCAAAAGTACAGGTTACTAGGCCTTGGCATTTTCAATCCCCTCAAGCTGACAATCAAGAGCAACCACAAGTCCCAAATCCAAAGGCCCTTGAGTAGGAGACATTGGCTCACACTCTATGGCAACAGATGTGGGAATTAAGGACTGTGATGTTATAAACAGAAAACATTGGGGTGCAAAGGTATCCACATATGCAACCAGGAAATAAAGGAGCGCCTTCATGATGGAGTGAAGGCTTATGGGACGCCCAGTGTGGTCTGTGTCTGATACTTTGCTGGCAGTTAAAACATGGTAGATACTATTATTTTTATAACTTCCAACCACCAAAGTTTCAAACTTCCTTTATCGGACTGAGAATAAAGAGTCAAGAAATAACCCAATTCTCCTGGTACCTTTCATCAGCTGTGATGAGAATATGATTTTTTTCTCTTGTGCCAAGCAGATCGTTGAAATTAAATGTCCTCGGAGCATTACTGTTTCATCTGAGCCATGAATCAAACTTTTTTTCTCCAATATCACTTTCATTAATCTTGAATATAAAATACTCACAAATTGACTTGGTTCTGGCTTTTAGATTTGTAACATAAAAATGTTATAATATTCTATACACCCTTTTCTTCAATCATACATTATGTGCTTGAGGTAAGATTTGGAAAAGATGGGTAATGAAAGTGTAAAAAAAAGGAAATAAGGACCTATTTAGTTTTGGAAGGGAAAGGAGCACGGAAAGAAATAGTCTATAAAGTTGTTATGAAAAATCAGCACACCACTGCCTTCCAGAAGCCCTCCAAATGTGCTCAAATGTAGCCCACGTTGACTGGAGGGAGACTGAGAATTTAACCTAATTACCTGCCACAGGTTGTTTGGAAATGATTTGTATGGCACAAAAACCATAAAATTGATTTTCCCGTCCACTGGCATTTACCCAGCCAGTGGATAGGTATGTGCTGTGTCCGAGGGTTTCTGAGTGGGCCTGGGGAAAAGGTACATAACCTCCCTGTGTGGTTAATATGGTCAGCTTGATAGAATCACCCAGAGACAAGTCTCTAGGTATTGATTCCATTAACGGAGGCGGGAAGACCCACCTCAAACATGCAATGTGACCAGCTGCCTCATATTCTTGCTGCCATCGCTCCCTCTCTGACCCAATGATGGACCATACTCTGAACTGTGAACCAAAATAAACCCTTGCTTCCATAGTGGCCTTCATTAGGGCATTTTATGACAGCAATGGGATAGTAACTAATGTGCTGTCCTCTTGCACAAGGACACAGGAAACCTTTCTGATGCTGGCTCATCACCACGCACATCGGAGGTGGTCACTCCTCAGCCTCACACAAGGGAAAGTTCATGTCATCATGGCCTCAACTCCATATTTCTCTTTGGGTATTGGACCACACTTGAATTTTTATCCTTCTCAGAAGGATCCCTGTGAGTTCAAAGCCAGGCTGGTTTACAGAGCAAGTTCCAAGACGGCCAGGATTACATAGAGACCTGGGTCAAACAAACAAAACCAAGACTGATCAACCTGTTCCTAACTAAAGATGATGGTAGAAAAATGTGGCGTCAAAGGGATTTTGTTATTGTGTGGTTATTGGGATTCGTACTATATATTCTTTTTTTCTTAAAATACTTTATTTTTATCTATGTGTATGTGTGCCTCCGTGTTTCTCTGTT
>JABTXL010002731.1:2749953-2781403 GCA_025134845.1 Neodon shergylaensis | reverse complement strand
AGAGAGAGAGAGAGAGAGAGAGAGAGAGAGAGAGAGAGAGAGAGAGAACACTTTGGGCAAATTCATAAAGTCAAAAGTTCTACTAAAGAGCTAGACACCAGAATGTAAAAGGTAAGCATATAGTTTCAGTGGTCTATGAGGAATTAATTCTTTAGCCAAGGCTCCTAAGTGGTCTCTTGGTGGCCAATGACATGAGTCAAGAAGCCTTTATTTGTGTTTTAGAGTCTATCCTTAGGAGATTGACATTTGAAAACCATGAATTATGATTACATCTAAAAAAAGATGCTTCCTCTTATGTGTCTTTTCAGCCTTCCTCCAAGTGAGGTCGCTGGGTTATCCCAGCCCTGGGAAGTCTTGAGCACACGGAGCATCCTACTGAATCTGAGGCTCTTGGGTGAGCCTGGTCTTCTCTCTTAAAAACTTGGCCCACAAGTCTGAGCAAGGCTGATGATGTAAGAATGCAACTTTCTATGAATTACCTTATTTGCTGGCTTCCTGGTTCAGTTTTAGTTCAGGGTCACTGGGAGAGATTTTTAAGCCTCCAAGGTTCAGGCTGTTGCCAAGACCATGTAAACCTGCTCTCAGTAAATTCACATCACACCAAGAAACTCTAATGCATAGTCAGGTTTGAAAACCTCTGACCAAATTGAGTTCTTTAACTATGGGTTACATGTTGTGCTGGCTAGTCTTATACCAACATGCCACAAGCTAGAGTCTTCTGAAAGAAGGGAACCTCAGTTGAGAAAATGCCTCCCCAGCTATAAGGCATTTTCTTAGTTAGTGATAGATGCAGGAGAGCCCAGTCCATTGTGGATGAGGTCATTCCTGAGCTGGTGGTCCTGGGTTTTCAAAGAAAGCAGCTTGAGAAAACCAGAGGAAGCAAGCTAGTAAGCAGCACCCCTCCATGTCCTCTGCATCAACTCCTGCCTCCAGGTCCCTGCCCTGTTTGAGTTCCTGTCCCGACCTCCTTTGAAGATGAACAGTGATAGAGAAATGTGTAAGCCAAACCCTTTCCTCCCCAACTTGCATTTTAGTCATGATATTTCATTGCAGCAATAGAAACCCAAACAAGGGCACGTAGGTTTTATAATCCCCGATTGACAGATGGGAAGACTGAGGTGTTAAGTAGTCAAAGAGCAAACATGAGGCAGAGGTAGGATTAAAACGCACTCAAGCCAGCCTGCAGCCCTGCAGTCTTGGGTCCATTATGTAATCATGGCTTCCTCAATGAAGCAATGATCCCAGGAAGCTAATTCAAACATCCACAGTCACCGAGCAACTTGATGGTTCATCTTCACTGTCAGCTTGATGAGATTTTGAGTCACTATGGAAACCCACTTCTGGTTGTGCCCAGGAGGGATTTTCTAGAAACCATTACCTGAACTTGGAAGACTCACTCTGAATGTGGATGGCACTATCCCCTGGGCTGAGGTGCAGGAATGAATTTAAAAAGCAAAACAAAATCACAACAACAAAAACAAACAAACAAAAAGTGTGCCAAGCACTGGCATTCGTTTTTCCGTTTTCTTACTGCAGATGCAATGTGGCCAGCTGCCTCAAGCTGTAGTCACTTTAACCCTGGAGCCAAAATCAACTTTCCCTTCTTTGCATTGCTTCTGTCACATACTTTTGTTACCACAATGAGAAAAGCAACACATCCAAGCTACAGATGTGGTGGGAAGATGCTCCAACAGCTAATGCTTACTGACAAGACAAGAACCAGCTTGACTTGGTCTTGTCTGACCAGACTAATTCTAACATATGGCAACAATGAAGAGGTGAGTGAGCCGCTATGATCTTGAGTCACAAATCACTTCTCCAAAAGATGAGAACCCTGTGCCCAGCAACTTCCCTTCTGCATGACATTGGCCCTAAGAGACACACAGAGAGCAGGGCTCCTCCCTCGGTCCTTGTGTTAAAGAGAAGCTTCCTGAGTTCATCCCTCTGACAAGCTGATGTGAGAGTCAACAGCAATCTGCTTGTCTGAGCACAGTCTCCCAGTATTTCTAGGACTATACCACACCACAAGGATCCAGAGAGAGCTAGTTCTCCCCCACCCTACCTTGGGAGAAACAACACACTCCTTCAAGTGGACCGCTTTCAAGGATCTGAGACGAGGAAGGTCATATATTTTTTCTGTGAGCTGTGATCAAGAGGAAAAGGGAGAGCTTTAACTGCACTGCAGAAATGGCCACTGAGCCACGTGAAAAGCAATCAGAGTGGACAGAGAGTTACCAAGACAGTGAGATTCAACCAAGAAGGAGTGATGAGCCTCTGGTCATAAGCTGCAGTATCTAGGAACTTGTGTTTATGAGAGGGTTCTCACACCTTGACACACTTCCCCATGGCACTGGGGTGCAGAACAGTTCTCTAGCTACCATTTGTCAGGTCTCTGACTGGCCAATGAGAGTGCAGTGACAGCAGCTCATCTCTCGTGTGGCTCTGTAATCTCCCACGCTAGAACACTCCCGAAGCCTCCTCCCTCCTAAACAGACAACTAGACCATCCACCATCTGTCTCTTAGAATGAGCTCTCACTTCTGATGGAGCCACTTCTTTTTGTTTTATTCAACAATTGTGCCTTTAAACTTTAACATTATTCTTTAATTTTTTTAGTTTTACTTATCTAGTCTTCAAAATTTTTATGCATTTGTATGGTATAGCCCTATGATATATCCACCCCACTCCAGTTTCTCCCAGGCCTCCCTGTAATCCCCTCCCAACTTCACATTCTCTTAAAAACAAAACAAAACACCTACTTAGTTACATTGCAGCTTCCTGTATACTCATGGGTGTGGGGTTCAATCTGTGGAGAATGGAGAATACAAGAGAGGCCACAACCCTGAAGAAAATTAGCTTTCCCTCCCCCAGAACCCATCAACTGCCAGTATCTCTCAGCCCAGAGTAGGGTCTGTGAAGCAGTACGGGGCGGCTGGGCTGTGTCCCCGGCACCCAGCCGCCCACATGGCTCTAGCTTATGCCCCGAAATAATTACACAGAAACGGTATTCTTTTAAATACTGCCTGGCCCGTTATCTGTAGCCTCTTATTGGCTAGCTCTTACATATCGATCTAACCCATTTCTAATATTCTGTAACACCATGAGGTGCGCTTACCAGGGAGGATCTTAACCTGCGTCTGGCTGGAATGGGAGCATCATGGCGACTCACTGACTCAGCTTCTTTCTCCCCCAATCCTGTTCTGTTTACTCCACCCACCTAAGGGTTGGCCTATCAAATGGGCCTAGGCAGTTTCTTTATTACTTAACCAATGAAAGCAACAGATAAGATACAAGACCCACCTCCATCAGGTCTGTGAGGTCCTCCCTCCTCTATGGTGCAGTTTCTTGACTTGTACAGGCAAACACAGCGGCTGCACGTTCCTGAGTGCAATGGTCCTGTCGTGATGAGACTTACATCGCTTTGCAGGAGTCCTCCCAGCCTCTGGCTATTACCACCCTTCTGCTCCCCTTCACTGTGTTCCCTGAGCCCTGTAGGAAGGAATGATAGAGAGGTCACATTGGTGGCAGAACACCGTGTGAAGCCTTAGTGGACAAGGTGGCCTGGATAGTTTGCTGATGTTCAGCAGCAGTGACTGAGAGAGAAGAAGTAGAAACAGGATTGCTGCCACCCCACCCACGATTCACACAGTGATAATCTTACTTTCAATGTGACCATATATCTAAGAATAAGACCAGTAAGAGGTAATTAAGGTTACATGAGGAAGGATTAAGCACTAGTCTGATGAAGTCATTGTCTTTACAAAAAGATGCTAGAACAATCTTTCTCCACCCCCACCCCCGTGAGGACACAGCAAGATGTCTGCTGCTCAAAAACCTGGAAGAGAGCTTTCTCCAGTGTCTGTGCTATCCACTACCTTAGTAGGGGGAAATATGATGGAACCATCAAGCCTGTGGTATTTTGAGTTTGTTCAGCATCAAAACAGACTGCAAAATTGGATGGGCAGAGCTCACATCATAGAGAAAAGGATCAGATCTGTTTTCTAAGTATGTTTCTCTACCTACAAATGCTCATTCGTTTATCCTTCTATTGTACATTGTTTTCTGCTCACAGACCCCAGCTAGTGACCAAATGCCCTGTACCTAGGACAGCTGGTAGAGCTGAGAACTGCCCCTCTGTGTTTCTGATGGAGTCTAACAGCCCCAAGGTCCTGTGCTGGTTTTGATGAAATGTAAGAAATATTCTTGTAGAGGGAATAGGTTGAATAGCATTCCTCTTCATGTATTTTTAAATTGACATTAATCTATTCTATTTATTTCTGCTCCTTTTAAAAATAAAACTATTTTCTTATTCTATGTCTGTACAAATAGACCCATCACATAGTTTGAGATTATGTATAACATTATATTCTCTGGGCATACACTATTCTTATTAAAAACAATTCTTCCACACTTAGACATCTAAGCATATACTGTTAATCACTGAAAATAAATATACAACCAATACCATTGACAACATGGCTTCTGCAAGGCCACATATGGTCTTCCAGAGAGACTCACGTGGGTCATATAACAGTATTGTTTCACAAGGTTGCTCTAAATTGCAGTCTCACTGAAAGTATGAGAGAAAATTTGTTCATTTTGTTACAGAATTTGTGAAGGTCTTTGTAGGAAAAATGGCCCAAAGTAAGAAGAAAAGTTTCCTTAAACAGGGCCCATGCCTTACTCTCCACCTTCCTGATTTATAACCTAATGACCTGAACCCATGGCTTGCCCACCTGGCTACAGGTGATGATCACCTCAGCACAGGCTTAGCTCTCTAAAGTGCTTTGTGGAAGGAGAGCCGGATAGAACAGGTCCATCATCTCCCCTGCCTTTGGCTTCAGGCCACACTCCTGGCACCCATAGAGTAGCACCTCTAAGTGTCCTGCCCATCACCAAGTTGGTCAAGTTGAGTTTAGATGCCCCCCCCATGCCTGGCTTACCTCAGATAAGCATGCTCCCAGGCATTGTATTGTCTCCTCTTGTAATGCTCCCATGGGTAAATAATTCCCATATCATTTCAGTCAAGCGATTTCAAATGAAGTCTGCTATTTGCGGGGACTCCGACTAATGAAGTTGGACACGGTTCTGTAGCACATCAACATTTAATGTGCAGTGTTGTTGAAAGTCTGTGGAAGGAGATTAATTCGTTTAGGCTAATTTGAACAACACACACCCTCACATCTACAGACTCCTGGAATTACATTACCCTCAACACCGGACTTTCTTCACTGGGTGAGCTATGGAGAATTGCCAACTATGCGGTTCAACTTTTTACGAAGACAAGAATGAATGATCAGGAAACAATTACTCCATGCAATGTTTCCCACCTTTATTGAGTTATATTTAACAAACACAAACTCAGAAAATTATCCAGTGTTTTAATTGTGGGACTTTTATCTAAATGCTTTTTTGTGTTTACATTGATATGGTTTACTTTTCTCTGCAGGATCTTCTTAACTGCAGCACTCTTGCTTTAATATCCATGGGTTTGTCTTCAATGCAAGTGTGCTTTAAAACAAGTGCATTTTAGTGTATGTACTGTTGGGACCCCAGGCCAGTGCCTTAGAGAATGGACTCAGAGGAAGAATTTAATGCCACTATACTGCCAAGTGCACATTGTGACAAGCTGTCCTCCCAAACATGAATGCATCTCTCACCCCAATAAGGAAACATCTTTTGACGGAGACACCCAACTGGGCAGTGTGAAGGATAAGGAACTCAGAAGTGCTCTGGGTCCCAATAAGATGTCTGTATCACATCTCTCCCCACAAACTCAGGGATCATCCCGGGGGATGGGACCGAAAAAGTTCTAAGAGCCATAAGGAGCAGTTGTCTGCAGTGAAACAGTATTTGCTGGACACGACAGCTGGAGCCTTTGTACACGAACTCACAGAGTCTGTAACTGCAGACACAAGACCTGTATATGACTAAGTCAGACAAAAGCCTAGCATGGATGGGGGAGGGGCTCCTGAAGTCCCACCCCTTAGCTGAAGAACTGTGGGAAAACGATGGCTTCAGAGCAGTGGCTGGAAAGTTTGCTTTCACTGCCCAGCAGATGATCCTATGCTATTGTATCTACAGACAGCGCTAAGTGAATTCAGGGGCTTTAAAAATAGACTAATAAAGTTGAGAGGGTAAAACAGTGGGGAGATAGGGGGAAAATGGAGTTGAGGGGATGGGATAGAACTGATTAAAACACATTATATGCATTTATGAAATTCTTAAAAATTAAAATATGTGTTTTAAAAGTTCCAGCTGTCCTGAAACTCTCTATGTGTTTTAGGTTTACCTTAAACTCATGGAGAATCACATTACCAACCTCTGCCTCCTGAATGCTGGGATTACAAACATAGACCATTGCCAAATAGTATTCTATAATTTGGAATATTTAAATATGATATTTAGCCTTTTGCATTGAACTTTCTGGTTATTTATGATTTTAGGTTTAACTTCTCACTGCAGTCCTTACAGTCTGGTCCAGTTGAAGTATAAAATTGATTTTATGCCACACGATGAATGCATCCCCAAAGCTCTATAATGGAAGTTATCCTGATGACCAAGTTGGCGTCTATTAGAATTCTGTGACTGATTGGTGATGTCTGCCTGGTATACAAAAGTAGGATAGATTCTATGTGTACTGTGGACAGACTTCCTAGATCTGGGGAGATTAGCTTAAATGTCTATACCTTCTAGGTTTCACATTGAAACCTGAAGCACAGAATTCTGATTCTGTGAGGTTTAAAGTCTCTTGAGAATAAATGGGATTGTTTCCTGCTGCATACGGGCATGAGCATTAACAGGAAAGGAATGTTTTTCTCTATCTTTGATGATTAATTCTCCTGTCATATGATTTTTTGCAGATTCATGCTCCAAGGCATCATCAACTTCAGTCTTTGTTTGAGGCTGTGTGCAGAGGGCTGTATGGCTGCTGGTTTCAGAATGAACAAACTAGGTGCAAATGGACATTTTGTGCTTTTGTGTAAGCTAGAATAGAATGATTTGCATAGAGTTGTCTGCTCAGCTATGTACAAATGGCTTTAACTAATTGATCCATTCTGTTCTGGGCCGAAACATTTACAGGGAAGGTATGCACTGCGAATACAGTGGTCCAGGATCCAGAAATCACATTCTTCACAGGGTAGGATTAAACCAGGTGCTTGTCAACGCCATCGCGTGTGCTCACCGTGGGGCGAGTGGCAACCCTTCTAAGGTCCCCAAACTGAGCATTTTTGCAGTGTGTGACACCAACAAGCATCTTCCACAAACTCATTCCTGCAGTAACCAGAAAGCAGGGCTAATATTCTTTGTGATTTCCTGAGAAATATATAACACAGCAGAATTGATACCAGCCATCAGAGTTGAGACAGTTAACACATAAAAGAGGAAGAATACAGTGCCAGGTTCGGTGGGCCTGCATGCTGTCAGGAAAACCTGTCCTGACACACAGCTTCCTGAGAGAGCCAGGAAACGTTCTCAGATAGGCAAGTTTTCAAGAGAAATTGTTGTTTTTCAGCCATTAACAGAATTCTGAGTGTTTCTATGGTAAGAGCGGGACATGGCACATCTTCTGAGATGCCATCCATAACATTACCATTCGTGATGTATTTTTCAAACAGCCAGGGTAGCCACCTGCTAATATCGTGTTGTCTGGTTGGGGGATGAGTGCTGACTGTGGAGGCAAAGGGATAATGGGAAGGGGGTTCAGCTACTGTGTTATACTACAGCTGCTCTAAAGGGTTCTCAGGGCTGTGTTTTCCTTCCAGAAAAGTACCCTCACTATTAGGAGACCTAAAGTCCCGAAAATCGACGTGCCCACACCCATGTATCACTATCTCCTGACCTTCTAGCTTGTCGGTGCTACAGCCTGCTCTCCATCATCCACAGAATGTCTCTAACTTCCCTGGTTTCAAATACAAGTGATGCTCATGGCTCTAAATTCATTTCTTCACTGTTCACTTTCCTTGATGGCACCAAGACAGTTGGTCTGGATCATCAGCTTGGTGGAGCTAAGAAACGTCTAGGGCATTAATGAGGCACACTTTGGGTGTGTCTGTGAGGACGTTTTCAGAGACAATTGACTACTGGGCAGGCAGGGAGGAGAGTTGCACACAACACTTCGTGGGCTGAGGGCTGGCAGAGCAAAAGTAGAAGAAAATGATGGGTGAGCACCGTACATCTGTCCCACTTCCTGCTTTCTGTTTTGAGTGAGCCACACTGCAAGTCGTTCTTGCCACAATGATTTTTCTCTATGTGATGGACTATATTTAATCTGTGAGCCCAAATACACTTTCTAATTTTCCTTGATGTGTGTGTGGTGGTTACGGGAGAGCAGTGTGGGCATCAAGTGTGGGCAGTGCCTTTGGAGGTCAGAAAAGGTCACTGGCTTCCTGGGACTGAAGTGATAGACAGCCTAAGCCACCATGTGGTACTGGGAATTAAACCTGGATCCTTTGGGAAAGCAGCCAGAGTTGTTAACCACTTAGTCACCGACTCTCTGGCTTTATCCTCTTCTGATTTTTAAAACAACAGCTTGTCATACAGCTCTGAGGAACAGACACTGTGATATTCAGTCCTTGGCTGTGACCTATGTGACCTGTGGTGATATACTGGCTAGGCTTGGGGAAGAAGTGGTGCCTAGAGTTCCCCACTGTGAGCTCAGTGGAGCTCCAGGGTGTGTGTTCTGACAACAAGCTGACTTGCCTTCATTCTCGAAGGCCATTGCTTTAATGGGAGCTACAGGCCTTTGCTCTGGACAGCCATCTCCATGCAATAAAAACACCACAAAACTTAACAGTTTAGAGCAAGAGAACCTATTTACTCAGCTCATGAATTTTCAATTTGAAAGTGAGCAACTGAACTGGTACTTTCTACTTTTTGAAATCCTGGGCTGTCTCTAAGAATCCCTCAAGATTGGTGGAGGTAAAGGTGACAGTGATGGTTAACTCGGGTGTCACTATAACTGGATTGAAGGATGATTAGAGAAATGGCAATGTTTCTGGGTGCTTCCTGAAAAAACTCGTAAAAATTTCAGCAAACCAAGTGGGAAAACCTACTTCCCAGCAGGAGCCCTGCATCCCCTAGGCTGAGGCCAGACACAAGGGAAATGTAGGGAGCTTAATAGTTGTCATGTCTGTTCAACCCTTCTGGGGGTAGACTTAGTTTTTGCTCTGCTGTCACCTCCAGAAATTAAGACAGAGGGGACTTCATACTTTGAGTGTGGTGGACACTGACACCAACCCAAGGCCTTTCTGAGCCCCCTTCCTCAGTCTGTGGTCCCATGAAGTCATCCTCTCTCTAAATGTGAGGCTTCCAGATGGTTGAGTTAAATACCATAACTGTCTCTCTAACAAGAAAATAACTGCAGTGGGGCTTTGCAGCCCTTGAGATCTTCTGAGCCAGCCTATTGAGCCCCTCTTGCAGTGGTAGATAGTCTATCTGTCCTGGTCCTCTGAATAACCTTCACTGACATAGTGACTAAGCAGCTATGGTAGAAGTCACCAGAAAGTTCATTTACTCACAGATCTAGTGATCTTGGTGGTTACCTGGTGCCATTGTCCAAAGCATCCAAAGATGGACTCTCTGTGTGGGATGGGCTCTATCACTCCAACCCCAAGAGCTGAAGTCTTCAGAGTCCATTGGTAACCTTCCTCACAGGCTACATGGAGAAATTCATGGTAGACTCACTGTATTCTATTTTAATTAGAAGGGAATTTAGAACTTGCTTGGGAAAGCAACGTGTTAACAGAGCGTTAAAATTATGGAGAAGACATCTTCAGAGTACTTTTGGTGAATGCAATCTCCTTTAGGATTTACTCTGTGATTGCAGAGCAAGCTTAAAACATTGATACCCTGGAGGGAAGTTGCTTATTCAAGATTAGGTAAAGGAAGCTGTAAAGCTTTTAATAAGGAGTGAGAAAAGACCAGGATGAAATTGAAAAGACAATGTGAAGAGCCACCTCGGACCTCAAGGGTCTTCTTTTCTGACCCCCATTCCCCTGAAACATCTAACTCTGTGAAATATTTATCTTTGTCTGATGAGGCAGCCCACTCCTACTGATGACTAGGAGGCCGCCTTCCCTCCAGGGGACAAGAGCTCGAAGATGGAGACAGTCACTCAGCACAATGAGCTGTCCAGGCAGTAGAAAACCTAATGGGACAGAACACAGTCTCATTTTCTGAGACCAAGCCATCTTAACGATTTTTATATTTGATGAGAGTTCACACTTGGGGCTCCCTCGAACGCTATTGAGAACTCCTATTTAAGAGGCACCTTCGTGAGACTGCTTGGATCTGCAGGGGCTGGCTGTCCCAGCAGTTCCAGGAGCACACTGCTCTGCTGATCTGTGAGGGAAACAAAGGTGTGGGATGTCCCCAGCATGGTCCCAGTTGACTGCCACATGACAAGACCATTACCTGGAGAAGTGAGATGTGTTATGGTCAACCTTGATGACCAAGGTTACTGGAATGACAAATGCCAAGTATATCTCATAACTGGAGATATCTGTGAGGACATTCCCAAGGAGGTTAGACAGTTGAAACAACAACCTAGTGGGGCAGATATTCCCTCAATGCTGTCAGCACCATTCCTTATTTTGGGCATGGGGATGGAATAAAAATAGACAATGGGAGAAGCCAACACATGGAAGAAGACACTCAGCACATTCTCTTCTGACGAAAGTTCACCTATTACTGCCTCCATCATCCATTGACATCAGATTCCAGGGTCTTCAGCCCTCCGTGTGGACTTGCAGCAGCCACTCTTTGGGAAGCTTTCAGCGTTGGGTTAAGTCTGTATCCAATCTGGCCCCCTTCTATCATCCACGGTGAGTCTTTCAAATTCCTGGGCCCAGTGGCTACTACGCTTTTCCTCTCTCCAGCATACAGACAAGCATTCTTGCTCTGCCCAACCTCCCAGTGTGTAAAACAGTCTGATAAAACCCTTTAAAGATTGTAAGTCTATATAGCCCATTGATTTTCTCCCTCTAGAGAATCCTAACTTATACAGATGTCAAAGGTTAAATGAACTGGCTGTTCATGCAGAGAAGACACCCACAACAAGCAGGGCAGAAATCTGACTTTGCAAAGGGGAGGCTTGAGGTGGAAGGAATGCAGCCAGCCTCATGACTCCTGGTCACCTTCGCTGTCCTTTCTCTGGAGGCAGGAGCCAGAGGATATTATGCTCTTTGAAGGAAATGGGAACCTTGACATCAGAATCAAAATGAAGTCATGTTTGTCAAAACAAAGGCAGCGACTCCAAGAACTGATGGGGGAAGAAGTCTCACACACAATTACTTGTTGGTAATCCCTCCTGAGGAATGCTGGGGCCATCAGCTTGCCACACAGGCCACCACAATTGTCATAGTTCTTATCAAAATAAAAAGATCATAGACACATTGATGTGGGATTCCCCTCTGTATGCTGTGAATACTTTTTTTTATTACTATTAGTTAATAAAAAAGCTACTTTGACCTACAGCAGGGCAGAATATAGGTGGGAAATCCAAGAAGAGATAAAGGAGGAAATAAGATGTAACACGAGGGCTGGCTTGTTTGTTGTTGTGGTTTCTGTCCCGCCCAGTACCCCACAATTGTTTATCCCCAAAGAAAAATCACACATAGGTCTCCATAAATTATAAGCTGATTGGCCCATTAGCTCTGGTCTCTCACTGGCTAACTCTCACATCTTGACTAACCCATTTTTCTGATCTATGTTAGCCATGTGGCTCAGTACCTTTTTCAGTGAGACAGATAACATCCTGCTGCTTCGGTGGTCTGGGCAGGAGTGAGGGGAATCAGCTTCCTCCTCCCTAGAATTCTCCTGTTCTCATTGTATCATTTTTACTTCCTGTCTGGTTTTCCCACCTATCCTTCCCGCCTGGCCAATCAGCATTTATTTAAAACATGATAGACAGAATACAGACAATTCTCCCACACCAAGAAGAAGTCAGGCAGACATCATGTAGATGCCCAAGAAGCAAAAGGCAAAAAGCATGAGCCTCGTGGTAAAATATAAAATAATAGAAATAAGTTAATTTAAGATGTAAGAGCTAGCTAGAAATATGCCTGAGTCATTGGCCAAACAGTGTTGTAATTAGTATAGTTTTGTATGATTATTCAGGACTGGGTGACTGGGAAGGGAAAAACACAGTCTCTGTTCAAAACACATCAGTTAGGGACCTTAATTGAAAATTTGCTTCCATCAGATAGGCCTTATACATGTCTGCAGCTATTTTCTTGATTGATGATTGATGTGGTGCTGACCCTGGACAGGTGGTCCTGGGGTACATAAACTAGCAGACTGAGCAAACCAGAAAGAACAAGCCAGTAAGCAGTGTCCCCTCATGGCCTCTGCTTCAGCTCTGGCCTCCAGGTTCCTGCCTTGAATTCCTGACTTGACTTCCTTCAGTGACAGAATATGGCCTGTGAGCCAAATAAATCCTTTCTCCTCAAGTTGCTTTGATCAGTGTTTATTACAATAACAGAAAGCAAACTAGAGCAGACACCTAACACAAAAATCAACTTTACAGAGATGTGTGTTCAACAATTTTATTCAGCACCAGACAAGTTTCACTCTTGCTATTGATTATTCTCAGCAGAAACTGTGTTTTAAATCATTAGATGGAATCCTACTCTTTGGTCTTTGAATCCTCTCTCTGTCCAAATCCCTTGATCTTATGCTTTGACATTCCCAGACTTGTGCTCTCCAGACATTTAGATTTAATATTTGTTATTTTATAACCACACATGATGCTACACTAAGCTGCTGGTTTCTGGTTTGATTAGAGGGGTTTCGCATAACTCTTAATTCTGATAGATAAGTATGATGTCATTTGCTATATTGCTTTCCTGAGGGTGCCATTCCACAAAGGACCACAAATTTGTGACTTGAAATCCTCATCAAAGAGACTGGAGAGATGGGTCAGTGGCTAAGAGCACTGGCAACTCATACAGACAACCCAGGTTCTGTTTCCAAAACAGACATCAGACAGCTCACAACCACTTGCAACTGTGGTTTCAGGGGGATCTGACACCCTCTTCTGACCTCTGTGGGCAATACATGCACATGGTGCACATACATATATGCACATGCACATAAATAAATACACAGAGAATAAAATAAATGCTTAAAAACCAAGCTCTAATGTATTGTTGCACCTTCTAGAGCTTCTGGTTTCCAAACCAAGATGTGCATAGCACTTCCTTCCTCTAAAGTGTGCAGGAGAATATGGACTTCATCTCTTCATGACTTCTTATGCTTTTGTCTTTGTCATTATGTAGATGTCCCTTGTGTGTCTGTCTGTGTTCCCCCTCATCAGGATACTAATTATATCAAACTGAAGGTCCTTTCTTTTGTAATGTGACTTTTCCTCCTCCCTTCTTTATTTCTTCTATTTCTCCTCCTCCTCTTTCTTCCTCTTCTTCATTCTCCTCCTCTTCTTTGTCATCTTCTTCTTTACCTTCTCTTCTCTTCCTTCTCTTTCTCCTCCTTCTCCTCCTTTCTTCTTCTTCCTTCTCCTCTTCTCTCTTCTTCTTCTTCTTTTTTTTTTTGCTTTTGATGTTTGTTATCTTGGGAGAAGTCTTTATGTGTCCCACACTGACCCAACTGGCCCTCAAGCATGTGTGAATCCCTGATGGAAGAGTAATTGATGGGGCTTCCGTCATCAACACCATTCACAAGGTGGTCATGAAAGTTGAAGCAGTTGGAAGATTTGTTTACTTGTTTATTTATTTATACATTTGGGGTGTTATTTTCTGTTTTGGATTTTAAATCTATTCTTTCACAATTTTGTACATATATAATGTACTTTAATTATACCCTCCATTATCCTCTCTCATTTTCCCCCTCCTACCAACTCTCTTCATCTGAGTACCCTGTTCTATCTTCATGTCTTTATGGATTTGTGAGCTGTCTCACCTGTCCTTGTGTGTATATGTACATCCAGATCTCCAGAGCTGGAATTATAGGTGGTTGTAAACAGCTGATGTGGATGTTGAGAACTGGGAACTTGTGTCTTCTACAAGAGTTTATGTGCTTTTAATCTCTGAATCTTCCCTCCTGCCTCAATGATCCACAGCATTTAATTAAGATTTCTTTTATGAGATAAGGGCATGGGACTATTTGCTTAATCAACCACAAAGAACCACTGGCTACAGAATATGTCTCTGCCCCACCAGCAACCACTGGCTTCTGTAGCTCCGTAGGTGGGTGGGGTCTCATGAACCACTCCCCACCCAGGATGGACCATTGATGGGGCCATTTTTGTTGCAGTCCTTGTTCAGACAGCTGCAGCTTGCTGTGAGTGCCAAATGTGATAGCTGTGTCATGTCTGGAAGGCAGCATCTCACCGTGCCCCACCCTCTGCCTCTTATATTCTTTCCTCTCTTCCTTCTACAGTGTTCCCCTGGTCTTGGAGAGGATGATGCATATGTCCTGTTTAGCATTAATGTTCACTTATTCACACCACTTAGAACCTTTATGAGTCTCTGCATTCATTGCTACCCATCGCAAGAGAAACTTCCCTAGTGAGAGCAGCACTAATAGACATGTATAAGAAACTGTTTAAAAAGCAATTTTAAAACATGTTTATTTAGTAAAACATCAGTCGTCAGCTCCTTACAGGTCCAGTCACAGAATTTTGACTGGATTTACCATACCAAGTGTGACAATCCCTCCAGTGGTGCAGGCATCAAATCCAAGCAAAATGTTGCTGGTTGCCACTGCAGTGGCAGGATCTAGAACCACCTAGAAGAAACCTTTGGAGGATTATCTGTCTTAGGTTAGTCTCCTCCAAGGACTACAAGACATTACCTTGGTTGGGTTAATTGAAGCAGGAAGATTCATCCTAAAACTGGGCGGTGCCATTTTCTACAATGCATAGAACAGAGAAAGCAAGCCTAGCACCAACATCCATCTCTCTGCCTCCTGACTGTGGATGTCATGTGACCGGCTGCCTTATGCTCCTGCTACCAGGCTTTCCTTGCCATTGTGGACTGTGTCCACAAACTGTAGGCCACAGTAAACCTTTCTCATTTAAACATTGTTTGTCAGGGAATTTTTTCCCCATTGTTAGAAAAGTAAACTAAGATTCCCCCATAATTATAGCATTTGCTATTATACCAGTGGGCACATCACACCTGGAATCATTATTGCAGCTCTCTGGGTAAGGCCACTGATGACTTTTCTCCTGAAGCAGCCCACACGTGCCTTCCAGAACAATGTATGCTAGCCACTGTGGAAGAAACTTCCAGCTCAGTCCAGGCTTCATTTCTCTCTGCCCTGCCATCAGCTAGTTAGGGCGAGTAGCCAATCTTGTAATAAGATAAGTCGTTCAAAGCAAAGGCAAACACATTCAACAGAATATCAACTTTCTCCAGACAACAGCATGGCTGAAACATAGTCTCGACCTAAGTCTCTGGGTAAGCGTGGCCTCATGTCCACTGCCTTGTGATCCGTCTGTGACAAGTTCACAGGTTATACTTCGGCCAAACAGACACTGAGTATCCTGGCCGATCGTCTTGCTACTAGAGTGATCCCTGGAAAAGAACTTGTCAGTGACCAAATTCTCTGCTCTAGCTGCTGAAGTCACATGTCAATCTGCTACCATGGTCACCCTGCCTGGAACGGCTTATGATTCTTAAGAGGAAGAGTGTGGGAGCTTGTGAGAAGACCCAAACTCCTTTGACCACACCTTCTCAAGTTTTAATCTGGCCACCCTGAGTTTCACTAGGTGGGATGGATAATCTTTGTGTGGTCCACACCAGCCTGGGGTCTTCCACAGGGGTGCACAAGATGGGCAGTCATAACCATATAGTCATAGACGATGTTTGGATCCAGCTTTGGACACTAAATTAAATGGTATTCTAATAGAGACATAGATGCTCAAACTGCACCATCAGCAGGGGAAACAGCAGTCTTGACTTAATGTTGTTCAGTCAGCATTGTAGCCAGAATGAACTGCCTTGGTTTAGATCTCTTTCACTGTTGGCCATTCCCATGCACTCTAGGCAAGGGGAGGCCTGGTAGGCAGCTGATATTCCTGCCTGAGGTGATGTCTGTCAACCCCTGGCCAGGCTGTTCAGCTTTGCATGTAGACATCTGGACTCATTTTCATTTGGCAGTTGTCTCTCCACATGCAGGGAGGAGAAAAGATGGATGAGCCAGAGATATAATGAGATGATTGACATTTATTCTCTCTCTGTCCTGAAATAGTTGGACCTGGGGCAATGGTTGGCTTCTATATTCTCTGGCTGTGTGACCTTGGCCAAATTCCTGGACTCTTTTGAGCCTCTATTTCCATATCTGCCCAGTGGAGATGCTGCTGCTTAGAAGGAGTGGAGACACTCAGAGCTCCCAGCACACAGGGTAACAGAGGGATGAGGCAGAAGTTATGGTGACTCTGGAGCTGTGACATGCACGCTTGTTAGACCCGGTGTTTGATGTCATCAGCAAACCTGTGGCAGGAGTATATAAAAATAACATAGCTGTGTCCACCAAGGTGCTTGATAGTTTTATATTTAATTCTCAAGTATCAATTCTTGAGAAATTTTATTTGTGGTTACCATTTCCAGAATGTCACTAAAAGATGAAGGAGGAGGAGGAAAAAAAGAAGAGGAAGAAAGAAATGAGAAAAAGAAGAAGAAAGGAGGGAGAAGAAGAGAAGGAGGAAGAAATGACAGAGGGGGAATTGATGGAGAAAGTAAGATGATTGGTAGATAGAAAAGGGAGACATAGGAGGAGATGGAGGAGGACAAGGAAGGGGAGAGATATTCTCTGCCAATAGTAGGTGGGTTTCCCTGATAGCATCCTGCTGACAACTAGCATGTGGTGTCTATTCAAACAGAACTGTGCCCCCTGTGTCTGCAACAATAATTGCACACACATGTATTACCTGCCCTATGTTTTATTAATGTCTCTTGAGTAGGTGGGATTGTTCCCTGCTGCATAGACAGAGCTTGCTAACATCACCCAGTAGGGCAATGGCCATCTCCAGAACCCACCTTTAGGTACCATACCTCTCAGTGGCACCCCAGCCTGCTTTACACATCAACCCTCTTTGCCATGTTAGAACTCTGATTTGTAGCTTACAACAAAATATAACATCCCTTCATGATAAAGGTCTTGGAAAGAGCAGGGATACAAGGAACATACCTAAACATAATAAAGACAATATGTGGAAAGTCAAGAGCCAATATCAAACTAAATGAAAAGAAACTCACAGCAATCCCATTGAAATCAGGAATAAGACAAGGTTGTTCACTCTCTCCATACCTATTTAATATAGTTGTTGAGGTCCTAGCAAGAGCAGTAAGACAATAAAAGGAGATTAAGGGGATACAAATTGGAAAAGAAGTCAAACTCTCACTATTTGCTGATGATGTAGTTTACATAAGCGACCCCTAGGATTCTACCAAGGAACTCATACACACTTTCAGTAACGTAGCAGGATACAAGATAAACTCAAAAAAATTAGTATCCCTCCTGTACACAGATGATAAAAGGGCCGAGAAAGAAATCAGAGAAACATCACCCTTCACAATAGCCACAAATAGCATAAGATGTCTCGGAGTAATTCTAACCAAACAAGTGGAAGACTTATATGACAAGAACTTTAAATCTTTGAAGAAAGAAATTGAAAAAGACACCAGAAAGTGGAAAGATCTTCCATTCTCTTGGGTAGGTAGAATTAACATAGTAAAAATGGCAATCTTACCAAAAGCCTACAGATTCAATGCAATGTCTATCAAAATCCCAGCAAAATTCTTCACAGACCTCAAAAGAACAGTACTCAGCCTCATATGGAAAAGCAGAAAACACAGGATAACCAAAACAATCTTGTACAATAAAAGAATTTCTGGAGGCATCACAAACCCTAACTTCAAACTCTACTACAGAGCTACAGTACTGAAAACAGTCTGGTATTGGCATAAAAACAGACAGAAGGGCCAATGGAACTGAATCGAAGATCCGGATATTAATCCATACATTTTCGAACACCTGATTTTTGACAAAGAAGCAAAAAATATCAAATGGAAAAAAGAAAGCATATTTAACAAATGGTGCTGGCATAACTGGATATCAACATGTAGAAGAATGAAAATAGATCCATATCTATCACCATGCACAAAACTCAAGGCTAAATGGATCAAAGACCTCAACATAAAACCAGCTACACTGAACCTCAGAAGAGAAAGTGGGAAGTACACTTGAACGCATTGGCACAGGAGACCATTTCCTAAGTATAACCCCAGTAGTACAGGCACTGAGAGAAACAATTAATAAATGGGACCCCCAAAACTGAAATCTTCTGTAAAGCAAAAGACATGCTCAACAAGATAAAACGGCAGCCTACAGAATGGGAAAGACCATCCACACATCAGACAGAGGTCTGATCTCCAAAATACACAAAGAACTCAAGAAATTGGTCATCAAAAGAACAAATAATCCAATAAAAATGGAGTACAGACCTAAACAGAGAACTCTCAACAGAGGGATCTAAAATGGCTGAAAGACACTTAAGGAAATGCTCAACATCCTTAGTCATCAGAGAAATGCAAATCAAAATTATCTGATCTTACACCTGTAAGAATGGTCGAGATCAAAAACACTGATGAGGATGCTGGAGAGGATGTGGGGTAAAGGGAACACTCCTGCATTGCTGGTGGGAATGCAAGCTGGTACAGTCCCTTTGGATGTCAGCATGGTGATTTCTCAGAAAATTAAAAAACAACCTACCTCAAGACTCAACTATACCACTTTTGGGTATATATCCAAAGGGTGCTCAATCGTGCCATAAGGACATGTGCTCAACTATGTTCATAGCAGCATTGTTTGTCATAGCCAGAACCTGGAAACAACATAAAGTCCCCTCTGCCAAAGAAAGGATAAGGAAAATGTGGTACATTTACAAAATGGAATACTACACAGCAGAAAAAATAATGACATCTTGAAATTTGCAGGCAAATGGATGGATCTAGAAAACATTATTTTGAGTGAGGTAACCCAGACACAGAAAGACATTTATCACATGTACTCACTCATAAGTGGTTTTTAAACATAAATCAAAGAAAACTAACATACAAATCACAATCCCAGAGAACCTAGACAATAATGAGGATCCTAAGAAGAGACATACATGGATATAATCCATGGGAAGTAGAAAAAGACATGATCTCCCGAGTAAACTGGGAGCACAGGGACACTGAGAAAGGGTAGAAGGAGAGGGGAGAGACAGGGAGGCGAGCAGAGAAAAATGTATAGCTCAATAAAAATCAGTAAAAAAAGTAAAAAAAAAAACCCTGTGACATGCATAGCATCCTTGAGGGCTATCTATGCAGTAACACTCTACACTCTGTGGGGAGAGGGATCTTTCCCCATCACTTTCTTCCTCTCCCTGGGGTCTAGAAAGAACTTGTTGATCATTGCCCAGCCAGGCAGTCACATGACAGCTAGGAGCCTCCTCTCCCTATGGCCCATCCCCCTAATATACAGTGTTTGCCTCTGAACATGGAGGCCAATGACCTCTATTAGGAAGCCCTGTTGTGATTAGTCCTGTGTCCATCAGTTGTCACATTTCATGCACATTCCCAGCTTCTCAGGAGCCAGCAGCTGCTGGTCTGAAATGACAATTAGGGGGACCTTCAAACAGACACTCATTCCCATCCTGCTGAAAACCCATTCATCTTTCATCTCCTACACTGAGGTGAATGACCCATGGTTTTAATGTTGAGTTCTAGATCAAAGGGCTTTATTTGTAACTCTGATCCTTAATATCTGACCATGGGGAATTGATCCCTGGCAAGCGGATGGGCACCGTCACCATCATGTCCTTACTTAAAGGCAAAGTAAAGCCTCAGGGAGACACAGCCACACAGCTGTTAAAATGGCACACTGTTTTGGTTATTATTTTAAAATTTTGACTAGCACTCATCCTTCATTTTTCCTCATCAGACTAATTTTTCTCTGAAAAGTTGTCACTCCTGGGCTGGTGTCCTCCTGCCCAGATGCTTCATTTAGCCAGGGCTTTGCTGGGTTATTGTGTTGTTACATGTCACCTTATCTCCGAGATGGAAAGGGTTTCCCAGAAGAACAGCTGTGCACACAAAAGACAGAAAGAGAGGATGGATGGAAGGAAGAATGGATGGATGGGTGGTGGACAGATGGATAGAAGGACAAAGAGATGAAAGGGGAGAATGGGTATGGAGAGAAGGAGGAATGAATAGAAAGAAAGAAGGGATGGAGGGACAAGGGAGGAATAGAGAGCTAGGGGAAGGGAAGAATGGATATAGGGAGATCTCTCTCTCTCTCTCTCTCTCTCTCTCTCTCTCTCTCTCTCTGTCTTTCTGACTACAGTCCATGCTTTACATTCCTGCAGAGGCCATGGCATTTCAGCTTCCATTGCCTTTACCTGGGTGGCAAAAGGGGGGAGGGCAATGTATTGTGGAACAGACCGTAGCTCACTGGTGTTGTATGTTTATTTATTTATCTGTGTATTCATTCATTGATTATTTACACATATGTGGGTGCATTAAGTGTGTGAGTTTCCCTTTCTCCTTTTAAAAGATTCTCTTACTCTTATTTAATTGTTATTTTGTGGATGCATGGATAGATGTGCATGTTCCATGGTACACATGTGGAAGTCAGAGGACAGCTTGTGGGAGTTGCTTCTCTCCTTCCACTGTGTAGATTCCAGGAACTGAATTCAGCTTATTAGTACAGGCACCTCTACCCACTGAGCCATATCACTGGTCCTCCACCTTGTTTTCTGAGACAATGTCTCTCACTAGCCTAGAACTCACCAAACAGGTTAGTCTGGATGGCCCATGAGTCCCCATGCAGGACTTTTCTGTGTTCATTTTCCCAGAACTGGTATAACAAGCAAACGCTACCACAGGTGGTATTTTAGGTGGGTTCTGGGAATTGAACTTAGGGCCTCATTGCTTGTATGACAACCACTTGACTGACAGCAACTTCTTGACTGACAGCAACTTCCCTCTTGTCCAATTTCTCCTACCTTCAATCTATCTGTATGTATAAGATGAAGAGTTTCTCCAGGCTTTTCCATGACCAAAACTTCAGGAGTCTATGTATGCAAGCAATGGGTTGACCACTTGCTTCCTTCTTGTTTTTGGCATATATGCCCTCAGGGAGTTCTCAGGGATAGTAAATGCCTTGAGGACTAGGAAGATTGCTTAACAGAGGATTGAATAGAGCTATCTAAGACAAATTCTCACAACATTTTATTATATGCTATGAAAGCTTTGCTTATGTCACTGGATAAGTTGGCACTGTGACTCAATAATAATGTCAATTTATGTTCAGAAAAAGCCTGCAATTTGTAAAAGCAGTTTTTGGGCAAAATCTTATAAATCAGAGAGGCTATAAGATAAAAACAAAAACTCCCGAGGGCTGCAAGATCTATGCTAGTGTGATCTCAGAGGAATAAAGATCTGGTCATACTTCAGAAATGAAGAAAGAGGTTGGTGGGGCTTGTATGTAGGAATTGCTGATAAGTTTTATACAAAATAAGATGTGTGCCATTAATACAGGGCATCCCAAGACTAGAGAGCAAATTGAGACTCTACTTGTAGCAACAATCCGAGGTTCTTGAAGGTTCTAAGCAGAGAAGTGACCTTGTCAGACTGTGTGTATTTGAAGGAAGACACAGGAAGCCTGGAAGTATTATCACCGCAAAGCAGAATAAAAAAAACCAGGAATGTGAGGTGGGGACTCCTTGAGTGGCTTCTGTTAGCATCCAGGTAAGGTGGATGGTGAGTTGGTCAGACCAGAGTCATAACCACGAGCCTCCCGAGGAGGTTTCTCTGTCCTCACTTCTTTACAACCTGAGTTGACCTGAGTACAGCATTGGAGGCTTCTGGAATGTTTTTATGTTCTGATAGCCGGTTAACTTATGGTTGCAGAGATCCTTTTAGTCTACCATAAAAAGTTGGCCCTTCAATACTTCCAGTCACAAATCATATTCAGAAACTATGCATAGTTATGTCAGTGCAGAAGATGGCCACAGCAGCCTGTAGAGTCAGGTTGTTCTCGGTGTGCAGGGTAATGATGCTGGGTGTGAAGTCAGCCATGTGTCTTCCCAGCTGCCATGGGGCACCAAGGCTGAACTCATTCTTTTTTTTTTTTTTTTTTAAATATTTATTTATTTATTATGTATACAATATTCTGTTTGTGTGTATGCCTGAAGGCCAGAAGAGGGCGCCAGACCTCTTTTTACAGATGGTTGTGAGCCACCATGTGGTTGCTGGGAATTGAACTCAGGACCCTTGGAAGAGCAGGCAATGCTCTTAACCACTGAGCCATCTCTCCAGCCCCTGAACTCATTCTTAAGTGGAGACAATGCGTCATCAGTAGAGACATGCTTCTGGAGCTTTCTCCTAGACTCTAGCCTGGTATGTGTAGCACTGTACCTTGGTACCTAGACCCTTGGTGGCCTCAACAACTCCTACAAAGTTTCCCCCACTAACAATGACAGGAGGATCTAGTGTGTGTACTAGTTTTGTTGTCCACAAAAAATGGGCAAACATGCAAAACAGCTCTATTTCATACACAGTCCACATTAAGGTAGGTTCTGGGTCTATCTAGCAAGTAAGGTACAGAGCAAAACTTCTGAAATCACTCTGAGATACAAGCTAATCATTCTGTTATGTTTGCCTAACAGACCCAGAGGAAATGCAGGTGCTCTGTGAGGTCTCAGAGAGATAAGTTTGTTTGCATTCCATTGCTGCTTTGCTAGTGTCCTGATAACTATTTCTGCTTTAATTATAGCTGTAGAAAATTTTGGTCCAACTGAATTTGGCCTTTAGTGTTAATTGGGTATTGACAGAACATCAGCTATTTTTAGAGTCAGATACAAACTCCTAGGGCTGAAGTTGAAGCCAGGGGTAGCATGCTTTCCTGATGTAGGATGGTCATCTGTCTATGTGTTATTTCCATTGGTTAATAAAGAGACTGCCTTGGCCCTTTGATAAGACAGAAAATTAGGTAGGCAGAGTAAACAGAACAGGAGGCTGGGTAGAAGGCAGTGAGGCAGTCGCCATGATTCTCCGACTCGAGACAGATGTAGGCTAGAATCCTTCCCAGTAAGCCACCACCTCGTGGTGCTACACACATTAATAGAAATGGGTTAATCAAGATGTGAGAGTTAGCCAGTAAGGGACTCGAGATAATGGGCCAGGCAGTGTTTAAATGAATACAATTTGTATGTTGTTATTTCAGGTGTAAAGCTAGCCATGCGGAAGCCGGGCGGGACGGAAAGCAGCCCGCAGCTCCTTCTACACTTACCTAGCATGTATGGACCCTGTGTTTGAGCTTAAGGATAGAAAAAACCTAGTGTGGTGTTACACACCTGTAATCACAGCACTTGGGAGGTGGAGACAGGAGGATCAGGAGTTCAAGGCCATTCTTGGCTACAAAAAGTGTTTAGGACTGACTAAGACTACATGAGATCCACGGTCAAGAAACTAAGCAACTAAAGCAACAACAAAAGGAGATCTTGTATACCAAAAATTGCATGGAATCTATACAGCATTTCATTTTTCAGACCCAATAGCTGTGGGAACTGCAGCCCCGAGTTGATATCCCTGCTCCCATTTGAGGTGCTTATCTGCAAGGAAAACATAATAAATTACCTCTGCTCCTGGAGTGGGGAAGGAAGGAATTTTAAGTGCATGGTGACTGGTCCTTGATCCCTGCCAGGGTCAGGTTACAGTCCCTTTACAGCCCCCTCATCATTTTGTGCCATGGTATAAAGCCAGCCCAGCCAGACAATAGAGGAAGCTGTTCCACCTCAACCTCGTGCTCTGTGTATTCATTCAACTTGGACACCCTCCATTGAGACTCTTGGTTCCAGCACACACTGGCACGGCATCTGGAGGTCACAACCGAGATCGGAAAGTGAGGTACAGTGGACTGGGTCATCCCGTGGGCCGGCCGGGACGAATTGGGGAGATATATTAAAAAATTAATTAAGAAATGGAAAATATCCCGGGTAAATGGGAGTTAAGGTTTCAGTTAAAGAGATTATTGAAAAAGCAGGGAACAGCTGTAAAAACTAAGACTTTAGAAGATTTTCTTAAAACTACAGAGACATGGAGTCCCTGGTTTGTCACCAGTGGAGCCCTCAATATTTCTGAATGGGAACAGGTCCGCGGGGAACTTCAGAAAACAGAGAGAGGAGGGGCCTGAGGTCCTGCCAATGGCCACGGTCTCCCTTTGGAGACTGATCAGGGATGCTTTGCTTACAGAGAAAGTCCGGGTTAAGCAGCCTTTGGAAGCAACAAAAGAGGTGTTATCTGAGATCCAAGATTGTGAGACTAAGGCTTCCCTTTGTTCTGATATTGCCTCTGACGCCGAGGCCAACCGCTCTCTCAGCCTGCTAAGGGGAGGCCTGGTAAGGTAGAGGAGAGAAAGATTAAAAGAAAGCGAAAACCTCCAGACAGGGGGGAGGGAAGTGAACCCCAGGATGGAGTTTCCTCTCAGAGCTTAGGGGCTCGTCCCAAGCAAAATTCTTCGGCGCAAACACGCCTCTACCCTTCTTTGTTTGATTTTGAAGAGAGCTTGGGGGAATCAACAGGTTCAGGAGAAGAAGTTTTGGAGGGAGAAATCGCAGTGGGAATTACGCAGGGCCCTTTTAAAAGAAAAGACAAAGGGGACCTCTGGGGAGCAGGACAAGCCCCCTCCTTATCCTCTTTCTGACCCATTCAGGACCTCTCTGGCCCCTCCCACTTGGTTGGGCTCTGAGAAGGCTCTGCTAGGGGGAGGCTCCCCACAGAGGCGTTTAGTGCTGCCCAGTGATTGCCACTGATATAAAAATTCCTGACCCTAACAATCCAGGACAGGGCTGCCAGTCCTTCAATTTGTTAAATGTATGTCGCAGCTTGTTTGGATCCACTTCGGCTTAAGTTTTCCTCCTTCCACAGTGTCCTTTACATGGGTGATATACTTCTGGCAGCACCAACAAAAGAGGAAAGTTTATTAATGTTTGCAGAGTTACAGATCCTTCTAGAGGGACATGGGTTCATTTTGGCCCCAGAGAAGGTGCAGATGCAGCCCCCCCTATTCCTATCTGGGCTTTCAAATCCAATCCATTGGGCTTCAGCCTCAGAGGCTGCAGCTGGATTGCTCACATTTGCGGACCCTCCATGACTGGCAGAGATTATTGGGAGATGTTCAGTGAATCCGTTCCTCCCTTTCCATTCCTACGGGAGCTCTTAAGCCCCTTTATGACATGCTACCTGGGGACCCTTCCCCTGCCTCCCCCAGGATCATGACTCCAGCGGCAAAAGAAGTCCTATATGCCTTGCTTAATGCTCTTGAGCGAGCACGTCTTTGCCGCCTCGATTACGACTGCCCTTTTTATTTCATGGTCTTTTATTCACAATTTTCTCCTACTGAAATTTTTTGGCAAGGGGGACCAATTTATTGGCTGAATTTACCCGCTTCCCCTAAGAATGTGGTGACTCCATATTATGAAATGGTGCTACAGCTCCTATGGAAGGCATATGATTTTAGTTTACAAGTTTTTTTTGGCAGGATCCCAAATAAATTTCTAATCCCTTATCAAAAAGAGGAAATAACAAGGCTACAGAGGGGTCAAGATGGGCGGACCTTGTTCATCGCCACCACTGGAGCCATTTTTGATAACCATTATCCTGATTCCTGTTTAATTTCCTTTTTTAAGAATCATCCTGTTATTTTTCCAAAAATTATTAAAACCTCCCCCCTTAAGGGAGTGCACTCAGTGTTCACTGATGGTTCTTCCAAGGGCTATGCAGTGGTAGTCTCTGATTCAATTAAAGAAAAGCAGCCCCTAGGTCCAATTTCTGCCCAAGCTGCAGAACTCACAGCCTGCCTTATGGCCTTTTCTCTTTTCAAGGATCAACCCTTCAACTTGTATACTGATAGTATATATATGGCAAGGATTGTCGGGCCATTGGAAACCTCACCATACATATTACCTACCTCTCAGGTTTTCCACCTTTTGGTTCAGCTGCAAAGTCTTATATGCCAAAGAGTGTTTCCTGCCTTTGTTGGCCACATTCGGGCCCATATTGATCTGCCAGGGCCCTTGGCAGAGGGAAACAAGCTTGCTGATTCCCTCACCCACCCAATGGCATTGTTCCTTTCTGAGGAACAACAAGCCCGTCATCTTCACAAAAAGTATCATTTAAATGCCTCTTCTCTAAAGTTTCACTCTGGCTGTTCTCTAGCCACGGCTACTCAAATCACGTCCCAATGTCCAGCTTGTGCTCCATTTCATAATGCCCCCAACAAAGGTGTTAACCCTCGAGGCCTCCATCCTAACCACCTCTGGCAGATGGATGTTACCCATTGGTCCCAAGCTGGCAGACTTAAATTTTTACATGTCTCTGTAGATATTTATTCCAAGGTAATTTATGCCTCCCTACATTCAGGGGAAAAGATTAAGGATGTTATTGCCCATTGTCTACAGGCTTTTGCCTATATGGGCATCCCAGACTTTCTCAAAACAGACAATGGACCGGCTTATACCAGCCAACGGTTTGCAAAATTTTGCCAAGAACAACAAATTACACATACCTTTGGAATTCCACATAATCCCAGAGGGCTATAGTGGAGCGCATGCATGCTACCCTTAAACAGTTCTTTTGTAAAATAAAGAAGGGGAGTATATCACCTCCCCAAATACCCAATTATCTACAATTTTATACATTTTAAATTTTTTAACTGTAGATAAACAAGGTCTATCAGCAATGGAAAGACATTTGCAGAAACCCTCCCAATCTCTGGGCTGGGTTATATGGAAGGATAGTATCACGGGACAATGGCAATCACCCACACCTATGCTGGCTAGGGTGAGGGGAGCCATTTGTGTCTTCCCTCCAGGAACCAAAAAAACCCATCTGGGTGCCAGAGCGGAATGTTTGGCTAGTGGAGTCGGGCCCTACTGGCCCTGATAATATGGGTTCAAGTGAAGAACATCCAGGGAGGCCTGAGATGGGCACTGGTGAGGAATCCACCCATACTGATGCTGGTAAATAATATAAGCTCTGTTTTTCCATCCTTTTACTCCACCAATTATACCTTGGGAGTTCCTGCAGCAAATACAGCATTAGAAAAATCCTCACTGGGTAATTTAACGTTTGATATATCCCATGCCCTCTGCTTCCGGAGGATTAACAATATTTCAGTGATGCCTAGTGCCTCCCTTTCTGGACCGTATGTGGTCCTTAGTAATTATTCTCTGGGAGACTTCTAATTCTTCTGGACATCCCCGTTTTGGATTGAGAGATATCTTTTTTTTCCCATTTATTTATTTATTTATTTATTAAAGATTTCTGTCTTTTCCCCACCACCGCCTCCCATTTCCCTCCCCCTCCCCCAATCAAGTCCCCCTCCCTCCTCAGCCCAAAGAGCAATCAGGGTTCCCTGCCCTGTGGGAAGTCCAAGGACCACCCACATGGAGAGAGAGCACGAGCAAGGAACTCAGGACCACGAGGGGTGCACCCACACACTGAGACAATGGGGATGTTCTATCGGGAACTCACCAAGGCCAGCTGGCCTGGGTCTGAAAAAGCCTGGGATAAACCCGGACTCACTGAACATAGCAGACAATGAGGACTACTGAGAACTCATGAACAATGGCAATGGGTTTTTGATCCTACTGCACGTACTGGCTTTGTGGGAGCCTAGGCAGTTTGGATGCTCACCTTACTAGACATGGATGGAAGTGAGAGGTATCTTTTACTCAATAAATTTTAAAAGAAATGTTTCTGGACTCCCTACCCCTCCAAGACCAGCCCCTTATGTTGGAAGACACCACAATCCTTCAAATTATACTTACCGTTGCCTTGGGGAAATTGTGCTCCTAAGGAACCATGGAAATTGGAGGGAGATAAATATTTATGGTGATTTGGTCACTGACCTACCTTTAAAAACTCCTTGGGAGGGGCCTTTGATTTTTCCTATAGAAATCCAAATATGGCAGGAGTTTCACCTATGTTTGCAGGCATGTTTCTCTGTGGCCCTCGTGCATGTACAGATATTAGACCTTTAGCCCTTCAAAGGGGCTTGGCCTTCAATGCTACAGCCTGATGGAACACATCGGACATCTTTGAAACCTCCCTCCAGATTAATTATGCAGCGGGAACGAATTTCTCTATTGTCAGCCTAGCTTGTGTTCTACCTCCCTTTATGTTTGTTTCCTTTAATGGGTCGGTCGGGGAGGATGGTGTCCTTAATGGTTCTTCCAGCTCCTGCTTTTTGAGCAACTGCTGGTCCCCGACGGATGAGTCCGTGCTGATGGTGAGAATTCCTGCCCTGGTTCCCCTGGTGGTAGAAGACCCACATGATGGATGAGAGCTTATCTTGTATAGAGAAAGAAGAGACTTTGAGATCACCGCAGCAGTCATCAGAGCTATCGCCATATCAGCCACAGCCGCCACCGTTGCAGGAATCACCGTGTCCCAGAGTACAACTACTGCAGAGACTGTTAACATTCTTGCTGCCCGTGTTACCCAGGCCTTAGAAACTCAAAATACCATTAACTCACATATTCAATTGGGGATGTTAAATTTAAACCAGCAAATGGCCTTATTACAGGAACAGATTAATGTGTTGTGGATGGTGCAACAAGCCTCTTGTTCTCATTTTTATCATTCTGCCTGTGTGACCCTTATGGAAGTGAAAAATATGTCCTTCGAGGTACAATGCCTTAATGCTTACCTTAGGGGGCCTTGGAATGATTCCTTTGTAAACTTTACCCACTCTTTGGTACATCAAATTATTGCAATTAATGAAACTCGTGTTAAACCTGTATCTGCTGAGGGATGGTGGAATACCATGGCCCAGATTGGGGGTTGGGCACAGCAATGGGGAGGTGCCTTATCCCTAGAGATCTTGGGACTAGTAGAGGTGGCAGTAGGCCTGCTCCTCTTAAAATGAGTCTTAAACATCTTCACCCTGACTGAACTTGTTCACCATCAGGTGTTACTCAGTCTGGCGCATGAGGGAAGTCATGAGGTGTGGCTACAGATGCTGAAAAAATGAGTGTCTCCAAGGACAGGCAATCTGTGGAGATACCCCCCACCTAAGACAGGGCATCGGGGGCCCTATGACAGGTAAGGGAAGGTACTTCCCTCACAGGACCTAAGACAGGACCCCTCATTATAAAATAAAGTAGGGGGAATTGTGGGAACTGCAGCCCCAAGTTGATATCCCTGCCCCCATTTGAGGTGCTTATCTGCAAGGAAAACATAATAAATTCCCTCTACTCCTGGAGCGGGGAAGGAAGGAATTTTAAGTTCATGGTGACCAGTCCTTGATCCCTGCCAGGGTCAGGTTACAGTCCCTTCGCAGCCCCCTCCTCATTTGGTGCCATGGTATAAAGCCATCCCAGCTAGACAATAGAGAAAGCTGTTCCACCTCACCTTCGTGTTCTGTGTATTCATTCAATCTGGACACCCTCTGCCGAGACTCTTGGTTCCAGCTCGTGCTGGCGCGGCAAATAGCAAATATATAATTTATTTAATTTCTTGTTGGATAAAAGTAGAGCTTTGATATTTTAAGTGTCAATAAATGCTTAAAATATATCTTTGTCCATATCTCTTGTAAGTTTTTTGGTTCATTTCAACAAGCAAAATAATTTGACAAACACTAATATTTTAAAGTTTTTCTAATCCATTGCCTCAAGCCTTTGTAAATGATTATGTCAATTTACTTTTTAATGATAATGTATAAAATTCTTATAATACAGGCTCTAAGTCAAATCTACTTTATAAAAAAATCTTCTTAATTTCATAGATAAAACATCAAATTATTTTTTAGATGTCTTTCTTTATTACCTTCCAAGATAAGATTTTGTTTTGGTTGCTGATTTCAGATATTTATTTTCTTGAGAGAATAAATAGTCAGCTAGGAACTCCTAGGGCTGGGGCTGAAGCCAGGGGCAGAATGCTTGCCTAGCTTGGTGAACCTGTGTTTGAGGCCCCAGAACTGAAAACACCTACTGTAGTGTTACACATTGGTAATCATAGCACCTCGGAGGTGGAGGCATGAGGATCATGAGTTCAAGGTCATCTTTGGATACACAGGGAGTTCAGGACTGTCGGGTAGCCAGATTCCAGGTGGAGGAAGGCTGCATCTTGGGTGGAAATGGGGTCT
Source organism: Neodon shergylaensis (assembly GCA_025134845.1). Classification (NCBI taxonomy): domain Eukaryota; kingdom Metazoa; phylum Chordata; class Mammalia; order Rodentia; family Cricetidae; genus Neodon; species Neodon shergylaensis. The sequence goes on along the minus strand of JABTXL010002731.1, from coordinate 2,751,245 downwards.
TGTGGGTCTTCCTGGCTGTGGAAGGACTTTGATTTTTCTTTATGGGACTAGGAAGCCATTGCAGGGTTTGAACAGGAAAGAATGTCAAATTCATTTTACTCCGCTCACTTAGCTGCTGCTCTGAAGGACAGAAGAAAAACCAAGATGTAACCACAGACAGGAAGTTGATGCAGCTGTCTGGGTAGGAGTTGGGGATACTGCATGGTATCTCAGTGTTAGTGCTGTGGGTGGAGCAAAAAAGAGCTCAGACTTTTGTATTAAAACGTAGAGTTGGCCAAAGCAGCTAAGCGATGCATGACTCAGCCTGGGAAGATGGATCAGTGGGTAAAATGGTCACCATTTGAGCATGAGGACCTGAGTTCGAACCCCAGCTCCCATGTAAAAGACAGACATGGCAACACATGCCTGTAACCTTAATATTGGGGAGACAGAGATGGGAGGATCTCTGGGGCTTTCTGGGGAGACACATACACTCATGCACATGCATGCACACCTGTACACAAACATTTATATCTATCATATGCATGCACACATAGATACACACATGCAAAAATATGCACACACATACAAATTTTCTGTCCTTTTCTCAGTTTCCCAGTTTCTTGAATAGAAACAAGCTCTCATTTTCCTCCATTTCTTCCCAATGATAGTTCTGTCATATTGCATTACATCCAAGCATCTAAAGTCATTTCTAACATCATCGGATAAAACAACCCATACAATTTCCCCTTCAAATAGAAATGAATAAAATGTAATGATTACACAAGCAGAGCGCACCACTGTGTCCCACAGGCACGCTCGTGGGTGGAACGGAATGTGGGCTTGTCCTCAGTGTGTGAGAAGAGCAGACAGAGCTGTGCTGGGACTTCACTCTGGCGTCCAGTGAGTCCAGGCTGTCTTTCCCTTGATGCATTTACAGACAGTGAGGCATAGCTCAGAGCCATTGTCTACCAGGGCTCTCAACTGTGGGGGCTATATGACATCTGTCTCTGGTGGGAGACGGGGCAGAAAGACGGTAAGAGCCAAAGGATCAAGGAGTTTGCTGTGAGATTGTGTCTCTTAGTGGTGTCAGAAGCTACACTTGTAAAGTATCACCAATGTGAGCTGAACACAGATGACACCAATAGACATCCCAAAGTGGGCAGGGAAAATCCCTGAGGACTTTACCCTACCCAAAGATCTATAGGCAACTAAGGAATGAAGGGAACAAAGAGAAGCAGTCTGTCCCAGGGAAAAGTGCATGACTGATGGAGGTGGGTCTTGTATCTTATCTGTTGCTTTCATTGGTTAAC
>JABTXL010002731.1:2724021-2744308 GCA_025134845.1 Neodon shergylaensis | reverse complement strand
AGCACCATGTCTGCCTACTTGCCACCATGATGACAATGGACTAAAGCTCTAAAACTGTAGGCCAACCCCAGTGAGATGCTTTCCTTTAAAATAGTTGCCATGATCATGGTGTCTCGTCACAGCAAAAGCAATCTTAACGAAGACACTAACCTGTAGTGACAAAAGACGAGCCCTCCATGGAGAGCCTGGTGGTAGGCAGTGGGACATGCATGACTGCCATGCTGTAGTGGGTGCCTGCAAGCAGTACAAATCTGTTCAGTCCAGTTAAAGGAACTCAAAACATCAGATAACTGGAGTGAAAGCTGGGTCCCCAGGACTTTGGGGATGTGGCTCCTCCCTATCTTTGTTCTCTGTCATTCCCCTATTTTTGTGGCTTGCAGAATCCCCAGCTTCAAGTCCAATTGAATGGAATCAGAACAAGAACACAGGATTGAACAACTGGGGACTGAAGCTCTTTCTTTATTCTGTGTTCTGTGGGTGAAGAAGAGGCCATGTGGACTGGCCAGTCAGAGTTCCCATCTTCACCTGTTGGGACCACAGAATGGTTAATCAGTGTGAACCCTGACCCCTAGTTTGTCCTACAACAAAGAAAAACTAAGGAATGTCCACCAAGTTGAAGTGGCCACTGCTCTGCAGCATTCTCAGAAGACATAGGACAGACACATCACAGTGTCTCAGTATCCCCCACTGGAACACCAGACTCGGAGGCAAGAAGGCAAAGATGATCATCTCTATGGGCATTTTGCATTCATACTGGAAAATAAACACCAACAAAGCATGTGTTTATTGTGATTTACCCTCATGCCTGGTTCTTTGGGGACCAAAGGCGTTGGTTCAGATATGGGCCTGCAGAAATGCACCTAGAGATGACCCAGGACAAACTAGGAACAAGATATTCAGCATTCAAATGACATCTGCAAAGACTATGGCGTGTGCACCCTAAGAGCCTCATTTAGACAGGTGCTCCTGTCTACTCTCAGGGGAGTAGACGGTGAGTGTTGTCAGAGTGCTCTGTAATCTAGAAATGGAAGCTACTGTCACACAATAAGAGAAACCATCATCATGAGTTATAAAGGACACAGTATGTCCTCATCTATGGCTCTCCTTTGACTTTAGATGGTGCTTTTGATTGTTTGTTTTCTCTTGATACAGGATCTCACTGGCTGTCCCAGGCTAGAAAATGTCTCAGCCTCCCAAGTACTGGGATTTCGGGTGTGTCACCAGGCTCCGCTTAGCATAAATGTTTTAACTAGCTATCTAATGTCATTAAGGAAAATTTGTCACTTAAATTATTATGGATGTTATAATTTATATTCAATTTTTATAGTGGCATATTCAAAGAGATATAACGAAGTTCAACATGTATATGGAAATTTCTAAAATTAAGCAATTTGCATTCATATTTATAAAGCTGACAGAACAATGGAAATACTGTATTACAATTAATCCAACAGGGGCTGGAGAGAGAGCCAGCAGTTAAAAGTCCTCTTGCTGAGGACCTGAGTTCAATTCCCAGCATCCTCACTTGGACTCACAACCATTCATAACTTCTGTTACAGGGGATCCAATGCCCTCATCCGACTCCCCAGGCACCAGGCTTGTATAAAACAATAATATATGAAACATATGAAGCAAAATATTCACACATATAATACACATGTAAACGTTAATCCAACAGGCTTCATTTTATTTCTGCCTGCAGGCCATTTCCACCGTCTGGCTGATGATAGAAACTGGACATGGGGGTGGCTCTCCCTTTCTTTCCCTCCATGTCATCATTTTCAGAGCAGGGAGTTGGCAGGTCCATGAGGTTAGAGAAAAACCAAAAAAAGACGTTAAAGGTTTCCAGCTTGGCCATGTTTCTGGAATACTAGGCTTTTTGTTTTGCATTTGAGCATGCATGTGTATCCAGTGTTCATACACTTGCCCCATTGCCCAGCCAAACTTCCTTCACCAAGAAGCAGTTAAAAGCTTATCACCAAAAACCTCAAGAACTCTGTGTTTAGGATGTAAAATGAATAAAAAATTAAAGTTAAAAAAATTTTAAGAGGTCAACTTCAGGACATCAAAGCATGCTCAGTTCCCAGTGTAAATGCACACCTTGGCCAATGATGGCTGTCACCCCTACTGCGCCTTTAAGGCTGATGGTTCTCCAGGGTATCCCAGTGCTCAGAGAGCAGGCCAGCTCAAATGCCACAAATCCCACTGTTTATGAATTCTCATCGTGATTACTATAAGTGATTAGTTTTCGGTTCCGATAAAATTGCTTTTGACACTCACCGGTTCTCATTGCTTTTGTGGCCATTCTGGAAGCTTATCTCTTATCGGCTGGCTTTTAAATGCCGGTAATTTATCAAGATAAGAATAAAACGCTGCACATTCCACTTAGAGAGTGCTGCAAATAAATTTTTGCTTCACCTCGATATCTGACAGCAATTTGAATAAAAGAAATACAGGTGTGGATAATCGATCTTCAGCTACAGATATGGTAATATTAAAAATAATCTCTAAGGCCCTTGAGACCATCAGCAGGCAAGTGCGAGTGTGCAAACTAAAGAGGGAAATCTGTGTCACACTCCCTTTTCCTATGAGATCATCCGACCTCTGTGGTTTAGAATAGCATTCCAAAAGAGAGCCTGATCATTGGTAATGCACTTTGGAAAGAGATGTGCAGAGACTCTGAAGAGGTTCAGTGCTGCATCCTCGGCAGATATTGGGAAAACTCCCAAGACGTTCCAAGGCATGAATTCTATTCCCCTCCTCTTATCATTGGCTAAACGTGTGAAGCATAAATTATAGGGTGATTTGGAAGTTGCTGTCTATTGTTTTTTTTTTCTTTTTTCTCACTAATAGTAGGCATTGATTGCATTAGTTTCTTTTTATCCCTCTGATAAAATACCATGACCAAAAGCAACTTAAAGATGAAAAGGGGTTATTTTGACTCTTCTGAGGAATAGATGCCACCCTGGCAGGGGAGGCATGGCAGTTGACATGCCATGTAGCCAGTTGACATTGTAGTCAGGAAGTAAAGAGATCACATTTCATCCACACACAGGAAGCAGAGCCATGGGTCAGCAAGTGGGACCAAGTTATAAATCCTAGGAACCTGCCTCTTTCTCTTCTGATTTTGAATCCATATTTTCATCTCATGATTCATTTAAACCTCAGTGCCCTTCTGTTTCATGTTGCTATTGACATATTTCAAAGTGACATTAGAGCTGTGACCATGTCTGTGTGAATGTCCTGTATAGACTGTACATAGCAGAGCATATCTAAACACAGCTGACCACAGGCTCTGAATCCTCATTATACTACTACGAGGAGTGTTGGGTTTACTGTAACTCCTGTTAGCATTTTTAAAAACATCGCTTAGTACTTTTGAAATATTTCTTTAGGGTTAAAGAGATGGCTCAGTAGTTAAAAGCACTGACTCTTTTTCCAAAGGACCCAAGTTCAATTCTCAGCACCCACATGGTGACTCACGACCATTTGTAACTCCAGTCTCATGGGATATGATGCTCCCTTCCTGCCTCCATGGATACTGCATGCATGCACTGCATAGACATACAAGCAGGTAAAATACCCATACACATAAAACATAACAATAAACCCTAAAATATTTCTTCTCTTGAATTGAAGGTTGTTTGAAGACAAACATAAAAGTATTTTCAGAGTTCATTAAAAAATTCCTTTCAACTGTTTTCTGTTTAAGCAGTGAGGAAACAAGAAAAATAATTCAACTTGTAGAATAAGACTCAGGTTCCTGGTCTCCCAGCAACTCTTTACACTGGTCATTTCAATTACTCATGGGCACAGCAGCCTTTTGGGATGTAAGGGGCAGTACCTCCACTTTCACAGCATGAGTCCAAGGCTCAGGAAGCTTACAGGCTGATGAACATGAGGTATGATGGGCATTGAAGAGGCTCCCTATGGAGTTTGCTAACCATTTGGGCAAGAAACTGCTCTTGCCTGGACTGCTTGATGTTATGATGTATGAACTGGACATGCAGGACCCACAGGAAAAACAACTGCTGAACTTGCCTAAAGAAGGTGAGACAGTCCTTCAGGGTTCCTGCTTTATGAAGGAGTCTTCCAGACATTCTGCAGTACACAGAAGAAAGTTACTGACAAAGTACCAATATAAGCAAAACAGTCTTTCAAATTTCCTGCTTTGTGGAAAAGTCTGACAGATACTATAGGCCTGTAGGCTGAAGATGGATGCCCCAATATTATAGAAAAACTTTGGGTGACTTTTCAGGCAGCGAGATGTCTCTGTCTTTTCTAGAGTTTTGGAAGTTTCTTAAAATGTACTTCCTGTTACTTAGGTAATATTATATCCTTCTGGAGTCTCTGATAGAGATGAAGACATATAGTTATAGTTTTTTTAGTTATGATAAAAAATAAATTAGGTATGAAATTTTATACTCACAATGAAATACTGTAACTGTAATTCTTGTTTGATATTGGTTTTGTATATGTAATTTTACTATGTTAAAGTTAACCCCTTCCTTTTTATTTAGCAGATAAGGAGAGATGATGTAGGATTCCCCTCTGTATGCTATCATGTTTTATTACCATTGGCTAATAAAGAAGCTGCTTTGGCCTATGGCAGGACAGAATATAGCCAGGCTGGAAGAGATGCAGATAAAGTAGACAGAGTCAAGGCAGATGCCATGTAGCTGCCAAAGGAGAAGGATGCTGGAACGTTATTGGTAGGCCACAGCCTTGTGGTGATACACAGATTGCTAGAAATGGGTTAATTGAAGATGTAAGAGCTAGCTAGGAATATGCCTAAACTATTGGCCAAAACAGTGTTGTGATTTGTAGAAAGGAGCGGAGGTCTGCAGCCCGGCTCCCAGCTAGCTTTACCTGAAATAATTACATGGAAACTGTATTCTTTTAAACACTGCTTGGCCCATTAGTTCTAGCCTCTTATTGGCTATCTCTCATATCTTGATTAACCCATTTCTAATAATCTGTGTAGCACTACGAGATGGTGGCTTACCGGAAAGGATCTTAACCTGCGTCCATCTTGGAGAGGAGAGCTATAGCGTCTGCCTCACTTCCCTTCTTCCCAGCATTCTGTTCTGTATACTCCACCCACCTATGTTCTGTCCTATCAAAGGGCCAAGGCAGTTTCTTTATTAACCAATGAAATTAACACATAGACAGAAGCCCTACCTATATCAGTAATTAATGTAGTTTCTATGTGATTATTTAGGTCTGAGCATTTGGAAAATGAACAAGCAGTCTCCACTTACAGGGAGAGATCTAAGAATGATCAGTGGGGAACGGAAGGTATCCTGCCTCTGGCTAGAACAGTGCTTCTCAACCTGTTGGTTACAACCCCTTGAGGGTCAAATGGCCCTTTCAGAGGAGTTTCCTAACAACATTAGAAAACAGAGACACTATTTACATCACAATTTATAACAATACCAAACTTACAGTTATGATGTAACAATGAAAATAATTTTATAGTTGGAATCTATCAACTTGAGGAACTGTGTTAAAGGGTCTCAGTATTAGGAAGGTTGAGAATCCATGGACTGGGAAGATACTAGAAATAAGTTGTTCTACCCAAAGCAAACTTTTTGTCTAAAAACTATCAAGCACTAGGGGGAAATAAGGGATGCCAAGTTTCCTGAAGCAGTTGTGGGATGACTGTGTGGCATGCCTAGGGCACAGTGAAGGAGGGCATGGCCAACCTTCAGAGACAAGAATGTCCCCTGAAAAACAGTGGTGGTTGAAGGTATCAGTGTGAAGAATTTGGGCTTAAGAGGAGAAAAGACAAGTGGAGAAATGACATACATACCAGAAAAGAGATCTACATTGTGATAGCAAATGTCATTAATAAAAGACTCACAAGATAAATGATAGTAAAATGATATAACTTGAACATTTGGGAAAAAGAACAGCAGAAAACTCAGAGCTTAAATCACATACATACCAATATGTCCAGAGGGAGAAAAATGGCATGAGGACAGTTAAAAGTCTCATGACTGTGGAGCTATTGAGTCTTCTGAGTGACACCTGAGACATGGGAGTGTTTGAGACAGATGCCAGGAGACATGTGCCAGTTCACATGCATGAACTACTAGACCATGACAGTTCAAATGCAAGTGAAGAGAGAAAGGAAAGGGCATTTATGCTGTGAGAGGAACCTAACAAAAGTTTGCAGTATAGTTATGTACAGGTGCACATATGTGCACTAGCATGTGTGTATGTGTGTGTGAATGCACACATGCATGCATATGTGTGTATGTATGCACATGCATGCTTGTGTGTGTGTGTGTGTGTGTGTGTGTGTAAAACTATTGCCAAGAAAGACTGGACCAGAGGCATAAACACCAATTCTTTCTTTGCTGATATAAACTTGGAGAGTTTGGAGTTTTGAAGAGTCGGAATTATGACTAAAATTCACAAGGTTTTATGAATTAATATCTACTGTTAAAAACACAAATATACTTCAACTTACAGTGTATTAGAACTCCTTATTTTTGTGACATCCCATCTCCATGTCTCTCTGGTTGTGGCTTCCTACACTAATGTTGCTTCTTTGGTGAGGTGACCACAGCTACCTGGAACATCAGGCATCTGCCCTGCAGAAAAGAGCAAATGCTCTCTCAGTGCCCTTGTTGGTTCTGTAGGTTTTGATTGGCTCTGCTGGAGAAGCTCTGTTCAATACACTAACAGCTCTGGACAAGGGATTTGTTGTGATGAATGACCAGACCTGAGCAATGAATGGCCATGCTGATCAGTGAATGAGTTCCCCCAAACAGCAACAAACCAGAGTCATCTGGGGAGACAGGATTCAGAAACCCTGGCTCTACCACAGAGAGCTGAGTGTGTTTGATTAAAAGAGGTGAATTCTGGGAAATAAGGTTTAAAACTTAAAGTTACCTTGGTAATTTTCCTCATTCCATTAAGCACACTGTGTGTGTAGGGTGCTTGCAAATGGTTTCGGGAAAAATGGCTTTAGAGAGAGGACTGAGTTCCCTTGACAAGGGTACCTTGCAGAGTTTGTCATACAAAAGATGATGCTTTGTAAATAATTCCTCTCATGATAGTCAGATATTTTTAAACTTTGTAGTGGTAGGAAATGGATCTGTATTCAGTAAATAACATCCCTCAAACTGGTATTTTAATTTGGCACTGAGCAATAAGGATGATGCTATTATCCATATGTATGTCTGTCTGTCTATCTATCTATCTATCTATCTATCTATCTATCTATCTATCTATCTATCTATCATCTATCTATCTATCTATCTATCATCTCTATAATAGTTTTTGAGGCAGAATCTCATGTAAACAAGGCTGGCTTCAAATTCACTATGTATCTGAGACTGGCCTTGAACTTCTGTGCCTCCTCCCTCCTGCCCCCAATTGATGAGATTATATCCATCACCACACCCAGTCACTATATTCTTTTTATGAAGTTGGGTAACTATGAAGCCTACTGTAGGCAACAGACCATAATGAAAGGAAACAGACAGCATTTGGCAGTACAGTGTTGCAATACAAAGTTGTCCTTTGGGTAGCTAAGGCACATTTAAAACTACACACACACACACACACACACACACACACACACACACACAGGGTTTATTAATAATGTCCTTATGATAGCTTTATTGAGAACATATTGTCACAAGTCAGGGAACATATTATATAGTTAATGATTATTAGCTTTAATCAATAGGAATCTATGAATATATGCTGTGGTTGCTCTGGGATCCAATCTGGTGTTAAAAGTGAGACTTAAGCCATTATGACTCCTTAATTAGCTACCTCATATCTGTCATTGATTCAGAATGTATAGGGTTTCCTCAAACTTAGAATAGTAATGTTGATTGAGAGGATGTATGTGGATACAAATCTCACAAGCTTGTTTGCATGGCCAATTGGCCTTCTCCATCTCTGTTTTATTTTTATTGTTTTTATTGAGCTATACATTTTTCTCCATTACCCCTCCCTTCATTCACTCCAATTCTAGCCTCTCCCATGAACCCCATGCTCCCAACTTACTCAGGAGGTCTTGTCTTTTTCTCCTTCCTATGTAGATCCCTGTATGTCTTTCTTAGTGTCCTCTTTGTTGTCTAAAGTTGAGGATTGTAGGTTGGTTTTTTTCTTTGCTTTATGTCTAAAAGCCACTTATGGGTGAGTACATATTATATTTGTCTTTTTAGATTTGGGTTACCTCACTTAGTTATGTTTTTTTCTAGATTCATCCATTTGCATACAAATTTCAAGATGTCTATATAGTACTGCTGTATAGTACTCCATTGTGTAAATGTACCACATTTTCCTTATCCATTCTTTTATTGATGGGCATTTAGGTTGTTTCCAGGTTCTGGCTATTACAAATAATGCTGCTATGAACATAGTTGAGCACCTATCCTTGTGATATGATCAAGAATCCTTTGCATATATACCCAACAGCAATATTGCTGGGTCTTGAGGTTGATTGTTTCCTAATTTTCTGTGAAATCACCATATTGATCTCCAAAGAATCTAAACAAGTTTTCACTCCCATGAGCAATGGAGGAGTGTTCCCTTTATTCCACTTCCTCTCCATCATAAGCTGTTAACAGTGTTTTTGATCTTGATCATTCTGACAGGTGTAAGATAGAGTCTCAGAGTTGTTTTGATTTGTATTTCTCTGATGACTAAGGATGTTGAACATTTCCTTAAGTGTCTTTCAGCCATTTGAGATTCATCTTTTGAGAGTTCTCTGTTTAGGTTTGCACCTCATTTTTTGTTGAATTATTTGTTCTTTTGATGCCAAGTTTCTTGAGTTATTTGTGTATATTAGAGATCAGTCCTCTGTCTGATATTTCTCCATCTCTGTTAAAGAAGACCTGTAATGGACAGTGATCATATAGACTGTTAGAACACTTTTAAATGGAAGTTATAACACAATCAACTCACATTTGACAAAAGAATAGACAGAAAATGTTTGGATAATAGTACCAAGGCATCTAGAGAGACATCTGCTGGTCTCTTGTCAGGCAGAGATGGTGTGTCTGGAACTAAGGATCATTGTGTTAAATGAAATAGGCAAGGCTCAGGTCATAAGTATAGTAGTTTCTCTCGTATTTAGAAATGAGAGAAAAACAAAGCAAAACAATAAAGCAAAACATGGCAGGAGGAGGGGTTATTGTTTGGAAAGAGGGAGGAGAAGTAGGTGAGCACAAGGGAAGGTGAATATAACAAGAAGGCTTTGCGTAGCCACCTCTTCCATTGAATCATTGCCTCCAAGAACAAAGGGGCACTCAGGAGACTCAGAGGGTAAAAAAAAAATGCCTCACGACTAAGGGAATCTGAAACTTACAAAAATCATGAGACACCCTCCCTCCCCCCACCCAGAGTAATAGAAGAAGCTATGAACAAGAGCTGGGGGAGACTCTGGCCAGCATAGCTGCCAATGGGAGATGTTCAGGCCTGTGGAGGTGTCTGCAAGCTGCACAGAGAGCATCATGAATACAGCTTCTGTGAGTCATCACCTGTGTGGGGTAGGTTTTCCCCTGATCTTGTCAGTAACTTCCCCCAGCTCCTGCAGCCACAGTCCTGTAAGAAAACTCAACAAACCCACTGATTCACCAATCTGGACTTGGGTGCAATCATTACTTTGATCTCTTGTAGGTTCCCCAGTGGGAGTGAGCTACTGTGTATGTTGCATCTCTTCAGAAAAAACTCATTTATTTTATATAATTAATACATGGTGTTTAAACTGAAAGAAGAATCACACAGTGGCATAAACAAATTCCCTTTCAAATCAGGGTTTTTTTCTTTACTCTGCCATCTCCCCATGGCTCTTCAAACTGTATTCTCAGAGATCCTAGAGGGATCAGAAGGTCTCTCCAATGACCTGCAGAAGGGAGAAAGAAGGGAGAGTCTTTCCTCACATCTCAGTGACCAAAATGGACCACCTGACTGTTTCTGAACCGATTGGCAGGAAGATGGAGGAGTTGACTGGCTAGGTAGATGGTTCTCTTCAAAAGCTCATTTGATATAAAGTCTGTGGAGGAGAATTTACTCAACTGGATGCTGGGAAAGCGGAAGCTCCAGACAGTCTTGAACACAACCTCTACACAACAGCTCCAGGCTCAGTGCCCATGAAAACATCCCACAGAGTATTATGTGTCTCTTCAGGGAGCTGTTGGAGGGGCCAGTGTGTGCTCTCATGTATAGAAAACTTTGAAAATAAACTAAGAAGCTTGCTTTTTGAAGTAAATATATTTTAATATAAACAAGCATATATAATGACCAACATAAAACATGGGCTGTCATTAAAAGAGGGTTTTTAGCAAGAAATTATTAAATCAATTTACTGTTGGGTTTTTACATGATTAGTAATATTTTTATATCTTTTATTATTATTATTATTCATGATTAGTAATATTATAAATGGTGCAAGTCAATGTAGCAAAAATATTGGTGATGTCATGTAAGGTGCCTAAAGTTCAAAGACTATTAATTATGAATATGAAATATGTAAAAAGGTAAATTCTATTAATGTTGATAATTCCATCATATTTAAAGTTTCGTTATTAATGTGGCATGCGACAGCTACGCTGAAGCCATACAGTCTGGGCAGAGAGCCACAGACAATTCTGGATCTCCTGCAAAAGCTGTGAATTCCATCATGCTGGGTAAGCAGGTTGACAGCCAGGCTCCTGGTATTCAGAAACAGAAATGCAAACAAAAGAGTGGAATCCAGTTTCCAGGGAAATCTCTGCCTTCGCTTTGCAGGCTATTCTGAACTCTTGAATAGCAGTCCGGCCACCTGCTTGTGAGGTATTCAGCGCTTGTCCTAGGTACTGGTCACCGTGTGTTATGATAAGCACACCTGGGGGATGGCAGAAATGGGCGTTATCTGTATTAAAAGGGTGATTGTGATTTTTCATTCTCTTCTGCTCTGAGACTCAATAACCAAATCAATGAATAAGAGACAGAAGGAGGGATGTTTTCGATGAATGCTCAGAGGTTAAATGTAGTTAACTGTTCCTGTAGAGGTATCAGGTTCTATTCCTAGTACCCACATTGAGAGGATCACCTCTTGTAACTCCAGCTCTAGGAGATCTGACGCCCTCTGCTGGCCTCTGCAGACATTGCATTCACATGCACATACATTCTCACACAGGTAAATTTAAAAATATATCTTCAAAAGACAAAAGAGTCACTGTAGTCTATGATGATTAAAGTAAGCCTGCCACAACATTGATGGTTACCTGCTGTACTTCTTTCTCGGGCTGCTTGGCAGGTTATATGGTTAGCAGGAACTTGAGGTAGAGAGTCACACTGTATCCAAGGAAAGAATTGGAGCGCACAGGGTAAATGCATTTTTGCTTCTTCTATCCTTTACACTCAGTGAGAAATTGGGCCTATGAAATGGTGCTGCCTATGTTTAGGGTGGGTCTTTTTTTTTTTTAAACGCAGTTAATCCAAATAAGAAAATCTATCATAGGCAAGCTAAGGGGCCATGCCCCTGGTGATTTTACTGTCTCCTCATCCAAAGGCTAAGATGATTCTCCAGTTAACCAGTGACAGTATAGCTAACTAGCTATATATCTGCCTGCCTATCTATTTATCTGTCTACACACACACACACATATGTATACGTATCAATGTTTGTGCATGTTGGAGGAAGAGACCGAGATAGAAAAAGAGAGAGAGACTGTGAGAAAGAGCTCAAAGATAAGAAAGAGACAGAGAATAACAGAGAAAGGGACACACAGAAGGAGACAATTAAACAGAAACCAAGAGCAAACAAAGAGAGTAATAAGTTTACCATGGGGGCATGAATGCCTTGGAGCAGCGATTTCAGATGTGTACCAATCTTCAGTCAACATTCCTTCTATTGGCGGGCTCAAGGAAAGGCTGGTATTGGCAGAGAGTTGGCCCTATCCTTACCATGGTAATCTGGAGTCAGTGTATCGTTAACCCCTCTGGGACACACAAAGCACTGTGTGTGCACTTAATGCTTCCCATAGACATACAAGTGCAGCTATGGTCTAAAGACGCTTGTCTCTTGGGGATCAATTATGCAGAGTAAGAAGAGTTAAGAAGCCTGACATTATCCTGGCCGTGGGCCACACCTGTTATTTACCAGGTGTTGTCGGCTTGTGTCTTTCAAAGTCCCTCTTTTCTACTTCCTGTTTGTGAGACAGGTAGGTTGAAAGCCACCATTCATGTTCCCTTGTCATCCTTTAGCTGAATCCACAGAGATAAACTGCTACTGTTTACAGCTTTGTGTCTTGAGTTGACAAATGTGATTATATGAAATTAAAAAGCTTCTGCATAGCCAAAGCCAGATACTTAGGGAAAAGAGACAGCCTATATGATGGGAAGAATCAGCAAAATTCCTTTCTGGACAGAAGATGTAAAAGTTGCAAAAATTAAATATCATGAAATTTTCTTATTTTTGACACTATTTTTCTTCCCTAGTGGAATCTGTACTAAGTAATCCTGATTTTTAGAGTTTATCTTTATTTATATATGTGTATATTTGTCATGTGCATGAGTGCAATGCCCAAAGAGGCCAGAAGAGGGCATCAGCTTTCTTGGAACTAGAGTTACGGGTGGTTGTGAGCCCCTGATATGGGTGTTGAGAACCAAACTTGGGTCCTCTGCAAGAGCAGCAAGTACTTTTAACCTCTGAGATTATCTTTCCTGCCCCTTTCCTTAGTACACTTAATAGAAGTCTAAAACTCTACAGAACTCCCTCTCTTGTTTTCTCCTTGAGAACCTCCTCATCCTGTCTGGATGGTTTCATCTTTTATGTGACTGATGTGTGTACCACTCCTGACTCCTGAACTTTCAGTCTAGCCCCAGCTTCTGTCAGGTGTATCATGATCTTCACAACAGATTTCTGCTTAGCAGGCTCCCTATTTGGGACAATAGGGAGTTCGAGACCAACCTGGACAACTTAGTAACCTGAGGACCAGTACGGGAAGTTGGGACCTCACCAAGCAAATACCTCCTTTCTTGAAACCGTTTGATGAATACAAAAGCTTGGATTGTTGGAGAATATTATTTTCAGGTGTGTGACTTTTGTTTACACTGATTTTGTTTAACTCTGTGAAGCTGTGTTACTGTACCTGTCTAACACACATGATGATCCTAATAGAGAGATGAACAGCCAATAACAAGGCACAAGCAAGAATAGGAGAGGCTAGAAGCAGGCCAAGATAAATAGAAGAAGAAATATGGGCTGAAAGAGAAAAAGGAACAAAAGAACAAGGAGAGGAGGACATCAGGGCCAGCCACCCAGCTACACAGCAAGCCACAGAGAAAGAAGTAAAGAAAAATATGCAGAAGTAAAAAAGCTAAAATCCCAGATGGAAAAGGAATTTGGAATGGCATAAGATAAGAAAATCAAGCTAAGGTTGGGCATTAATAACTAATACACCTCTGTGTGTGATTTATTTGGGAACTGAGTGGTGCCCCCCCCCCAAAAAAAGCCATAAGAGTAAAAAAATCACACAACATCGATTTTTTTTTGCTACATTTATAAGCCTTGGTACTTTCAAAATCTCCCAAATGAAGGGATAAAATGTTTAAGCAGAGCCTTCCTACAGGTAATCCTATGGGGATGTACACATGAGACTTGAGCTTAGTTGCCCACAGATACTAACAGGCAATTGGAGAAGACACTTGTCTATAGTAATGGAATAGAGCTGTACTGAATGTATTGGGGGAGCAACAGATCTCATTTTCCTGTACAGGAGTCATTGCATAGCATCCAGAAGTATTGAGCTCTGCACTCTTGCACCTCTGAGCATTGCAGAAGAATGAGAAGGGATGCTGTGGACATCGCTGGAAAGATGTTGTGTGTATCTCTGGTTATGTTAGTGTTCTGAGCTGAAACTATCCATGAGTTTGTCTATCTCCTAGAATTCACAAGAACTCCTGGGGAAACATCACTAACTACAACTGAAAGTCTAGTCTGCTCACCAAGAAAACCATCCCATGGAGATGGGAGAAATAAAACAATTGACTGTGGTGTTTCTTGTAGGACGTATTCAAGAGAACAGAGACAGAAAGACATCTCAACCTTTTCACAGTCAAGTTGGTACAGTTGGACACATGTATCCTCTCAAGATAATAGGGCCTGGAGATACAGGTCTGCCATTACATCTACTTGGAACCCAAGGCGGGAGGATTGCTTCAGCAACCTCAGCCTGTAGTTCCTGGCCTGCCTCAAGCACAGATGAAGTTCAAGACCAACTTGGACAACTTAGTAAAGAAAAAGAAAGGAAAAGGGAGCTGAGGTACAGCGTGAGGTTCTAGGTCCACTCTGCTGTCCATCCATCTATCAATCAGTATGAAAACGAGGTGACAGATAGTCTCTAAGCTAGAAAACCCAATGCACCCTGTCTCACATTGTTCTTCATAAATTCACTGGATAGTTGAGGTATCTCTCTGTGTTTGCTAATTGTCTTTATCTGAGGACAAACATGACTGTGTTCTCTCTTTACATAGCGCAGTCTGGAGTTGGATGTGAGCACAACCCAGGCACCTATCTGGCAGACACAGTGGCTCACTTCTTTGATGTTTGCATCCCAGAGAAGACTCCTAGGTCCTTGATAAAATCTTTGCTTGGTTGTAAAGTTGGAAAAGGACTTACTAATTTTCAATAAATTCACAGGCAGTGTAAAGAAGCAGAGAAAATTCACAAATAGATTTTCCGAAGGGAATACTCCAACAAAAAGAGTTTCCATCCCTTTTATACAAAGGAGAACTAAAATGTGTTTTTCTTGTTCTTAATTTTTACCTGCCCATATGGATCTCCAACTGTTTGTTAATGACTATGTATTTTGTTTATATATGTCCTCTCTGCAAGGCTGGATATTCTGAAGGTAAGAATGTATCTTTATTTATTTTGAATTCTTCATTCTCTCCACTGGGCACTGCATAAATTTTTCATTTCATTATTGTTGTCCCAACATGCAAAGAACTCAAAACAGTAAGAAACTATATAAACCAATTTAAAAATGGACGAGGGACTAGAATAGAAAATTTTGTTTCAGAGTGGTACATACATCTAACCAGAAATATATGAAAAAATGTTCAGCATCATTTATGATTAGGGAAATGTAAATTAAAACCTCATATGTGTTAGAATTCATACTATAAAAATATGGCAAGGATGTGGAGTGGGGGACTTTCACTTTGCTGAGAGGGAGGTGAATTAGTCTTGGCTTTGTGGAAGCAGAATGGGGGCTCCTCCCAAAACTGAAAAGGTTTTCCTCATGATCCAGTTCCATGGCTGTGTATTTATTCAAAGGAAACAAAACTGGGGTGTTGAAGACATGTCTCAATACTTCCCGTGCTTATTGCAACATCCCTGACATGAGTCAAGATCCAGAATCTACTGAAGTGTTTGTCAATTGTTGGCACAGAGATGATTTGTCGACATAGTCTAGGCTGGCTTCACATTCATGGTAATCCTCCTGCCTCAGTTTCCTGTGTGCTGTGATTATAAGAGTGTAGCACCATGCCTAGTATGGCTTTATTTTGATTCTGGTAATTCACCCACACCCTTGTCTCTCAACAATTTTCTCTGATTAATTATCTAAAGGTTTGATATTGACTATCCCTCTTCATGGAGATAACATCTGTCCTAGTTGGTCTCATCTGATCCCACACTGGGGAAGATGACAGATGACAAAGAATCAGTGTTACTAACCCATCCTCGCCAAATTTAAGCAGATAGGAGAGAACAGATAGGGGTCATAGAACAGATAGGAATCATAGAACAGATAGGAATCATAGAGCAGATAGGAGAGAACAGATAGGGGTCATAGAGCAGATAGGAGAGAACAGATAGGGGTCATAGAGCAGATAGGAGAGAACAGATAGGGGTCATAGAGCAGACTGATCTCGGTTCCATTCTCAAGTTTAACTCTGTGTGCCCTGCTCTTAGGACCCCATCGTCTAAAAATTACTGATTAGGGCTAGGCTGTGGTGGCACACACCTTTAATCTGAGCCCTTGGGAGGCAGAGGCAGCTTCTGTAAGTGTGAGGCCAGTCTTGTCTACAGAGTGGATTCTGGGACAGCCATGGTGGTACAGCAAAACCCTGTCTTGAAAAACAAACAAACAAATGAACACTTCCCAGGTCATTTTGTTAGAAGTTATACTTTAAAACACCCTCAAAGTTTTATAACAGAAATACAGGACACAACCAACAATGGCAAATATTTACAGACATTGTAGGTTGAGAAATAAGTACTCATTAGAGTCATGTCCCATGAGTTTGATTATAAATTCTTCAGAGAAATACTCACACTTTTGGTTACTGAAGGTTCAGAACATGGCAGAGCAGCTATATCAGGACTTTCTGGAAGTGAAGCGCATGATGGATCGGACTAGGTGCTTTCATCATAGTCAACATTATAAGGCCAACAGTGGGATTGACAGCAGCGTGTTAGGGCCATTGGGTTTCCATGATTTTCTTTTTGGAAATGTATTTGAATTTAGTTCATATTAAGGAATGGCCTAATTTGTCAACAACAGGCTACACCTGTATACAAATAGACAAAACATTTTTTTCTAATAGAGTGGGTTTAAAGTTGTGTTGCCTAGGTGACTGGTGAATGGAGAGCAGCACTGTTTGAGCCAGTATGTTAAATTAGGGCATCTATGATTAACTTAGTATAAATATGATAGTCATACAATTTAGAACACTCATGAACACAACCTCGACAAAATAAGCATTATTAACAATTCTGGTCTGGAGGGCACCAGCTTTGTACAGTATTCTCCTAAGCTTTATGCTTGGGAAACATAAATGTGTTCAGAGTATAAAGTAGAGACAATAGGCACCATCTCTGTATATGTGTCACATACATGTACATAGAAATTTAGCTTCTACTGTGAAGCAAAATGTTGGAATCCACACCTTGGCAGGACACCAGCTCTACAGCAACAGCAAAGACCAAACCATGATCTTTTTACAAATTTAAATAAGTATGGCAGTGGCCATGTATAGGTTCATTTTCTGATTCACAAAGCTATCTCATAGATACAGTAACAAAAATGCTCGTTACACAAGGAAAATAGATCTATGTGGACCAGGTTTTAAATAGGAGGTCTGTTGTGGTGGTTGGCTTGACACGAGCTAGAGTCCTTTGGGAACAGGGAATCTCCATTGACAAAATTCTGCCATCGAATTGGTCTGTGGGACATTTTCTTGATTGGTGTTTAGTATGGGAGGGCCCAGCTTACGGTACACGGTGTCATCCTTAGGAAGGTAGTCCTGGGTGCCATAAAAAAGCAAGCAAGATGATTGAGTTATGAGGTGCAAAACAGTAAGAGGAATTCCCCCATGTTCTCTGTTTCAGTTCCTGCTTTGAGCCCCTGCCTTTGCTTCCCTTCATGCTGGACTACAATGTGGATAGGTAAGCCAATAAACCCTTTCCTTTCCAAGTTGGTTTTTCTCATTGTATTTATCATGGAAATAGAAACCTAAGACAGCTGCCCAAATAGCAAGGTTTTCATCTGACCACTGCTTACTACAGAAATCAGAGATGTTAAAATTTGTATTGGGCATTTTAATATGCTCTCTACAAAGTAAGCACGTGTTTGTCTCCAACTCCACGTGCCACCTATAAGTACCTGCAATTAGAATATTAGATCATAGCACATCTCCATGTCTGTCTCTGTGAAGAAGGAAGCTAGAAGTCACTGGTGGTATACATAAGACAGTATCATTTTGGAAAATAACAAATTCTATTTATATGCATCAGAAACAAAGTATAGCAAAAAAAATATGCCCTTAAGTGTGTTTAGTTTGGCCTGAGATGTATATGTGTGTTTAAATAATTTATTTTTATTTATGTATATGTATCTGTGAATGGGTATGTGCATGTGAGTGCAGTGACTGCAGAGGTCAGAAGAGGGCGCTGGATCCCCTGGAACTGGAATTACAGGCAGATGTGAGTGCCCAGTGTGCATGCTCGAAGTCAAACTCTTAACCACTGAGCCATTCCACCCAGGCTCTTAAAGGTTTATATATATATATATATATATATATATATATATATATATATATATATATATATATGTGTGTGTGTGTGTATGTATGTGTATATATATATATATATATATATATATATATATATATATATAACAAATGAATAAAACCAGATGCACACTTTCTTTTAGAGAGAATTTCATGCAAGGCAATATTCCTAGTATGAAATCGTGAGCACGGCTTCCTACCTGCTTTAGCGTTCTGAGTGGGGCGAAGGAGGACGCTGAGGAGAGACGACTCCTTGCTCCTGAGAGTCATCACCAGAGTCGGGTTTAGAAGCTGAGCTCGTGTTTCCTTTAGCCAAACACTCATCAAGAAACAAGGTGGCCCAGATTAGAGCAGTTCGTGTGAGGCTCCTTGGATGCCAGCCTTCCCACGAAGCAAATTACAGTGGCAAAGATCTTCTTATGATTGCTCTGACAACTAGGCCGCCCGGTCTATAAAGAATTACAATGTAAACACCCCGAGGGGAGAAAATCGGAGAAGAAAAGCAGAAAGCTCTCCCAGATATCATCATAAATAAGCGCTTTTGTTGTTGATGATGCTGTTTTGCGGTGATGTTAGAATGGCTTAGCAGCCCAGGAAATCAAGCATATTTGTGGCAATGAATTCCCCAGCATGGGGCCCTAATGGGAGACGCCATAGCTGCCTGCGGCTGGGTATCTGATTTCTGAAGCAGAATCAAAGCTGGAATGAGAGGATGAAGTGTCGATCCTGTTGTGTAAACAGAAAGTGAATTAGAGAGGAAAGGCTTTCTGTTCTATAAAGCCAAACAACCACTTAAGTGGATGGCAGTATTTGAGAAGACAGAGCTGCTCCTGACTGCCGTGTGCTCACCCCTCTGCCTTGGGAAGCTGCTTAGAATCTAAAAGTGGAAATGGAAACAGTCTTCTGTGTGGGCAGACATCCCCGAGGCTGGATGTGTTGGGAGGCAAGGTGAGTGTGATGCTTTGGGATGGGGGTCAGTAGGCACTGGAGGACATGAAGCCCCCACAATGCAAGAAGTTGGGGCTATTCCTAAAAACTAGAAGTTTGTGTGAATCAACTAACTTATTCTTCCATCTTCAAAAGATGAGTTCTTCTGTAATCAAATCCTGTCGATAAAGCCACCAAAGCACCAAGAATCTATTTTTTAAATTAAAAATTAAAGATTTAAATTAATTTAAATCTATTTTTTAAATTAAAAAAAAGACAATCACTTTATGCATATGGATAGCTTGCCTGTGTGAATGTCTGTGCATTACATGCAATGTAGTGTTCACAAAGGCCAGAAGAGGGCGTCAAATCCCCTGGAAATGGAGTTAATAGAGCCATCATGTGGGTGCTGGGTATCAAACCTGGGGCCTTTACAAGAGCAGTAAGTGATCTTAACCACTGAGACTTCTTTCCACCCACCCAGGATTTATTCTTTAAAAAAAATATTCTCTCTCTCTCTCTCTCTCTCTCTCTCTCTCTGTGTGTGTGTGTGTGTGTGTGTGCACGCTACATGCTATGGTGCTCAGATGGAAATGAGAGGACAACTTGTCCAAGTCCGTTCTCTCCTTCCACAAAGCCAGTCCTAAGGACCAAGCTCAGGCTATCACTGACAATAAGCAACCCTGGACTGAGCCTTTATTGACAAAAATTCCTTTACAGACTGAGCCATCTCGATGGTTCAAATGTTTGTTCTTGAAGAGTAATAGATTTGGTACCAAGCAGTGTGTTATCAATACTTAGATGCTTCATATAACGTTTGCTAGAGGATCAACACTAAGGGGTCTCCGGGATGCCCAAACTCTGGACACTGCAAAATGCTTGTTATCTACAAATGCTCTGGGCTACATCTACAGCTCTCCTGGGACACAGGAAGGACTGTGGGCTGCAGGTTGGACCTGCATGAAGTCTATTGCAGGCTAGGTGGGTCTCTGTCACAACATTCTCCTTGAGGTTACAAAATAAAAGGTGGGCCATGGTGACAGCTCAGGGGGTACAAAGTGTATTGTTTGGCTGCAGAAAGCCCTGAGCTCCACCTCCAACACTGAATAAACCAGGCATGATGGTTCATGTCTGTCATCCCAGCAGTTGGAGATGAAGGCAGGAGGATCAGGTGTTCAAGGTCATCCTCAGTTACATAAAGTGTTGGAGGTCAGTCTGGGCTACAAGAGCTCTTGTTCTAGAAAGAAAGAAAGAAAGAAAGAAAGAAAGAAAGAAAGAAAGAAAGAAAGAAAGAAAGAAAGAAAGAAAGAAAGAAAGAAAGAAAGAAAGA
>JABTXL010002731.1:2707950-2719137 GCA_025134845.1 Neodon shergylaensis | reverse complement strand
TCTGTACTAGCACAGCAGTGTGCCAGCTAAGCCAGCCTGCCATCCTTCAATTAAACCATTTCTGACCAACGCAAATAGCCCCCATGTTATCCAGCTCTCACTGGCAAAGGATGGCAGAAAGATATTTTTGCTACAATATTTGACTGTAGAGTGTCCTTGGTCTGACGAAGATAGCATATTGAAGCGCCACAAGGCACACTGGGATAAACTGTGTTTTAAAAGCATGCAAAGTGTATGTTTTTAAATGTACAGTTGTCAAACTGAACTAGCGAAACTAAATCGGAGGAAGCATTTTGACAGGACAATGGGAAACACAGTGGAGTAAAAAGGCTTGCCCGAGTCCAGGGTGCTGGCTGTCTCCCTGGCAAGCTCTGTCCTATCTCTTCATTCCTGTTTCTCACATCAGGGTATCTTATGATGCAGCCACAGGCCATTTGTCTGCTTAAGAATAAAAACAAACAGAGAAGCAAGTCCCAATGTGAGCTTTTTATTTACACAAAAGGCTGTTTCCATTGCCGTGACCCACAAACCCATCGCCATCACAGTGGGGAAGAAGCTCTCCTCTTTCCCAGGCTTGGTGCAAATGTGAGTGGTTTCATTTAGCTGTATAGGGGTTGGCGTCTGTGGACTTATATCATTTATGGGTACGTGTGCATATGTGTGCGCGTGCATGTTTGTCTGCATATTCCTATGTGCTTATCAATGTTTGTGCACTTGTAGGAGAGTGTGTGTATGTGTGCTTATCATTCATGGTACATGTCTATATATTTATATATACATAACATGTGTTTTGTGTGTATTCCTGTGTGTCCTCGTGGTGTGTGTTCACATGTTGGCAGCCGGGACTTGCACAGGTCTACATTCCAGGCATTAAAATGGCTACAGAGCTCTTAGAAGAAAGCAACAGAGGCCTGGGGCTTGTTTTACTCTTGAAAAGTGTCTGGAGGTGTTTCAGCAGAAGCACACGTGGGTGTGTTGGCCAAGAGCCACAGGCACTTAGCAGTGAGTCCCCTATGTACTTCATAAACTTCTGGGATCATGTCTATCATTTTGATAGGGGCTGAGATAGACATAGGAATTCTCGCAGCAAGGATCTAAACTTCTGGATGTATTTGGTTAATGTTTATTAATAATAACCTCAGCCTTCCCTTCTCATTCTCTAACCCTCACAGGCTACCTGAATAAATGGACCAGGACACGGAGGTACTGGGATACCACAGTGCCCTTCTGTACCTCACGGCTGCCTGCACCGAACTGTGCAGTCCAGCATCACCAGTCCGTGCTTCCCCAACACAGATATGGAACTCCTCCATACACACACACCCATTTCTCTAATGGCTTCATCCAGTTCTTTTTCAAGTGGAAAACAGGAAGACTGAGCTGCTGGCCCCTGGAATTCTTCCCAGATCTCAGCATGGTTGTAGAAGTTTTAGAATAATTGGAGTCAAACATAGAAGGAACACACAAAATTTGTGGCGAGACTCTGAAAAAAAAATCAAAAAGCAAGAAAGAATGTCTATTAGGAGCTGGTTTGCAAGTGAAAATGCTGAATTTAAAACATTTTTCTATTGAAGCGCTAGGACCCACTGAAGAATTCTTCCTGAATATATTCAATTTATATGTGTGGACTATGGCTGCTTTTTTTTAATGCACAAAACAATATATAAGAGAGTGGAGAAAGTTTCATATGAACTCTCCCCAGCTGGAGACAAGTGAGATGCTGTTATTGTTTACATGGGGAAATAATAAGTTGTGAGTTTTAACACTAGCTGGGGAGACTGTCCTTAGCTCTGAGAGGTCTGCTATGCTATATATGGACAAAACAATCCCCAGTATTTGTGTTTCAGAAAGCCTTAAATATCTCTGTCCTTAATTGTTGGTCTGAGACCTTTGTTTAGATGAAACACTTTTATTTATCAGGGATTGGGGGTTTTCTATGGAAAGCATGGAAGAAGAGATGATGTTACACACCTCACTGGAAGATGTAGTTTCTGGTGAGCAAACATTTTAGAACGTAGGGGATGTTTGAAAGTGGTGGAGCTCATTCCTGTACATTTCCATTCTGAGGTTCCTGTCATCACCGTGGATCTGACACTGTCCCTTTCTTTCCTTTGGTCTGAGACTTGGGGAAGGGGAGACAACAGAAAACTGGGAGCTTCACAACTTTGACATTTGGTTTCACATTTAGAATTAAGCAACCATCATGTCTGTGTTGCATGCATCTGATGCATGCACAGTGCTGGCGTATGATGCTTTGGATGCAGTATTGTTGCTGGTGTAGTATGGATTTAATGATTGCACACTGCTTATGTGATGCATTTAATCCATGCCTCTCTTGTGTCCTTAACACAGACATTTCACAGCTAAGTTCCTTGCGTGCTCTGCTCAGGACCAGCATGCTCAGTGAGAGCAGCGGCATTTCAAGAGGTCTCAGGGCTAGTATAGATTGTATGCACATAACCAGAATCCTTTTATCCCATTCTGTTGTTTGTGAAGGTTTTGTTGGTGAAGTCACTTAGCACTCTCCTCCCCCATTTCCAAAGCTGCACGCAGATTTCCCTGTCACAAGTCTCTCAGCCCAGTGACACAGTGAAAGAGTCTGACTTCCAACTAATTTTCCACCAAGTTGCTAAGAACACACACTGGAAGAAAAACAGCCCATTCAAGGAATGATGCTAACAAAATTGGGTATCTATCCATAGAAGAATAAAGTTAGAGCCTTCTTTTTTAGCCTTTATTAAAAAAGGATAAAAATATGTAAAAGAAATCCAAGACCTCAGTTTAAAGCCTGAAATACTGAATCTGCTAGATGAAAGTATAAGAAATACATTTAAGGCACTGGCATGGGGCAGTGAGCCAGTGAGATGCTCCAGCAGGGAAAGGGTGCTGGTGCTTGTCATCAAGCCTGACCACGCTATCACATGGTGAAAAGAGAAAACTGACTTCTGTGAAATTGAGCTCTGACCTCCAGATATACAATATGACATGAATACACACACACACACAATTAGTGTAATTAAAAATATAAGCCATAGTCGAGAACTCTCTGAACAGGAACAGCGCAATAAACAGCTCTAAGAATTAGCAAATAGAATTCCGTGAAATTATTTTTTTTAATCCCGCTCAGCAGAATAAGCTGTTAGCAGATGAATAGACGGTGTATAGACTGGGAGAAGGACTTTTCCAGATTTTTTTCATAAGAGGGTTTAATATCTAGACTATATAAAGAATTGCAAACAAAAAAATCATCAATTAAACAGCTATGGCAATCAGCAAGGCTAAGGAAATGAACACACAACTCTCAGGAGAAGAAATCCAAATAGCCAATAAGCATTTAAAACTGTGTTCAAGGCTCTTAGTCATAAGGAAAATGCAAATTAAAAGTACTTAAAAAAAATTCTGCCTCGCCCCAATCAGAATGATGACCGTCTAGAAAAGAGGAACAGTAAATGTTGATGAGAATGTGGGGAAGGGAGGGGCTTTTATTCACAGCTGATTGGAGAGTACACAGACTGTATGAAACCTGGTATGGAAGTTTCTTGAAAAATCAAAACCCAGCAGCGCACCTCCTGGGCCCCATGTCCTACCACAAAGACACATTTACAGTAGTGTTTATTGTTTCATTGTTCACAGTACAAGGAAATGGAACCAGCCTAGATTCTCACCGGCAGATGAATGGATAATGACTATGTGGCATACATATACAATGGAGTTTTATTCGGCACTAAAGAAAAATGAAATCATGATATTTTTAGGAAAATAGATGGATCTGAAAAGTCTAATAAGTGAGGCTGCCTGCACTCAGACAAAAGACTCCTGTGTTTTCGCTCAGGTGTGAAACACAGCTACGATGTTTACACGTATTTATACGGGTGGAGGGTGTGGGGGGGATGAGGATACTCTGCGAAAATAGTAAGGAGACCTTAGAAGGGGGAAGCTGTGTTCAGTGGGAGATGGGGACAGCAGGACACCTGTGACATGAAAGTGGGAAACATGAATGAGGAGGACCAGTGGGGGAGAGACCGCGGGAAAAATACATCAACAAAAACAGGGCTTGTTTGAAGTTGCCAACAACAGTAGTGAAGACGGATGCTGTATATGCTAATTTAAGTTTAGAAAGAAGAGATACTGGTGGGGCAGGAAGGACAGCTAGGTGTTTAAGAGCACTTGCTGCTCTTGGAAAGGACCAGAATTCAGTTCCCAACACCCACGTTGGGCAGCTGACAACTGATGGCACCTTATGGTCTCCAGAGGTCCTGCGCTCAGCAAACACAAGTGCTATCAACACACTAACTTAATAGTTAGCCCTTAGGAGAAGCGGAATTTCCACCCCCTCATTGTAACTGGGCTCTTGAAGCACACTCAAGTCCTCATACGCATCATGTGTGGCGTCCAGGCAAGCCTTGTACGTATTTGGAAGTATGAAGAATTCAGTAACAGAGAAACATCAAAGTACAAAAAAGAAAATAAGTAGTTATTTAAAAAAAATAACGAAGATGTCTGATTTCGCATTGCTTGATATTGTACCAAACACCTGCACACTTGGGAAGAAAAGACATTTATACCACACGGGTGGGATCTCCACGTCATCACACATCTGTTACCCCCTCTAAACAGCATGCTGTATACCACCATTCACGTATCAGTCATGAATACCAGCTACAGACAGCTGCCTGCTTTTTGGATAAAATTAATTCTTTTCTATATTTTCTTTTATCTAAACAAGAGAAGAAGAGTTAATTCACACAGGTGCAGGATAAGCAAATTGGAGTAGGGCCATAGGAGAGAAAAGCAAGTCTGTCCTGTTGTCTCGTGCCACACCGAGTGTGTTCTGGTCAGTCACCTATGGGAAACAAAGACAACTGGAGAGATACCTCATTTGGAACAAAACTTCTGTGAGGTTCTTGCCGTGTTTTCTTCTCTTGCCATTGTGTTTCAGAGGACCTCAAAGCACTATGTTCGTTCAGCCTGTGTCTTCCGAGTATGATTTCACCATCAATGACCAGCCGTTGTTTCTTTAAACATGTGGTCTTTCTTAATTTGTAAAAAAATGCTTTCCCAATGCCTTTCTTTTTCTCTTTTTGGGAGCTTGGAGGAAAGAGGTCAAAACATCAGAGCTTCATTTTGAAAGTGGAACTCCTTAGCATCTCAGAACCTGCCCAGAAAGTCAGTGAGTCTGTAGAACTGCTACGAAGATCCAAGGATTCTTCTCAGACCTCAGGTCACACACTGGCCCCACATGGAAAGCCAGGTGAGCTACTGAAGCAACCAGACATCACAGAGGGGCCCAGACAGCCTCTTTCCCGGTGCCATTCACACTGGACCCCGACTACAGTAAGGGGTGAGAGTGTCTCCCCACATGAAAAGGAAAAGCGAAGAAGCAGTTTGTAGGAAGACATTTGAAATCCCCACCGGTGCCCACCTTTCAATTCACAAAAATATACAGGGACGCAGAGGAAGGGACAGAGCTAACCAAGGAAGCCCTGAGACCCTTGCTCAAGCAATCACACTGCACTGAGGACTCTTTACTGAGGAAGCGTGATGGACGACCATACATGTAGCATAGTCAGAGTGAGCTGGAAGGCGGAAGCCCAGGGGATCGCGTCATTAGCATGAGCTGACTTGGAGAGGGTCAGAGAATTTAAAGACATGGTGACCACATGTTTACCTCACTGCAGATCTATTTTTGAAGATGCTGGGCACATCCCTCCTGTACAACATCCGCTGGCAGTGAGCTTGCCCATCATCATTAGAAGGGGGATGAAAAGCGCTATTTTTAACTCTATTATTAAAGGAAACCTACATCTGGAACACTCTGAGAACTGATTATCAGCTGTTCCACGGAAAAACAGCCTGGTGTCTACAATGCTTCGTTTTCCCAATTATTTTGATATTTCCTGATGTTTTAAGTACTGGAGGCATATCACATCCAGCTCATTTCATCTCCCTAAATTATATTTGTCCATCTGCCTTGGTCTTAAATAAAGTCTCTGGCTTTTAAAAGCTCAGTAAAATTATGGGAAATATCAGGGGAGTTTGGTTTCAGCTCATTTTTGCTTTTTTATACTTTTTTGTTTTCTTTGGGGAAGAATTGATATATTAGAACTAGAAAATCATTCTCACATTTTCAGTTTCCTAGAGGACTTTGGGGGATTTTATTTTTTTACAAGGCCACTCGACAAGCTGCCAGAACAAAAGGATTCTTTTTTTTCCTTCTTATGAGCTATTCTAAAATACTGCGACATTCGAAAGGTTTGCTTTTCAGTGGGAATAGGAAGAAATAAACCAGCTCTCACCCCACCCCACAGGCCATAACTCAATCCCAGATCCCCACAGTATTGACTACATTTATCAATCTTTCTTTATTGAAGCTTCCTGCCTCGCGTATCTAGAACAGAGCTCCGAAGCATTGAACAAAAGCAGTAGAAGGGTCTGTGTATGTTGCTGGGTTCATTCCATGATGTAAGTCAACAACAATAAGGGTTATGCTTGAATAATGTGGTAAACATATGTACTTATCTTTACTGTGATTTTGATGCACTGATTAAAAACACAGGGATTTAGGTCAATTTGCTGCTAAAACCTTAAGACACGGTCTGGGCTTTTGTTGTTATTCACTTTCCACTCTAGGGTCTCTAGGAAAACTGGTGATTCAAAAGATGCTTTCCCCCTTGTAGATTATTGTACATGGAATTTCACCTTCAGGATTTCAAGTTCATTGAGCATCCTCCAATACAACCTTGTATCAATGAAAACAAGCAAGGAGACACTGAAGTAGAAAGACGTACAAAGCAATACTCTGTTTATTTAGCCTGTTTAAGTCTTCTTTCCTATTTTCACTTCCTTGATAAAATGCCCTGGTTAAAAAAAAAAGCAACACCGGGGAGGAAATGGATTATTTGACTTACACTTCCCGGTTACAGCCCATGGGTGCAGAAAAGCCAGAGAGACAAGAGCTTGAGATAGCTTGTCACATCATTCACGAGGAAAAAAGAAATGAATGCACCCGCGTTGCCTGCCTGCTGTGCATACCCAGCTGCTTTTGTTACCTCTATACAGTGCAGGGCATTGTCTACAGAATGTGCTGCCCACAATCAACAGTGAAGATAATCATCCATAGATGTGTCCATAGACCATCTGCCACCTGATCTAAAAAAATCCTCACTGAGACTCTTCCTGGTTATTCTACCCTGTGAGAAGTTGACATTTAAAACCAACCCTCACAGTGCTTTAAGCTGTGCAACCACAGTGCTAATGCATGAAATTTTCCGACATCACCTTTAGACATTCAAGTTTTTTGTTTGTTTTGTTTTTCAACTTTCTGTTTCAAATTTCCAGATTACGGATGGGGTCTTTCTGTTTGCTTCTCTGTACCCCAACGTGACCACCAAAGTTCCTAGAATCACATTTTCATACATTCACATTCAAAGGAAGGACAAAGTCTTGTTTCCGTGTGTGTGTGTGTGTGTGTGTGTGTGTGTGTGTGTGTGTGTTTTGTTTAGTTAGGGAAGTGCCCAATCAGATGACCCCAAAGGGACCTTTGATCAAAATTCAGCCACAAACCGTTGACATTGGGGTTAGGAACTCAAAGTAAGTAAGATCTGTGGGAAACAAAGGCAGAGAAGTGGGACAGCAGAGTAAATCCAACATAAGGGGTGTCCCACACAAACTGGGGCCTCAGGAAAGCACCTGTCGCTCTCAGACTCTTAAGAGCCGTAAAGCCAGGAATTCAATACCCTTCATCTGACCTTTGTGATAATGTGAATAAAGATAAGGTGTATGTTGAAAAATATTTCATAAACAAACTTATTTTTTATAAATTTTAATGATAAAAATTAATACCACACTTCCTTTAATAGGTAGTTAAATAAATATTTATTATAGTGATTGTCCTGGCAAAATAGTGACAATTGGACATTATATAGTTATTTAAAAAGTTTATTAAGGCCAGGCAGTGGTGGCGCATGGCTTTAATCCCAGCATTTGGGAGGCAGAAGCAGGTGAGTTCGAGGTCAGCCTGGTCTACAAGAGCTAGTTCCAGGATAGGCTCCAAAGCACAGAGAAACCCTGTCTCAAAAAAACAAAACAAAACAAACAAACAAACAAAAAGTTTATTAAGTAGAACAACATGTAGGACTGGAGAAATGGCTCAGGGGCTAAGAGTATATATTATTCATGCTGAGGATCTGAGATCACAACCACTTGTGTGGTGTCCCCTACAGGTCTCCGTAGGTGCTGTAAGCATGTGCACATACCCACAAACAGACACAGACACAGATATACATAATTTAAACTAATTGTTTAAGAGAACAACATGGTGTGATGTGTTTAAAATTCTGTTTGAAATGCAATGGGGTATGGTTATTGTTTTTAATATTTGATTGCAAGCCACTGATACTTCCAGTGATAACCAACAAAGAATTAACATCTCATTAACTGAAATGACACGGGGTTTTGTTGAACTTTCTAGTTTTGGTTCTCAACAGAGTTTTTATTGGGAAGAAAAATATTTCACAAGAGTACCTTGCTAATTTTGTATAATCAGCGATCTATCACTGTGCCTTCCTGAGGTCTCACCTATTTTTACAAAGAAATGGATGCTCAGCCTCTATCATTACCCCCTTAGATCCCCTAATGAGAAGAATAAAGCAGTACAGGATGAGGTTTGCCCTGAGAACAGCTCAACCTTCCCCTTGCAAAAGAACTGCCAGATCCAATGCCCAAGTGCAGGGACCTTCTCCGTCTGACCTGGAGGGAGTGGTCTTTCTAGTGCAGCCGGAGAAAGTCTAAGAAGAACAGTAGTGTGTCTCTCTACTCTCCCAGGTCCCAGGCTTCTGCTCTAGCAGAAATCAGTCACACAGATCTATGCACACTTACATTCACTGCTGCTCTGTCCCTAAGAGCAAAGAGATGGACTCCGCCTAGGTATCCACCAATGGATAAAGAATAATGGCAATGTGGGTGATTGCACTCTGCCACTAAGAACTATGACACATACAGAGAAATGGATGAAAACAGAAAATACTGTATTAAGTAAGATAACCCAGGCTCAGAAAACTACATACCACATACTCTCACTCAAGTGTAGACTCCAGTCTTCTGATTTTAATGTATTTGGTTGTCGGTATAGTCATGAAACAAGAAAGGGGACCATGAGAAGGGAAAAGAGGAGCCTTCCAGAGAGGAGACAGGGAGGGTAACAATACATGTAATATGAAAGTGATGGGGTAGCCTGGTACAATGAGGAAGTGAATAGAGAGATGAAAGGAGGGAGGGCAGAAACGATAATAAATACATATGAAAATGTCAAGACATTTGTTTACTTTTTATGCTAATTTAAAAACAAAATATAATAAATAAGAAATAAATTAGGCATGGATTGTTTTGGCCCAAGAGTCAGTATTCAAGAATTCCATCCAAAACATTTGTATCACTAAGAGCAGCTTCCTGCATTGACCTCTTCTCATTTCCATGACCCTTTTCTCTGACTGCCATAGTGGAATGCAATGGAACATAGAATGTGAATAACAATTTCCTGACTATCCACCATGCTTCCAGAGCATGGGTCCTCATTGGCTGGACCAAGAAATGAGACTCAATTCCTCACTGACTATGACTGGGTGAAGGGTATGCACGTGACCCGGTAGTAGCTGATGAGGCAGAAGAAGGATTCAGAACTGGCTACTTTGGGGGAAAATAAACAAATGAGCAAAAACACAAGTAGAGAAACCAAAATAAGCAAGTATGGAAAATAAAAATTGCCAGCCAGGAAGAACTCAGCATCCAAGTAAGATTTTCTTTTTCCTTTGATTGTTTTCTTCCTGCTTGGAAGACTAATAAATTTGATGTTTGGAGAACTGCAGCCATGTGTGTCTTAAGGAAAGCTATAAGAATTGCGCAGCCCTGGGAAATGCAGTCGTTCAGGCTGCTACTGGCTGTGTGAGCTAATCCACGCTCTCCTCTTCCTTCCATTAATTTTATAGAACATTGTATAGAATAAACAAATGCAAGTTTCTGCCTAGATCCTGATGCCTTTTAAAGACACTGGCCTTTGATTAAAAAGAGAACCAGCAAAGGTAGCTGGTGCCAAAGATATACTGTTCCCCAAAACAGACTTGTCTAGGCAGCTCCCCGAAATCAGTCACACACTTCCAGAGAAGAAGAATGCTGTTCACACAAGCATTTTCCAAAGTCAAACTGTATACCTTAGGCTGGAGTCTATTTTAATTTTACAAGGTAAAGCAAGAGATTGTTTTTCTGACCAGAAAAATGCTAATGGTATATACCATTAATCTTAAAACTGACTTTTGGTTGAAGGCTTCAGGGTCACAGATTCTAAAATCCCTTGTCCCTGCCTTGTGTGTGTGTGTGTGTGTATGTTTGCAGTGGGAGTATATCATATACACATAAACATCAGCCCTTGAATTCTTCCTATGTTTTCACTCTAAATATGAAATCAGAAAATCGTTTCTATGATCAAAGTATATCAGACTGCTTTCAGAAATAAAAGAATCAGGTAGCAGTTAGTAAAAATGCCATTGTTTGGTCTGATGAATTTTGAGACATCTCAATGTGTGTGTGTGTGTCTATATGTATGTGAGAGAGAGACTCCTTGACTGTCTTGGAACTTGATATGTAGACCAGGCTGGTCTCAAACTCATAAACATACCCTGGTCTCAACCTCACAAGAGCTGGGGTCAAAGCTGTGTGCCACCATCACTGGCAACTCAATATTTTTTAAGATGTATTTTTCTTTCTTAACTATATGGATGTCTATGCATTCATGCATGTGTGAGTGCAGGTTTCCAAAAAACTCAGAAGAAGGGGTTGGATGATCTGGAGTTAGAACTATAACCTGTAGTGAGCTGCCACCATTTGTGGTGGGAATTGAATGCAAGCCATCTGCCAGGGCAGTATGTGTATTTAATTTATGAGCTATCTTTCCAGGCCCATGACTGGTATCTTGATGGTTACAATCAAAGTGTGTGTTTTACAATTTTCATTAGTGTAACAAGTTGTGTAAGAGAAGAAAAACCTGGACAGGCTAGTGGTCCTTATTTATTTTATTTTTACCTTTATTTTTATTTTATGTATATGAATGTTTGTTTTCATGTCTGTGCACCATGTGTATCCATAGAATATAGATAGATAGATAGATAGATAGATAGATAGATAGATAGATAGATA